>SJYX01006904.1:222754-246128 GCA_006410675.1 Oreotragus oreotragus
TAGAAGGTGACGGTGGGGGCTGGGAGGAGGGGAGCCAGGTGGAGGTGAGACTATTCCTGGCCAGCATAGGGTGGGGCAGCCTGATCCAGGTGCAGGCCTAGAAGGGAGGATGGGGGTGGGGCTGGAAGGCTTTCTCCTTCAGCAACCTTTCCCCCACCCTACCTGAGCTCTTGGAGCTCTGCCTCTCCCCAGGTTGGGGGCTGGGGCTGGGTTCAGAATTTTTATGTAGGACAGCAGTCAGCATTAGTTTCCCTTCGGCACTTCTAACGACTTGTAATTAACCCACCCCCCAGCACCTGTAATAAACCCCGAATCACTACCAACTAAGCAGCAGCCTTCACCTTCTCACAGTCTCAAGCTCCTCTTCCAACCAAACCAGCCAATCTTCACACACAGAGGGTCCCCGATAAGAGCGGGCAGGAGTTCTTTCTCAACCAACTTTGGAAATTTGAGAATCGCCTCTAAGAGGTGGTCAGCCTCCAGGGAATTCCGGTTCTGTCACCCATCTAGTGGCAGCGAGTGGGCACTGACCTCTAGACAAGAGGTTTCCAGGGACTCCCGAGCACTGGCTCTTGGTGAGCCTAGGGTGAGGGTGGGGGGCTTGAACATGGCAGGAAGGAAGGTGGCCACGGGCCCAGGCAGGGGGAATCAGTCCTTTGGGGCATCTGCTGTGGCCCAGCTCTCCAGCCTCAGGGTGAGCCCTAATTTGGAAGTGAGAACCCTCTCTGGCATCCCAAAGGTGGTGAGAGACAGGTTGGAAATCTCCCGCCTTCAGCCTCCCTCTCGCAACGGTTTTATTTTTTTCCCTTTCCCCTCCTCATTCCCTTAATTGCAGATGTTCTAATTAAACCCTCAAATAGTTGTTATGCCGTTTTAAAAGGTACTTATTCAAGTGTCAACCAGGCTGGGCTGGGAGGAGGCAGCGTAGGGCGGCGAATTAAAGGTAGATTGACTAATCACAGCGGCGATCATAATAATAAAATCAGAGGGGAAAAAAAATCACATTACGACTTTTCGTGGAAAGGAGGGAGCAAGCAGCCAGCGGCCGCCAGCCCTGCGCCGCCGCCGACACAAAGAGTGCGGGCGATTCCGCGAGACTGATTTATGACGTTTTACAGCCCTATAAAAGCTGTAGCGACGAGGCAAGCGCTCCTACCACCGCTGGCAGATTTAGTCTAATAAATAAAACATAAACAGTTAACTTTATGTGTCACTTTTATTGTTATCAAGTAAAATATAGCCGAGCCCCGGCAAGCTATGATTTTAAACTATAATTGTTATCAAGTGCAACAAGGGGACCCAGCTCCCTCCCTGGGCTCTCCCTTCTGCCACCCCCACCAACTCCTGTCTCTTATACACATCTGGTGGGAGGTGGGAGAGGGGTTCATGTCTGGGAGTTCATGTAAAAAAATAAATACAAAAAATAAAATAATGAAAAAAATAAACAAAAATCTCTTAAAAAAAAAACAATTATGAACCATGTAACCTATAAGCATTTGCTCATATACCCAACCTCTCATCTAACCTGCACAGATTATCAACAAGCCCATGTCAAACAACACATTTGACTCCCCAGTAAAAGATTTCAATTATGGGCCACTGAGCTCCAATGGGAGAAATAAAAAGATTTACCATCATCTAAACATGATTTTCTTCAGTTGACTCCTCAAAAGATAAAATTTAGGCCACTCCGGAAAGAAACTATCCTAAAAGATCTGCAATATGATAGGAAAATTTACACATGGGTTGCGTAACGCTTTAGCTCTCAGCTCAAAAGACCGAAATTTCAAATCCCAGGTATTCCCCTTAGACAAATAAATACGGCTTTTCTATCCATTAGAGAAACAAAAGAGGGAAAAGGTGAACTCTAAATTGAGTCTATTTAATGGGCTGCCACCTATAAACACCGAGTGGAAAAGCGAACTCATACAAGTCAGTACAGAATGAGTGGAAAGCAGCAGCTGGTAAAAGATTACAAGCAATTTTCATGAGATTTATAGTTGAGCTAGTGAACTACAACATGACAGAGTCTGAAAGTGAAATTAAACCAGGCCGTACATCAATGAAGATTTTGTTTTCAGCAGCTTTGAACTTTAAGATGATTAACAAGACAAGAAGTGTGGATTCCAGGGGCTCTTTGAAATACTCTAGGGCAGACAAAGTTATGAGCAAGCAGAAGATGGGAACAGTTAATAGTGGAAAAGCGAACTCATACAAGTCAGTACAGAATGAGTGGAGAGCAGCAGCTGGTAAAAGATTACAAGCAATTTTCATGAGATTTATAGTTGAGCTAGTGAACTACAACATGACAGAGTCTGAAAGTGAAATTAAACCAGGCCGTACATCAATGAAGATTTTGTTTTCAGCAGCTTTGAACTTTAAGATGATTAACAAGACAAGAAGTGTGGATTCCAGGGGCTCTTTGAAATACTCTAGGGCAGACAAAGTTATGAGCAAGCAGAAGATGGGAACAGTTAAAATGGAGTGGGAGTGGGAAGAGAGTTCAGTGTCAATGTGTTTTGGAGAAACTGATTCGATTACAAAGCCAATGGGCATGGTTTGAGCATTTGTCTCATCGCCAGACCTGCCCCTACCCTTTTCAGGCCTCCTGCCCAGTCTACCAAAGAAGGCAACGGCAACCCACTCCAGTGTTCTTGCCTGGAGAATCCCAGGGACGGGGGAGCCTGGTGGGCTGCTCTCTATGGGGTCACACAGAGTCGGATATGACTGAAGTGTCTTAGCAGCAGCAGCAGCCCAGCCTACAGAATCAACCTAACCCAAACCCTTCTGCATTATTGCCTCTGACCCAGCCTGGCTAACAGTGCTTATACCCTGCCCTGGCTTACACACATGAACCTCAGCCATACTTCAGCAGTCCACACCAGTAACTTCCTGGATGCCAATTTCCTGACTGTTACTTAAGCCTTATCTCTAGGTTCAGTCTTTTTGTTAGGACATGCCATTTTCCTGAAATAAGACTTCTTAATGCTCACATGGATGGACCTAAAGAGTGTCATACTGGGTGAAGTAAGTCAGACAGAGGAGAAATACTGTATGACATCCCTTATATGTGGAATCTAAAAAGAAATGATACAAATGAACTTATGTACAAAAGAGAAACAGACTCACAGACTTTGAGATCTAGCTTAGTCAGGGGTAAGGATGGCAGTAGGGATAGTTAGGGAGTTTGAGATGCACAGTTACACATGGCTATATTTAAAATGGGTAACCAACAAGGATTTACTGTATAGCACACGGAACTCTGCTTAATGTTATATGGCAGCCTGGATGAAAGGGGGGTTTGGGGAAGAATGGATACATGTATATATATGGCTGAATCCCTTCTCTGTTCACATGAAACTCACATTGCTTAATAATCAGCTATACCCCAATAAAAAAATTAGGAAAAAATAAAAATATATCCAGGGTAATTTTTAAAAATGAGACTTTCTAATGCTCAACGTGGGCTGTTTTCAGATGGGAGGCTTTGCCTAATGAGCAGACTTCCTCCAAGCATATCCCCTGGGTCTATTTTCTTTTTGCTCATCTGACTTTTGTGAAGGGGTTTTATTTCTATATTTTTCCTATGTTCCTTTTCCTCCTTTCCAACTACAGTTTGCCTGGAACTCTGGGGTATAAAGCAGCATGCTAATTCTGGCTCAGACCTGCATCAAATTGCCTGTATATTCATTACTGCAAACATTATAGATGGTGTTCAGATACCCTGTATCATTTCATGGCTCCCTGTATTTCATTCAGGCAGCTAAATGTATAACCCACATATAGAAACACTAGCCTATAAATACCCCACTCCAGTACTCTTGCCTGGAAAATCCCATGGATGGAGGTGCCTGGTAGGCTGCAGTCCATGGGGTCGCTAAGAGTTGGACATGACTGAAGTGACTTAAAAAGCCTATAAATACAATGGTCAGGCCAAACAAGCTGGGTGATTCATAGTGAGAAAAAAATATTCTCTTTTCTTAATCAAAGGAAACTATCCTTCCAGTATTCTGATACAAGCTTCTCTGTGTTCTCATGGAGTCCCAGCTAGCCCCATGCTCCTTCTTTTCTGAATTCTGAAGTGTCTCGCTTCTGCCCTGTGAAGTTTCAACTATCTCCAAGAACCATACTCTGAAATAGGAACAAATTGAACTCATCCTGAAGTCCCTGGACCTCTTCTTTGTGCAGCGTCAATGTACTCAGAATCACTCAGCCTGTTGGGGCTGGATGTACGTATTTCTTCAGACTTGGAATGGGGAGAGAAAATCTACTCAGATTTTTTTCTTTTGCTTTTGGTTAAGAATAACTTTTATTTTATTTTTAAATGGAGTATAGTTGATTTACAATATTGTGTTTCAGGTGTACAATAAGGTGAATCAGCTGCACATAAAGATATGGCCACTCTTCTGTAGATTCTTTTCCCACATAGGCCATCACAGAGATTTGAGTAGAGTTCCCTGTGCTGTAGAACAGGTCCTTATTGGGTATTTATATATAGTAGTGTGTATATGTCAATCTCAGTCCCCCATTTGTCCCTCACCACAGATATCTTCTGAATTGAGTCTGCTTCTAAAGATGCCAAGAGAATGAAAGATGGGATTCACCTAGTTAGTAGCTATCCATAGACACCCTATGTGCCCCTGCCTCAAAGGCACCATCTCACTATTCAAGATCTCTGAATCAATCTTTTCTATTGCCCACTATTTCTAAATGTGAGCTCTCTGGAACACCTCCATCAGAGTCAGCTGAAAGATTGTTAGATTACCCCACACAGATTGATTCAGACACTCTAGAGCTGATCTTCACACCTCTGCATTGACAATAAGATCTCCAGGCAACTCTGGTGTTTACAACCACTACCTTGATGCTTCAGGAGGAACCACAGCTGAGTATCCTGAAGCATAGGGTGGTCATCAGGTGCTAATTTCAGTCAGAAAGCTAGGGTACAATTGTCCATATTTTGGACCTTCAAGAACCTAAACAGTAGTTTGAGAAGCCTCCTAAAGTATGACAGTTAGAGTCTTACCTGGGTTGCTAATGGGGACATGTACTGAGAGTGGACAGGTAGATCCAAACCTTAGCATGGATTCTTTGTAGTGATGGAATTGCCACAGAGAGAATCCTTAGGCAGTTGGGGTGCTCCCCCAAGTGAACAGGAAGTCATCTTTTTATGGATTTAGCCTGTGCCCTTCAACAGGCATGTACACACCTGTAAGGACCAAACATGATTCCCAAATATAGACCAGCTGACATGTCCAGCCAATCCAATATTTTGTGCTAAGTGTAAACTGGCTTCCCAAAAGTTTGACCCATGTTTTGAATCAGAAACTCTCAAGAGTCACCATATTGAGATCATCTGGCACAATTTTGGAGATCCAGAGGCCCCTCTCCCCCAGATTTGCTAGAGAAAGAGTTCTATATTGACTTCACTCTTCTGAGCCAACAATCCCATCTATGTACACACCAGACAGATGCTGATAGTGATGTCTTTTGCACTAGAGTCTGAGAGGTCCCAGAACTAACTAGGAGCACTGAGTTCTACCTGGGAGAGGCCAGCTTTCATGGAAATTTCAGGTAATTCTGGGAGGGAGAACATTTTCTATGTGGAATGATCAACCAAGAGCTTGTTGAAATCCTGGAGCTAAGAAGTTTTCCTTTGCTTGTGGAAGGGATAGGACTGTGCCAATGGTTATGTCACTAAGGAAATAAGATAGTAAAGACAGTAAATATTCCTTTCCAAAAAGCTAGGCCAGTCAGGAAAGAGCCATGTAGAGCTTTTTTTATTGTCATAGTAGACAGAAGGAGCCTATGTGATGAAACAATCTCTCTGGAATAAAGTGGCCCATGGAGAGAGATCTGATATCATAAAGGATGGGAAGGATAGATAATAAAAGTGAAAAATATCTGAGGGTTTCAGGATCTATCTATTTTCTGAGCCTCAAAGTACAATATTGGCATTTCACGCATGGGAGTAGAAAGAATGGCATTTCATGCATTGTAGACCACACCCAATAAGTAGTTAGAGAGTGTAAAAGACCTAAAAGTCAGCCCAAGATTTTTGAAAATTGAAAGAAGTTTGTGCTTCATCTGTTTGGCAATAATTTAGGAAAACTCCTGCAGCTAAATGTACAGTGAGGTTTAAGAATGGAATGGTGTTGGAGTAACTGAGGTGAGAGACAAGAGAAAGTTTGAAGGAAACCAGAGGGAAAGTTTTGGTAACAGCAAATTTACAGGACAGTATAGAAATGAAGTCCATGTATCTATGTGTCTTAGAAGAAAGTTTTTTCAGTGTCAAGGGCACCGACAATTAAATGTGAATAAGGGGAGAGCAAGACAGATATGCAATAATTCCAAATAATGTGAGCGACAGAGAAAAGTGGATTAGTAATGTGCACTAATCCACTAATGTCCACTAATTCACTAATCTACATTTATTTACTCTTTTGTAAAAGCAAATGGAGAAGGAAATGGCAACCCACTCCAGTATTCTTGCTTTGAGTATCCCATGGACTGAGGAGCTTGGTGGGCTGCAGTACACGGGGTCACAAAGAGTCGGACACGACTGAGTGACTTTACTTACTTACTTAAAAGCAAATGAGCCCTAGTATATACCAGGCAAATGCCTTGAAGCTGAATGTATGGGATGGAGTTGGAGGGCAGTAGGAAACTATATAACATATATATATATATAAAATATGTGTATAATCCCTATTTTCATTGTGCTAATCTAACCTATCCAAAAGTAAGTAAATAATTTAATTTTGCTTTCTAGAGCTTTTTAATATTCAAACACTATATCTTTTTTTAAAACTAATTACCAAATAGTCATAATTCAAAGATTATTGTTTAAATCAAGGATCAGCAACCTATGGCCCACCAACTCTTTGTAATTAAATGTCCACTAATACATCAGTTCAGTTCAGTCTCTCAGTTGTGTCTGACTCTTTGCAACCCCAGGAATTACCGCACGCCAGGCCTCCCTGTTCATCACCATCTCCTAGAGTTCACTCAGACTCACGTCCATCCAGTCCGTGATGACATCCAGCCATCTCATCCTCGGTCGTCCCCTTCTCCTCCTGCTCCCAATCCCTCCCAGAACCAGAGTCTTTTCCAATGAGTCAACTCTTCGCATGAGGTGGCCAAAGTACTGGAGTTTCAGCTTTAGCATCAGTCCTTCCAAAGAACACCCAGGGCTGATCTCCTTCAGAATGGACTGGTTGGATCTCCTTGCCGTCCATGGGACTCTCAAGAGTCTTCTCCAACACCACAGTTCAAAAGCATCAATTCTTCGGCACTCAGCTTTCTTCACAGTCCAACTCTCACATCTATACATGACCACAGGAAAAACCATAGCCTTGACTACACAGACCTTTGTTGGCAAAGTAATGTCTCTGATTTTGAATATGCTATCTAGGTTGGTCATAACTTTCCTTCCAAGGAGTAAGCATCTTTTAATTTCATGGCTGCAGTCACCATCTGCAGTGATTTTGGAGCCCAAAAAAGTAAAGTCTGACACTGTTTCCCCATCTATTTCCCATGAAGTGATGGGACCAGATGCCATGATTTTCGTTTCCTGAATGCTGAGCTTTAAGCCAGCTTTTTCACTCTCCTCTTTCACTTTCATCAAGAGGCTCTTTAGTTCCTCTTCACTTTCTGCCATAACGGTGGTGTCATCTGCATATCTGAGGTTATTGGTATTTTTCCTGGAGATCTTGATTCCAGGTTGTGCTTCTTCTAGCCCAGCATTTCTCATGATGTATTAGGCTACTTCAAGTAAAATTCCTTCCAGATGAGACTTCAGAAACAAAAGCAGATATTTGTAGAAAAATCTTAAGATTTTTTAAAAATTGTGCTGTTTTTGTTGGAAGTGATAAAAATATAAATTTGGGAGTAAAGAGACAAATAAATTTATTCAAAACTGAAGCTAGGCCTGAATGATTCTACAGAATACGTTTATTGTCTGGTCCATATTCTGCATTTGTGTTTGAGCCCATGTGCTAATTCACTTCTGTCATGTCTGACGGTTTCCCACCCTATGGACTGTAGCCTTCCAGGCTCCTCTGTCCAGTGATACTCTCCAGGAAGAATACTAGAGTGGGTTGTCATGCCCTCCTCCAGAGGATCTTCCCAACCCAGGGACTGAACCTGAGTCTCCTGTGTCTCTTACATTACAGGCAGATATTTTTACCACTGAGCCACCAGGAAACCTACCATATTCTGCATAATGATAGTCAAACCACATCTCTATCCTTTCTGTTGACACTGAAGTCATAAAATTATTCTTACTTCAGCACTGTTCCAACTGAACAGTTAAAATATTTTATGTTTTGTTTGCATTCAGTATTCTTCAGTTCTCCCAAATTAAAAACCTGTTGGCGCCCATTAACAAACGCGGTTGAGAGAATCCTCAAGTTTATTTTGAAGCACTAAAATCATACTTTAATTGTGATGGCCCAAAACATTCTTGTTGACTTTTTAAATAATTCATTGAGTGAGGCCTGTTTATTTCTTGTTCATAGTTTTCAAGATCTCCTCGGCAAAAGGATTATGCAAATTGAAAGAAGAGCAAACAATGTTTTGAAGTACTACATTGCTCAAAGGAATATGTTGAATGGGTTAAAGAGAGAACTGATGAAAAATTTAAGTCTCAAGGTTTTTCTTACTAGGCATAACATCACTTATGAATAAGAAAAGAAATTTTTATTTGAAGAGAATAATTATCACCTCATATGCCATGACTGTAAATGGATTTTCTCTCTTGAAGAATTCTTTTATTTTACATGGGTGTTACTAAATACTGTTCCAACATGGGCACAAGTGGATTCATGATGCATGCATGTATTGAAGATGAAAAGAAAAATGCTTTTTTTTTCAGTGAAAAATATTTTTTAAAAGCCATTAATCCAGAAATATAACATGATCCTGAAAAAGTGTAAAAGCAAGTTATGCCATGAAAAATGGCAATATATATTTTAACACACCTAACATGAAAAGTTTTCTCAGAGTAGCAACGTTTAAAACTAAAACTGTTCAGTGGCTGACTCATAAGGCTAATGCTGATAATATTTCTCATTAATGAAAATTAAATGGACAAAGGAATGAAATAAATTGTATGTGACAACTAAAGAAGCCATGTTACAATATAAATGGAATGTAGGCTATACTTGCAAGGAATTCTATAAGCAAAATCTGCAAAACACAGAACTATTAAAGAAAGTCAGATCATCAAGGAACTATAAAGAAAATGTTATAAACTTGCTGCTGCTGCTAAGTCACTTCAGTCGTGTCCGACTCTGTGCGACCCCATAGACAGCAGCCCACCAGGCTCCCCCGTCCCCGGGATTCTCCAGGCAAGAACACTGGAGTGGGTTGCCAATTCCTTCTCCAATGCAGGAAAGTGAAAAGTGAAAGTGAAGTCGCTCAGTCGTGTCCGACCCTCAGTGACCTCATGGACTGCAGCCTTCCAGGCTACTCTGTCCATGGGATTTTCCAGGCAAGAGTACTGGAGTGGGTTGTCATTGCCTTCTCCTATAAACTTAGAAATTTATAATTTATTTGAGATGAATAATTAGAAATTTTATTAATTAGATTAAATTAACATACCAATGCAATATTTTTACTTTATTTCAATGTGCATATACATAAGCCATTAGAAATTATTCAAATTTAAGTAACATTCTATATTTGTATTTGCTAATCTGTTAACCCTAATCAAAGAGCTGGGCTTGCCTCATTTGCCCAGGGTTGAATGAGCTGCCTTTATAATGTTTTCAAGAATATGCACAGATTGACTTGGGATGAAGGGGTCTGAGAAAAATTCCATCTTTTGGAAGCCAACAGAATCCAGCTGTTGATCCAGCCAGATTGATCTAAAAGGACAGAACATATCATCCTCAGGAATTTCCATTGATTCCCATGTTACAGACGAGGAAACTGAGGCTTAGAAAAATCAAATCACTTCTCAGTAAAGAGCAGAGCCTGTGCTTAGTGAAAAAAAAAAAATATATATATATATACATATATATATGCCTAATAGTAGAGCACTAAATTACATGAAGCAAAAATTGACAGAATTAAAGGAGAAATGGATGATTCAACAATAATAGTTCAATAATAACTATTGAACATTCACTCGCAATAATGAATAGAACAAGTGGACGAAAGATTAAGAAGAAAATAGGACCTGAAAAACTGTAAGTCAACCTGACTTAATAGGACATTCCACCCAATAACAGCAGAGTATACATTCTTCTCAAAAACCTTTGGAATATTCTCCCAGATGCCTAAACCAAAAATCCAGCATTCCTAAATTTAAAGGGATCAAGAACATATAAACTTTGACAATAGAATAAAAGTGGAAAACAATGATAAAAGGAAGTTTGAGAATATCACACATATTAACATTAAAAATATATTCCCAAACAACCGATTGGTCAAAAAAGAATTCAAATGAAAAATTAGAAGTTACTCCAAGCTGATTGAAAATGAGAACACAATATACCTAAATATATAGGATGCAACTAAAGCAGAAGTTAGAGGAAATTTTATAACAGTAAATTCCTATATTAAAAAAATGATCTCAAGTCAATAACCTAACCTTCCAAATTAAGAAACTAGAAGAGAAGGAAAAACTTATTTTTGGATAGACCAATTTCAAGGAAGGAGATTGAATTAGCCATTAAAACACAATCCACAAAGAGAAACTAGGCCCAGATGACTTCACTGGTCAATTCTGCCAAATATGTAAAGAATTACATAAAATTTTGCAAACTCTCCAAAGAAAGAGTTTCATGAAGCCTGTATTACCCTTTAAATAAAATTTAACAAAATACAAAAAAGGAATTACACAACATGGTCAAATGGGATTTGTTCCAGAAATGCAAGATTAGTTTAAGTCTCTGAGATCAATTAATGTACTATACCATATCAATAGAATTTAGGACAGAAGCCACATAATCATCTCATAGATACAGAATAATGTTTAACAATTTCCAACACACTCTCATGATTTAAAAAAAAAAAAAAAAAAAACTCAGCAGACTGGGAATAGAGAAAAACTTTCTCATGCTGATAGAGGGAATTTATGAAAATCCCAAAGTTATCTTCATACTTGATGGTCAAGGCAGACAGTGACCCCAGAAGGTACAGGCCCTGACCCCATAGCACAGTCTCCCTGGTGGCCCAGTCCTGCAGACAGGATAAAGGAGGGCTTTTGCCCCTTCCTTTGCTCCGATCCTGGCTGGGTTGTGTGCCCAGCCAAGGTTTGAGCCTCCTCAGTACCAGACTGAATGGGGCTGTCTCGGCATTGGTCTCTAAACCTATCAAGTTTTCTCCTGGCTCCTGCCTGCGTTCCCGCCATTCCTTCGCTGAGAAGCTATCTGTTCTTTTTCCATATCATGTAGTAGTTCTGCCATATCCTATCCTGGGGCAAAGAATTAACCTTTTTCAACCTCGCTTTTCCATAGGAAAGAGGGGGTGACTGCAATATTTGCTGCTCGGTGGAAGGCTTTTCTTTTACTTACAGTGTCCTTCTTTATGCACAACTGAGTTGTTTATCTTTCAGGAGAGTATGTGAGAGAAAATAAAAATTTCTATTCCATTGCTCAAGAGGAGTTAATGACGAGAAGAGCAGGGAGAGGATAAGAATCAGAGATGACTCGAAGTGACTTTAAATGGTATAACTAGAGGCAAGGAACCAAAAGATGACAGGCAGATGGAGGCAGGAAATGCATATATTACTGCACACTCTTCAGAGTTGTACAGGCTGTGTGGGAATGATGATCCTTCTGAGTGGCTGCAACATGTACATCCAAAGATAGGCCCCCTATCATTTGGTATTAATTTGATAGCAGCTTCCTAGATCATTCAGGAATATGAAAAATGAAACAAAAGTAATTATAGAGGTTTGAAGAAAAAGATATGTATGAACCAAGTATTCAATAGTCAGCTATATTGCATTGCTATACTTTGGATACTTTTAAGATGACAAGAATAAACTTTTATATACAAAAGGGGCATAAATATTCTACTAGTATTCCTCCCTTTAAAAAGTTACACTAACTGGAGAGATAAATCAAAACAAAAGTACAAAGAGGTGAGAGTTCTTGGTATAAAAGAACTAGAGTACCCATGGGAAGCAGGGAAACATAAATTTGAGTATAAAACTAGATATAACTATCAGTAGAAAGTGAATGTCTTTGCCAAAATAGTTTGTGAGTTGAAGGGAAAAAATGGAGCACTACAAAAAGCATATAAATTTCACAACAATAAACTGGGTCTAAAGTTACCTGTCTCTTGAGAAAACTACATGCAGGTCAGGAAGCAACAGTTAGAATGGGACATGGAACAACAGACTGGTTCCAAATAGGAAAAGAAGTATGTCAAGGCTGTATATTGTCACCCTGCTTGTTTAACTTATATGCAGAGTACATCATGAGAAATGCTGGGCTGGAAGAAGCACAAGCTGGAATCAAGATTGCCGGGAGAAATATCAATAACCTCAGATATGCAGATGACATGACCCTAATGGCAGAAAGTGAAAGGAACTAAAAAGCCTCTTGATGAAAGTGAAAGAGGAGAGTGAAAAAGTTGGCTTAAAGCTCAACATTCAGAAAACGAAGATCATGGCATCTGGTCCCATCATGGAGAAATATCAATAACCTCAGATATGCAGATGACACCACCCTTACGGCAGAAAGTGAAGAGGAACTAAAAAGCCTCTTGATGAAAGTGAAAGAGGAGAGTGAAAAAGTTGGCTTAAAGCTCAACATTCAGAAAACGAAGATCATGGCATCTGGTCCCATCATTTCATGGGAAATAGATGGGGAAACAGTGGAAACAGTGTCAGACTTTATTTTGGGGGGCTCCAAAATCACTGCAGATGGTGGCTTCAGCCATGAAATTAAAAGACACTTACTCCTTGGAAGAAAAGTTATGACCAACCTAGATAGCACAGTCAAAAGCAGAGACACTACTTTGCCGACTAAGGTCCATCTAGTCAAGGCTATGGTTTTTCCAGTAGTCATGTAAGATGTGAGAGTTGGACTGTGAAGAAGGCTGAGAGCTGAAAAATTGATTCTTTTGAACTGTGGTGTTGGAGAAGACTCTTGAGAGTCCCTTGGACTGCAAGGAGGTGCAACCAGTCCATTCTGAAGGAGATCAATCCTGGGATTTCTTTGGAAGGAATGATGCTAAAGCTGAAACTCCAATACTTTGGCCACCTCATGCAAAGAGTTGACTCACTGGAAAAGACTTTGATGGTGGGAGGGATTGGGGGCAAGAGAAGAAGGGGATTACAGAGAATGAGATGGCTGGATGGCATCACTGACTCGATGGATGCGAGCCTGAGTGAACTCTGGGAGTTGGTGATGGACAGGGAGGCCTGGCATGCTGTGATTCATGGGGTCGCAAAGAGCTGGACATGACTGAGCGACTGAACTGAAAAGGATGCAAAGTAAGAGAAGCATGGAAAAGGGCCTTACCTCTCCCATTTGTTTTCTCAAAGGAAAGCTCACCTGAAAGAAAAATACCAGAATTCTTGTTTAAAATGCAAATCTCTGGACCTCAACCAGTAGCACAAAATTAAAATTTGGAGGATAAGCATAAAGCATCACCAGTATTTACAGAGAGATATATTTTATCTACTGTGTCCCTAGTAGCTCAGTTGGTACAGAATCTGCCTTCAATGCAGGAGATCCCAGTTCAGTTCCTGGGTTGGGAAGATCTGCCAGAGAAGGGATAAGCTACCCATTCCAGTATTCCTGGGCTTCCCTAGTGGCTCAGCTGGTGAAGAATCCACCTGCAATATGGGAGACCTGTGTTTGATTCCTGGTTTGGGAAGATCCCCTGAAGAAGGGAATGGGTACCCACTCCAATATTCTGGCCTAGAGAGCTCTGTGGACTGTATAATCTCATGGGATCACAAAGAGTCAAACACAGCTGAGTGACTTTCACTTTCACTTCAATTCATATGCTTGGTTATGTTGGGAGAAGCAATCCTGCTTCCTACCTCTAAATTAAAGATAGTCACAATATCAGTAGTCTTCAAGCCTCAAAAGCTGACCTCCATTTTGAGGGTTCTGGAAGTACAGAGAATTTATAACTTTACCCTCAAAACTGAACATTTTGAAACTTCCATGGTTTCTACAGGTTGCCAGTGTTCAGAACTACCTGATATTGAGATTCTTGAAATCCTACTCACTTAAATGGGTTTTCTGAGGCTTTGGAGGAGAGCTGCATAGTGTTAGAGACACAGTGGTCCAAGGAAAAGTCTTACATTGCTTTGACTTTACGTTTCTACTCAATTTCAACAAGAATCATCAAGGAAAAAAGGACTCAACTGTTCTGGAGAACTATTGAGCAGAGGCCTAGATTTAGGGTATAAAAGCAAAATAGCACACAGTTTTACTCTGTGATTGTTTCCCTAATTTCAAACAGTAATTCAGAATAATTAGTATAAATCATCATATTTATAGACAAAGTCATGTTATATACAAATATAACTAAGTAATGTTATACATAAAAGGAATAACAGGTTTATAAACAAATCAATGCAATTTTTATTAAGACAGACGAGAGGGAGAGCCATGAATAAGATGATTACATGCGTAGAGAAATATGCATTTACTCAGATTAAAAAAAGAAAATTCTAACAAGGTAACATAAATATTTAGCATTTCTTGGAAGAGTTTGGACCTGTAGTCTGCGTATTCAAGTTACATAATTCAATGCAAATATGTTTCTTAAATTATTTAGACACCTGTTACTCAGTAAGCCTAACTGGAGAAAGGCTAATATTGATATTTATCATTCAGGTTAAATTGTAGTGTAAAAGGAATGCTGGCCAAACTTAGATGGAACAATTCACTTTGACTGTGTTCTTTTCTGGCTTCTAATTAAATGATGCACTTAAAAAGATGATGAACTCATACATCAGAGTTGATGTTTCAAAAATAAGCATGCTGTAGTTAAACAATAAAACTCTAGGTGGTAGTGGCTGGAGGAGACATTCAATATTTTATCACACGAAATATAATTAAGTCAATGACATCTGTGCAGTGGAAGAGATGTTCTCAGTTTAGATTCAGTTTGGAAGCTGTTCTCATCTTGCCAAGACTGAGGACCTATAAAGATCCTCCTACCATGTAGCTTAATTTAGTCCAGTGGGAGGCTGAGCCTTATCATGAGCAGAGAGCAGAGTCAGGAGCCCAGAAGCCAGCATTTGGTAGACAACATGCATTGGAGGAGGGAACGTCTACTTGGACAGTTTTAGAGGAGAATATACATAGTGTTACATGTGGGCTAAGTCACTTCAATTGTGTCTGAATCTGATCCCATGGACTGTAGCCTGCCAGGGCTCTCTGTTCATGGGATTCTCCAGGTAAGAATACTGGACTGGGTTGCCATTTTCTTCTCCAGAGGATTTTCCCAACCCAGGGATTGAACCCATGTCTTTTATGTCTCCTACATTAGCAGGTAGTTTCTTTACCACTAGGGTCAGTGAAAATGTAATTGCAGTTTCAGACCATGCATTGTTAATCATCATAACTAGGCTCAAACACATCTTTATTAATCAAAATAGGAAAAAATTACAATGGAAAGAGTAACAATCAACATATTTTTGCCAACAAGACATAAGTTGCTTTATTCCTATAGCATAAAAATCCATGCTTTAGGATTCAATGAACTTTTGGAAAGCATTTTCTGCCTCCTGCTAGTTGTGGAAGCATTTTCCCTGCAAAAAGTCGTCAAGATGATTGAAGAAGCGGGAGTTGGGTGGTTGGTGAGAGGTCAGGTGAAAATGAAGGATGTGGTAAAACTTTGCAGCCCGATCTGTTCAACTTTTGAAGCATTTGTTGTGTAATGTATAGTCCAGAGTTGTGGAGAAAAATTGGACCCTTTTTATTGACCAATGCTGGCTGCAGGCCTTGCAGTTTTGGTGCATCTCATCAATTTGCTGAGCATACTTCTCAGATGTAGCAGTTTCCCCAGGATTCGGAAAGCTGTAGTGGATCAGACTAGCAGCAGACCACCAAAGAGTTATCATGACTTTTTTTTTGTTGTCATTCAAGTTTGCTTTTGGGAAGTGCTTTGGAGCTTCTTTTCAGTCCACCACTGAGCTGGTCATCGCCAGTTGTCATAAAAAATCCACTTTTTGTCACATGTCACAATAAGATTTTTTGAGGTCTCTGTCAACCCATGAGGTACCCACTTACTGAGCTTTTTCACCTTTTCCGTTTGCTTCAAATGCTAGGTTCTTTGGCAACCTCTTATGTAGTTGTAAGAGGATCAGCTTCAGTGATCCTCTCAATTGGTCCTTCTCAAATTTCCATGGCCAGCCACTGTGCTCCTCATCCTTAGCCATTTGACCTTGGGCAAATCATATAATCTATATAGTTCTCTTTCAACTTAAAATTTCATTTGAGTGATGGAGAAAATCTTAAAGAATTCTGTTATTATTCAACCATTGAATTGTGTCCCTCCCACATCCATATGTTTAAACCCTAACCTTCACTATTCAGAATGTGCCATTATTTGGTGATAAGATTTTTACAGAGATAATCAAGTTTAAATGAGGTCATGAATATGTGTCCTTAGTCCAAGATGATCACTGTCCTTATACAAAAGAGAAAATTTGAATGGAGACACACACAGAGGGACAGTAAGTGAAGAAACTTAGGGAAAAGATGTCCATCTATAAGTCAGGAAGAGAGGCTTGGAACATATCCTTCCCTAACAGCCCTCCAAAACAACTGTGCCAACACCTTTACTTTGGATCTCTAGTCTCCAGAACCATGAGGAAATAAGTTTCTGTTGTGTAAGTCATCTAGTTTGCAGTATTTTATCATGGAAATCCTGAGAGTAATGTTGGTAAAGAGAGATCGCTATGAAATGTATCCCAGCCATGTGGTCGCCATCAAATTGTCCTACCTAGTACTAGAGCAGAGATCAGCCATTATTCTGTAAAAGGGAATCCTTTAGGCTTTGTAGGCTATGTGCCACTTCTGCTGTATATTTTATTTTAATTTTTAAAAAGTGGAGTCATGTCACAGGCAAGATTTTTAGGATCTTTTTCAATAAATTCTAAAATACCATTCAAGTGCATGTTACAAATATTATCCATCTATTTCAATATTTTTTCAGTTATTTAAATAAAATATTATTTATCAATCAATCCTCAACTCTTTACCCACAAAAGTTCTGGTAAGGCCTTAACCTCTTTTTTTTCTATCTTTTATAAACTATGAAAATATATTTTTGAAGAAATATTTCAATGTTATAGTTGAATTTTAAGTGATATTGCTGACAGAAAAAGATTCTCCTATGTTTGCTGCTGCTAAGTCGCTTCGTGTCTGACTCTGTGCGACCCCATAGACAGCAGCCCACCAGGCTCCCCCGTCCCTGGGATTCTCCTATGTTTAGAGTAACATTTATTGTGACAGTTTGATCCATCCTTCCCAAATATGCATGATTTATCAATCTTAGTATCAACATGCCACTAGGCTTTGCCCTCAATTCAGAATTAGCTATTTTGATTCCTCAGTGATGCCAAAGTATACTTTAGGCCAAAAAAAAAAAAAACTTCTGATTAATATAGCCTGTAAAAGACTTTACAGATTAAAGCTCCAGAACCACTTCAAATCTGTATAGTCCAATAAGCACAAGCTAGGCAGTTGTGTGTGCTAATAAAAAAACTGAATTTGTTTCTAAGTACTTAAATTATAATTGCAGCCTTGGTACTCACTACTGTTTTTTAGGAAATCAGTTATTAGGTTTATGAAGTGATAAATAGCACTGTCTTCTGCTAAAGTGACTAATCTTTATTGTTTATAAATCTATTTTTAGGCATTAAAAAAAATTGTCCTTCTGAATGCAAAAAAAATCACATTTAATTCTAATCAAGGTTCAATTGTGAAGATGAAAATAGAAATTTATTGTTGGCCAGTGAGTAAACTAGCACACAATTTTTTAAATCAGCAGATATTTCCTCCTTTATCTGTGAACATCTTATCAGATTTGCTTCCAGTTACATTTTTTCTTCTTCCGTGAATAGCAAACATGTCATTTCTATCATTCTCCTGCTGCTGGCCTTCTGGAAGATGATTGAATTACCCAATCTTTGGAAGGAACAAGCTGTTTTATGTCTCGAGTGCCATGGATTTTGTAGATCCTCTTGCTCTAGGGTCTTTCTCAGGTTATTACAGATTTTAAGCTACTTTCACTGAGTAATGTTCTCCTGGGGGAAATGAAGACATGAATACTCTGGCTGCATGCAGTTCTCCCAGGCACAAAATCGCAATGATGAGCTTTTCCTACATCTTAATGAAAGATGGAAATTGTGAGAAATAATTCAGTGTTTCTCAAACTAGCTAAGAAACTATCTGCTCCAAAGTCCCCTCTGTTATTTGATAAACAACAGGTTTTAATTCTGACCCCAGATCTTCTGAATCAAGANTGAGAGTTGAACTGTGAAGAAGGCAAGAGTGCCAAAGAATTGATGCTTTTGAACTGTGGTGTTGGAGAAGACTCTTGAGAGTCCCTTGGACTGCAAAGAGATCTAACCAGTCCATTCTGAAGATCAGCCCTGGGATTTCTTTGGAAGGAATGATGCTAAAGCTGAAACTCCAGTACTTTGGCCACCTCATGCGAAGAGTTGACTTATTGGAAAAGACTCTGATGTGGGAGGAATTGGGGGCAAGATGAGAAGGGGATGACAGAGGATGAGATGGCTGGATGGTATCACTGACTCAATGGACATGAGTCTGAGTGAACTCTGGGAGTTGGTGATGGACAGGGAGGCCTGGCGTGCTGCGATTCATGGGGTCGCAAAGAGTCAGACACGACTGAGCAACTGAACTTTACTGAAATCATGTCCAGTGGAGAAGGCAATGGCACCTCACTCCAGTATTCTTGCCTGGAAAATCCCATGGATGGAGGAGCCTGGTAGGCTGCAGTCCATGGGGTCGCTAAGAGCCGGACACGACTGAGTGACTTCACTTTCACTTTTCACTTTCATGCATTTGAGAAGGAAATGGCAACCCACTCCAGTGTTCTTGCCTGGAGAATCCCAGGGATAGGGAAGCCTGGTGGGCTGCCATCTATGGCGTTGCATAGACTCAGACATGACTGAAGCAACTCAGCAGCAGCAGCAGCAGCAACTCATGTCCAGAGACTTTCGCTTTACTTTCAAGTACCAAGATGATATTGATACTGTTAGTTCAGGTACTGCAGTTAAAATCACTGCAGTTCAGAGATTTTTGCACAGTATTTTTCTATATTATTCCATTTCCATGGCATTCGTGATGGATTGATATCTATCACACCAGTCAGCTTAGGGTGTATGTTTCATATTATGCCATAGTTGAAAAGCACATTTAATACGTGAACTAGTTTTATTTCATACTAGCACATTATAATCATCAGCTTCAATATTAATAATTAAGTCTAAGTGACTTTCCTAAGGTCTTATGGATAGAAAAGGGCAAAGCATGACTCTGAAACCAGCCCATTTAACACCGTGATATATGTATGCTTTTTACATTTTTTTATGGAAGGGCATTTCAAATACAGCAGTGTGTCCATGTCAGTCCCAAACTTCCAATCTATCCCTCCCCTTCTCCCTTCATCCCCAGTAACCAAAAGTTTGTTCTCTAAGTTTATGAGTCTCTTTCTGTTTTGTAAATAAGTTCATTTGTGTAATTTTTTAAGATTTCACATATAAATGATACCATATATCTGTCTTTGTCTGACTTACTTCACTTAGTATAATAATGTCTAGATCGATCCAGGTTGCTACAAATGATATTGTTTCATTCTTCTTATGGCTGAGTAATAGCCCCTTGTATATATGTGTCAATTTAAAAAATATTCACAACCTAAACTTTGACAGTTATGCTATATTCAATGGGAATTTTTAGGACTTCAACCCCAGGAGAAAGCATGGCAAATGTCTCTGAGAAAACTGCTCTGAGGAGGTGAGGGGAGGAGCCAGGTTATATAGAAGTTTTGCAACAAAGGGCAGGTAGACTTGACATCAGAAAATTGTTGTTAATTAAAGAAAACCAGATATCCCAAGTTAAGAAATACAGCACTTTTTTGTCAATGGGAAGATGCAAGAGCCTGGGCTCACTGAGATCATTCCTTTCATATGCATCTCAGCTATCCTGGGCCAGTATCCTGTGTTTTTCACATCCTGAGCTTCCTTGGGGCTCACTGTAGAGAGTGGTTGTAGTCTGATGTCTGCTGCTGCTGCTGCTGCTGCTGCTGCTGCTGCTAAGTCACTTCAGTCGTGTCCGACTCTGTGTGACCCCATAGACGGCAGCCCACCAGGCTCCCCCATCCCTGGGATTCTCCAGGCAAGAATACTGGAGTGGGTTGCCATTTCCTTCTCCAATGCATGAAAGAGAAAAGTGAAAGTGAAATCGCTCAGTCTGTCCAACTGTTAGCGACCCCATGGACTGCAGCCCATCAGGCTACTCCGTCCATTGGATTTTCCAGGCAAGAGTACTGGGGTGGGGTGCCATTGCCTTCCCCACTGATGTCTGCTAGATCTCAGGTATTATTCTCCTTGGCTATTGTAATTAGTACTGCAATGAACATTGTGTGTGTGTACGTGTGTGTATGTGTACGCGCGTGCACACACTCAGCCACTCAGTCATGTCCAACTCTTTGCAACCCCATGAATGCCTGTCAGTCTCCTCTTTCCAAAGGATGTTCCCAGCAAGAATACTGGAGTGGGTTGCATTTTCTCCTCCAAGGGATGTTCCTGACCTAGAGGTCAAACCCACATCTCTTGTGTCTCCTGCATTGGCAAGCAGATTCTTTACCACTGAGCCACCTGGGACAGTGAATATTGGGACAAAGTATGTTTTTGAACTGTGGTTTTCTTTGGCTATATGCCCAAGAGTGGGATTGCTGGATCATATGGTAGCTCTGTTTTCAGTTTTTTAAGGAACCTCCATACTATTCTCCATGGTGGCTGTACCAACTTATATTCCCACCAAAATTGTAGGAGGGTTCCCTTTTCTCCACACCTTCTCCAGCATTTATTATTTGCAGATTTATTTGATAATGGCTATTCTGGTGTGAGGTGATATCTCATTGCAGTTTTGATTTGCATTTCTCTAGTAATCAACAGTGTTGAGCATCTTTTCAGGTGCCTCTTGACCGTCTATATGATCATGACCTATGTTCTTAATTTTGATTAAAATCTAACATTACTTCCAATATTCCATTTGGAAAAACACCTTACTCCTATAAAGAAGCAAAGGCAACGTGATGAAGCAAAGATAGTCTTTTCAACAAATGGTGCTGGAACAATTGAACATCTGCATGCTAAAAAAATGGATCTAGACACAGACCTTCCACTCTTCACAAGAAATTAACTTAAAATGGATCATAGCACAAAATGTAAAATGCAAAATTATGAAACTCCTAGAAGATAACATGGGAGAAAATGTAGAAGACCTCGGTATGGTGTTGACCTTTTAATACAACAGCAAAGGCACAACCCATTAAAGAAATAATTGGTAAGCTGGACTTCATAAAAATTTAAAACATATGCTCTGTGAAAGACCATGTCAAGAGAATAAGAAGATAACCCACAAGACTGGGAGAAAATAGTTGTAAAAGACATTGAATAGAGGAATGTTACTCAAAATATACCCAAAAAAAAAAAATCCTTTACTTTGTAAGAGAAATGAGTGTATACTCTGGAACTGGTGTGGGGTAGAAGTTTCTTAGGCTTGCTTTTTGTTTTTCACTTTCAATGTTGTAAATACACACACACAAAGAAATAACAGCAAATACAGGCATAGATTTTTCATTGTGTTAGAAAGCCTCTATGTAGTATTTAATATGCTTTAGCTTCTTATTTGATTTTATGGGCTCAAAAATCATGAGGAAAATAGAACCTTATCTTTTAATGGGTAAATGCCAAAGGAAGTTCTTATCTGTTTGTCCAAAAGTTTTGGATATATCTTCTTGAAGTAAGTAGAAAGCTGTTTTAGGTAAAGCTCATAATGGAGTTTGGATTTTAGTTTATTATTCTGTGCTTTCTCCACTGCCATAACATTTATTTTTAACCAAGCCAGTAAGCTGAAATCCCACTACAAAATAAGCCATGTGAGTCAATAACAAATATCTCTTTATTCTAAAAAATAAACATTATTCATACATTTTTCTCATTCATTCATTTATTCCTGTTTAGTAATAAAATCAGTCTCATATGGTTTAGAATAGGGTCCAAGGCATCTTCCTATGATTCTATGAGAAAGACACAGATGTGTCCAAAACACTTTTTATGAAATATCTCTTCTTTTCCATGAATGCAGCCAGAACTAAATACTGTGTATGGAAATGACTTGTGATGATTAAAGCATTTGAGAATCTAGACTGATGGTTAGCATTCTACTAAGCCAAACTCTCTATGTAAACCCTATGAAAACAAGCTAATAAGACAGGCTCACGGAAACCTCTAGGAGGGCTTTCATTGTCACTCATCCCCTCCCATTTCATCTACTCATTTATCCATTCATTTGTTCCCTTATTCAATAAGAAAAAATTGGTTTATTTAAAATAACTATCCCATTATCTATCTGCCTATGACACTCTTTTCTATAACAGATATGTTAAATTCAAGATGGTTCTCTTATTTAAATAAAGATTTTCCATTATTTTATATCTGTTAAGCAACTCCTTCAAATCCACAACGCTTCTATCTGCTCATGGGAAAGACTAGAGATCTCTTCAAGAAAAGTAGAACGGAAAATGAAACTGTAATCAGAAATCTTCCAGCAAACAAAAGCCCAGGTCCAGACGGCTTCACAGCTGAATTTTACCAAAAATTTAGAGAAGAGCTAACTCCTATCCTACTCAAACTCTTCCAGAAAATTGCAGAGGAAGGTAAACTTCCAAGTTCATTCTATGAGGCCACCATCACCCTAATACCAAAACCTGACAAAGATGCCACAAAAAAAGAAAACTACAGGCCAATATCACTGATGAACGTAGATGCAAAAATCCTTACCAAAATTCTAGCAATCAGAATCCAACAACACATTAAAAAGATCATACACCATGACCAAGTGGGCTTTATCCCAGGGATGCAAGGATTCTTCAATATCCATAAATCAATCAATGTAATTCACCACATTAACAAATTGAAAAATAAAAGCCATATGATTATCTCAATAGATGCAGAGAAGGCCTTTGACAAAATTAAACATCCATTTATGATAAAAACTCTCCAGCAAGCAGGAATAAAAGGAACATACCTCAACATAATAAAAGCTATATATGACAAACCCACAGCAAACATTATCCTCAATGGTGAAAAATTGAAAGCATTTCCCCTAAAGTCAGGAACAAGACAAGG
>SJYX01006904.1:248556-283946 GCA_006410675.1 Oreotragus oreotragus
CAGCTCAATTCCAGAAAAATAAACGACCCAATCAAAAAATGGGCCAAAGAACTAAATAGACATTTCTCCAAAGAAGACATACGGATAGCTAACAAACACATGAAAAGATGCTCAACGTCACTCATTATCAGAGAAGTACAAATCAAAACCACAATGACGTACCATTTCACACCAGTCAGAATGGCTGCAATCCAAAAGTCTACAAGCAATAAATGCTGGAGAGGGTATGGAGAAAAGGGAACCCTCTTACACTGTTGGTGGGAATGCAAACTAGTACAGCCACTATGGAGAACAGTGTGGAGATTCCTTAAAAAATTGGAAATAGAACTGCCTTATGACCCAGCAATCCCACTGCTGGACATAAACACTGAGGAAATCAGAACTGAAACAGACACATGTACCCCAATGTTCATCGCAGCACTGTTTATAATAGCCAGGACATGGAAGCAACCTAGATGTCCGTCAGCAGATGAATGGATAAGAAAGCTGTGGTACATATACACAATGGAGTATTACTCAGCCACTAAAAAGAATACATTTGAATCAGTTCTAATGAGATGGATGAGACTGGAGCCAATTATACAGAGTGAATTAAGCCAGAAAGAAAAATACCAATACAGTATACTAACACATATATATGGAATTTAGAAAGATGGTAATGATAACTCTGTATGCAAGACAGCAAAAGAGACACAGATGTATAAAACAGTCTTTTGGACTCTGAGGGAGAGGATGGGATGACTTGGGAGAATGGCATTGAAACAGGTATAATATCATATAAGAAATGAATCACCAATCTAGGTTCGATGCAGGATGCAGGATGCTTGGGGCCGGTGCACTGGGATAACCTGGAGAGATGGTGTGGCGGGGGAGGTGGAAGGGGGATTCAGGATTGGGAACATGTGTACACCCATGGCGGATTCATGTTGATGTGTGGCAAAACCAATACAATATTGTAAAGTAAATAATAATAATAATAAATAAAGAACAGAGATTTGCAAGGTTAAAAAAAAGAAAAGTAGAGATACCAAGAGAACATTTCATGCAAAGATGAGCACAATAAAGGACAGAAATGCTATGGACCTAACAGAAGCAGAAGATACTAAGAAGAGGTGGCAACAATGCACAGAAGAACTGTACAAAAAAGATCTTCACGACCCAGATGATCATGATGGTGTGATCACGCACCTAGAGCCAGACATCCTGGAATACGAAGTCAAGTGGACCTTAGGAAGCATCACTACAAACTGTTACTGGAGGTGATGGAATTCCAGTTGAACTGTTTCAAATCCTGAAAGATGATGCTGTGAAAGTGCTGCACTCAATATGTCAGCAAATTTGGAAAACTCAGCAGTGGCCACAGGACTGGAAAAGGTCAGTTTTCATTCCAATCCCAAAGAAAGGCAATGCCAATGAATGCTCAAACTACCTCACAATTGCACTCATCTCACACACTAGTAAAGTAATGCTCAAAATTCTCCAAGCCAAGCTTCAACAGTAGGTGAACTGCAAAATTCCAGATGTTCAAGCTAGATTTAGAAAAGGCAGAGGAACCAGAGATCAAGTTGCCAACATCTTCTGGATCATCAGAAAAGCAAGAGAGTTCCAGAAAAACATCTATTTCTGCCTTATTGACTACGCCAAAGCCTTTGACTCTGTGGGTCACAATAAACTGTGGAGAATTCTGAAAGAGATGGGAATACCAGACCACCTGACCTGCCTCCTGAGAAACCTGTATGCAGGTCAGGAAGCAACAGTAAAGGACAGAACTGGACATGGAACAGCAGGCTGTTTCCAAATAGGAAGAGGAGTACGTTAAGGCTGTATATTGTCACCCTGCTTCTTTAACTTATATGCAGAGTACATCATGAGAAACGCTGGGCTGCAGGAAGCACAGGCTGGAATCAAGATTGCTGGGAGAAATATCAATAACCTCAGATATGCAGATGACACCACCCTTATGGCAGAAAGTGAAGAAGAACTAAAGAGCCTCTTGATGAAAGTGAAAGAGGAGAGTGAAAAAGTTGGCTTAAAGCTCAACATTCAGAAAACGAAGATCATGGCATCTGGCCCCATCATTTCATGGGAAGTAGATGGGGAAACAGTGGAAACAGCTAGAGATTTTGAGGGCGGGGGCCCCAAAATCACTGTAGATGGTAACTGCAGCCATGAAATTAAAAGACTATGACAAACCTAGACAGCATATTAAAACCAGAGACATTAGCAACAAAGATCTGTCTAGTCAAAGCTATGATTTTTCCAGCAGTATGCAGATGTGAGAGTTGGACTATAATGAAAGCTGAGCACCAAAGAATTGATGCTTTTGAACTGAGGTGTTGGAGAAGACTCTTGAGAGTCCCTTGGACTGCAAGGAGATCCAACCAGTCCATCCTAAAGGAAATCAGTCCTGAATATTCATTGGTAGAATTGATGCTGAAGCTGAAACTCCAATACTTTGGCCACCTGACGCAAAAAGCTGCTTCATTTGAAAAGACCCGATTCATTTGAAAAGACCTTGATGCTGGGAAAGATTGAGGGCAGGAGGAGAAGGGGACGACAGAGGATGAAATGGTTGGATGGCATCACCGACGTGATGGACATGAGTTTGAGTAAGCTCCGGAAGTTGGTGATGGACAG
Source organism: Oreotragus oreotragus (assembly GCA_006410675.1). Lineage (NCBI taxonomy): Eukaryota > Metazoa > Chordata > Mammalia > Artiodactyla > Bovidae > Oreotragus > Oreotragus oreotragus. The sequence continues at coordinate 251,194 of SJYX01006904.1, forward strand.
GGAAGCCTGGCGTGGTGCAGTCCATGGGGTCACAGAGTCGGACGCAATTGAGCGACTGAATTGAACTAAATAAAGCTGGAGCTGAAATGGTGTAATCCTCATTCGAGCTCTGTCAGCGGCCTTTGCTAGTGTTTGCCAGCAGAGGGCAGTAGAGGGCGACTGGGTCTGAAGGAAGTGGTGGGAGTGTCCTCTTTTGTATTAATATTTGCCCTTGACTGCCAGCTGTTAGAGTGGCACGTAGGCTTACTTCCTTATCCTGGCAGCATCAGTAGCAGCAGCTCAGCTCAGTTTGCCACTTTCCTGTCACTCAAAAACCCAGCCTCATCTTTCCCACAGTCAGGGACACCAGCACCAGCCACCCAGTGCTCCCTGTTCAGAGGTCCGAGTCTCAGCTCGGAGAAGCTCCTCTTTTCGTTGCTAAGTCTTAATAATTCAGGCTGCTTTCTTTTACATCCCCCAGCCCTAAGAGTGGGAGCTGCTTGCTACAGCGGCTACCTCCCTGAAACTTTACAGTTGACTTTGTACCCTTCTGGTTTCCTAGTAAACACTCATATTTATTCACAGTTTAGTTCACAGTTCTTCCTATTAAATTATCTCTGTTCAAATAACTGGTATGTTCTCCATCTCCTGTTGCCCAGACCTAATACAATTTGGGGATTTTTAACGATGAATTTTATTCTATTTTTTGAGGTATAATTGACATATAACGTTATATTGGCTTAAGATGTACCCCATAATGGTTCAATATTTTTATATACTGCAAGATGACCACCACAATGTCTGATTGACACCCATCACCACATGAACTTACACAATTTTTCTCATGATGAAAACCTTTAAGATCTATTCTCTAAGTAACTACAAAATACAGTATTATCCATGATGGTCACCATGCTACGTATTACAGTGCTATGATTTATTTATTTTATAACTGGCAGTTTCTACCTTTTGACCGACTGCACCCATTTCTTCTACCACATACCCCTTCCTCCAGCAACTGCCAATCTGTTCTCTGTATGTGTGAACTTGTTGTGTGTATGTGTGTGTGTGTGTGTGTGTGTGTGTGTGTGTGTTGGGGTTCTTTTTTAGAAATACATATAAGTGAGACCATATGTATTTCTCTTTCTCTTTATGGCTTATATCACTTAGCACAGTGCCTTCAAGGTCCATCCACATTGTCTCGAATAGCAGGAATTCCTTCTTTTTATGGCTGAATTATACATATATCCGGTTTCCCTGGTGGCTCAATGGTAAAGACTCTCACCTGACAATGCAGGAGCCATAGGTTTGTTCCCGGGGACAGGAAGATCCCTGGAGAAGGAAATGGCACTCTACTCCATTTGCCTAGAAAATCCCAAGGACAGAGGAGCCTGGCGGGCTACAGTCTGTGGGGTCGCAAAAAAGTCAGATATGACTTGCGAGTAAACAACAACGTGCGTATGTCACATTTTCTTTATCTGTTTGTCCATCTGTGAAAGCTTAGGTTGCTTCCGTGTCTTGTTTCTTATAAATAATGCTGCAGTGGACATGGAGGTGCATATATCTTTTTGAGTTAATAATTTTCTCCTTTGGATAAACACCCAGAACTGGAATTTCTAGATCGTATGGTAGTTCTATTTTTAATTTTTTAAGGAATGTCTATTCTGTTTTCCATAATGTTTTCACCAGTTTACATTCCCACCACCACTGCTCAAATATTCCCCTTCCTCTATACCATCACTAATACTTCTTGTTTCTTGTCTTTCTGGAAGTAGCCATTCTTACAGGTGTAAAGTGATATCTCATTTTGTATTTGATTTGCACTGAATTAGATTCTTATTTAAGAAGGCTACATGTGAGCTATAAGAATCTAGCTATTCACATAGTAAAATAATATAAATCCAAATAAACATGCAGAATAATGATTCAAGAGATGAGAGAAGTTGAATTTACTAATATGCTGTGATAGCCATGGACTTATGTTGAAATTTTCTCAGTTCACATTGAATCATAACTTGAAATTGCATGACAACTCTGAGTTGCCAAGATGGCCCTTGAGAACCTGAGATGGGGAATTTACTAGAGGAACTTAGAACACAAAAAAGGGAAAATGTGTACATTAAATATCCTATGTTTTAAATATGACATTCCATTGCTTTATCAATTATAAAAGCTATTTACATTCACAGCACAAAAGCTGGAAAAGAAATGCACAAAAGATAATTCAGAATCTCCACAGTTGTCTACTGTGCAATTGAATTTGACTTTTCAGTACTCAAGTTTTCAGTTTTTTATAGCATTAGAGCTTGCTTACTGTTTTGTAACTTGATTCTTTTATTTAATAAGATATGATCATTTTACTATGATCATAAGTAAGTAGTTCTAATATGCTGGTATTTTGAACATTGTTGATATGCTTTCTCCCTTACCTTATCCATCTTCCTGCAGGGAATTGAACATGCATTTCAGAAAAAAAAAAAATGAAATGAGAGAGAACAAAGCAATAATCAGCTTCCGATAAGAAAACTAGTATTTTACCATGAGAAAATTAACTTGAGAGGCAAGCTCTGTTGAGATAGGATTTTCAAATGTCTTTTATCTATCCCCCATTTAACATTGCAACAACAATGCCTCAAGGATTGTGCTTCTAGAGCCCTCCCAGAGTTTGCAGAGATAGGCCTTCTATACACACCAATAAATTCCGAATGCTTTCTTCTTGACGATATGAAGTTATGACATAGGGGATGTAATAGGAAAGGAGAAAGGTGACATAAAAAGGAAGGGACTGAGATAAACGGGTTTCCTTGGTGACTCAGATGGTGAATCCACCCGCAGTGCAGATGACCTGGGTTTGATCCCTGGTCGGGAAAAACCCCTGGAGAAGGGAATGACTACCCACTCCAGTATTCTTGCCTGGAGAAATCCATGAACAGAGGAGCCTAGCAGCCTATAGCCCATGGGGTCGCAAAGAGTCAGACACAACTAAGTGGCTAACACTAGCACACTGAGATAAGCAGATGGATGTGTGCTCTGGTTCTCTCAGGACTGGACCTGTCCTGACACCATGGCGACCTGACTTTTCCTGACTACCTTTAGCTTCTCTGTGACACAGGCAGGATCCCCAAACACTGCACATCTGCTGTGGAGCCTGTTAAAGGGTGTACCAGGAAGGGAATTATGGGGGCGCTCTAGCAGTGATCATAAAGCAGTTTCTCTGCTTTTCTCTTTAAGCAGAGACACTGGCAGACGGTGAAGAGTCTTACTCTGCCAGGGAAACAGCGTTGGGGAAAGAGGGTCAGCACAGTCAGCCTAAATGCTCTGTCCTGAAAGCCAGCAAGGCCATAGAAGCCAGGCAGAACGAACGCTGCCCCAAAGACCGGCAGATCAAGCATAGATTCAAAGTCACCATGGAGATAAGAGGATCAACCCCGTTCCCTTCCAATGCCCTGAGTTCTCCAAAATTATCCAGCCTGATGTCCTTTCAGATGCATAGCAACTTAGAGAGAGAACAGGAGAAGAAATTGAGAGACTGGTTATTTTTATGAAAGGGTGGCTGTTACCCGAAGTGACTAAGTTATCAGACCGGACTGGCTCGGGTTAAATCTAGCCTGAGAACTGGTCATTCTTCACACCAGCTTGTGCGAGGGGACTTGAGAGAGAAGGCTGTATACATTATAAAACATTAAGAAGAGTGTATTTTCTCCACATTTCAGAGTCATAATTTCAGTTTAGTTTTTCAATCCTACTCATACGATATTTCACGAGATTTTACTTGTCTATTACCAGCCATAACAAATTACCACAAATTAGCATTTTAAATACACCCCTTTATTATCCCACAATTCCTGTAGTTCTTATAAGGCTGGAATGTTCTTATAAGGCAGGGACAGCAGTTCTCAGTTGGATCCTGGCTCCATGTCCAAGCTCACTAATGGTTGATTGAATTCAGTTCCTTGAAACTATAGAAATGGTGTTCCTGTTTCCTTGACACAAGGGTCCCTTTTATCTCCAAACCAAAACAAAGCATTAGATCCTCATGCTTCAGATTTCTCTGTATTCCTCTTCTGCTTGTAACTTCTGGGCTTGCATAATTACACTGCTGCTACTGCTGCTGCTAAGTCACTTCAGTCGTCTCCGACTCTGTGCAGCCCCATAGACGGCAGCCCACGAGGCTCCCCCGTCCCTGGGATTCTCCAGGCAAGAACACTGGAGTGGGTTGCCATTTCCTTCTCCAATGCAGGAAAGTGAAAAGTGAAAGTGAAGTCACTTAGTCATGTCCGACCCTCAGCAGCCCCATGGACTGCAGCCTTCCAGGCTACTCGGTCCATGGGATTTTCCAGGCAAGAGTACTGGAGTGGGTTGCCATTGTCTTCTCCGGGCACCCCCAGATATCCAGAACAATCATTCTATCTTAAGATAAACTGATTAGTAACCTTAATTAAAAGGAACATCTGCAAAGTGCCTTTTGCCATGTAACATAATATAACCACATGGGCACCACCCAGGGTGCAGAGATTATGGAAACCACAAGTCTGCCTGCTACATCTAATTGCATCTGGAAGAATTTGTTTTGCTGATTTCCTACTATTATCCATTCAGGCTCTTTGCTTCTTTGTCTATAATAAACAGCTGAGCAATGAACACCCTTGTATAAAGCTTGAGCACAGGGTCAAGCCTATAAACTTTATAGAGGAATAATTGCTGATCATACCCACGAAAAGCATAATATACGTTAAGTATTCACAGATATTCAGCTCCCTACCATGCATGCAGATAACCAGGAGCCTGTGAGAGCTATGTGAAGCTTTCGAAAGTAAAGCACTGTACAGCTATAGACTCTGTTTTACACATATGTACATCTTTCTAATATTCTTGTTCATTATGGTTTATCCCAGGACATTGAATATAGTTCCCTTTGCTACACAGTGGGACCTTGCTGTCCATCCATTCTATATGTAATAGTTTGCGTGTACTAACCCCAGACTCCCAATCTGAAAAGAAGAATGAAATAAAACAAAGCACCGTGATGTTTAGCATGGTGGATGCACACTCCACCAATGTCTTGCAAACTCTGATTCTCCTGGGACTGTACATCCTGAATACTACTGCCACCTGTTATGCTTGTAGCATAAATCCAGAGAAATACGTCTTTTTCAGCAGTCCCTGGTGTCTGACCGTACAGAATGAAGTTGGAACTTTGTCAGGATGCCATGGTTACAATACTTGCTTCAGAGCAAGGCAAAGCATGCTTATCAGAAGCACCCAGGCCCACTGGTACCCCAGCTTCAGGCTGCAGGCATTCTGTCATTCAGGCTCACACACGTGCAGAGGGCACCATGGAGGCAGCCCAGCACAGGTAACTGTTCATGAGCTCATATAAAGTTTGAAAAAGAAGTTCTGGGAAATTCCTTCCAGCATCCAATTTGTTTAACTTCAGTGAAGTAAGTAAAATCTTGTATGATCCTTCTGCCAAAATCTTTGTCAGTCCAAAATAAATAACCCAAGCCGAAAAATGTTTTAAAGTGTATAATCAGAGATGCAGAAGAAATTGTTATATGTAAAACAGAATTCTATATACAACCCTATGTTAATAAATTTTAAAATCTCAATTAAGTGGATAATTGTACAGAAACTTTTAAAATTATAAACTACATTCAGGATTAAGCGGGAAGGTTAATTTATCAAGTTTAGTGCATATAGATGGCATATCAAATCATTAGGCAAATTATAAAATTCAATAAATGGACTGTGATAATAGTTTAATTATTTGGAAATATTTATATTTCATCTTCACCTTGCTCCAGGTACTAGCACTTAGTCGAGACAGATTAAAAAATACAGCCAAATATAAGACTATAAAGTACCCAGAGATGGTAAACACGGCATTTAAATAATCTCATGGTACATCTGTCCTTTCAAACCAAGTGAGAAGCAACCAAGTTACTTACAAATAAATCTCTTTCAATCAGATGACAAAGATAAAACTGAGTCTTTTTTTTATATTTCATTTAATTTTCAAAGATAATACAGCATCGTGCTTACAGTCCTAAATTTAGATTGCTGTCCATTTTGTGTGCCTTGGGAAAATTCTGTAATTTGCCCAAGGTACATTTTGTGCCTCAATTTTTTCAGCTGTAACAGGGGGATTAATAATAGCATTTTATCAGTTAAGATTGTTATGAGAAGTAAGCAAGTAAATACATGTTGAGAACTTAGAACAGGGGTCTGGCATGTAGCAACCACTCAATAAATGTCTGCTTTTATAACATAGGCATTCACCCTCTCTCTTGTTCTATGATTCCAATAAGAAATGAATTAAAGATTCCAGATATACCCTCCATGTCATTTAAAATCTTTTCCCCACTTATTTACCTCATTCTTTTTCTCTGAGCCCAACAGAATTTTATTCTATCATCACATTCTATGATTTGCATTTCTACAGAATACAATCTGCTTTTCTCTGCCCCCTTTAATTAACTTCAAATTTTTGGAAACCACATTTTTCATTTCTAAGCAAACTTTCTGGGTGTCAGATTATTTCACTTTTTATTCATTGCAGTCTTTCCTCTCACTCTCTTTAACTGATTTGAATTAGACTTTCTCATCTTTCCTTCTTTTACGTATAGCACCCCCTTCAAATGTGTCATTTGCCTAGCTTCCTTGAATTAAGCCAGCCTTTTCAAACACTGAAATGCTTTGCTCTCTGGTAATTTTTTCTCTGTGTCTGCCCATCTTCGAAGACGGGAGGGTGCGGAACACCTGTGACTGAGATGATCAATAAGATAGTCTTTCAGAAATTCAGAGGCTTCCCTAGTGGCTCAGATGGTAAAACATCTGTCTGCAATACAGGAGACCTGGGTTCGATCCCTGGGTTGGGAAGATCCCCTGGAGAAGGAAATCGCAGCCCACTCCAGTATTCTTGCCTGGAAAAAGCTTCCTTGAATTAAGCCAGCCTTTTCAAACACTGAAATGCTTTGCTCTCTGGTAATTTTTTCTCTGTGTCTGCCCATCTTCGAAGGCGGGAGGGTGCGGAACACCTGTGACTGAGATGATCAATAAGATAGTCTTTCAGAAATTCAGAGGCTTCCCTAGTGGCTCAGATGGTAAAACATCTGTCTGCAATACAGGAGACCTGGGTTCAATCCCTGGGTTGGGAAGATCCCCTGGAGAAGGAAATCGCAGCCCACTCCAGTATTCTTGCCTGGAAAATCCCATGGACCTCGGAGCCTGGTAGGCTACCATCCATGGGGTCGCAAAGACTCGGACACGACTGAGCGCCTTCACTTTCAGAAATTCAGAGACAGTTTCTTTCAGAGTTACAGTCTTTCCACAACTTTCAAAACTTATGAAGCAATAATGTCAGTTTACATTTTTATTTTTCCTTGCTGGAAAGTCCAGCAAGGAGTAGGAAGAAATACATACTCAGTAGCTTGCCAGAGTTTTGTTTTCCTGAGCATACTATGAAGGCAAGATGTTAACGGGAACAGGGGCCTCTTCCTCTAACAGCCTCCAAGTTAGGAGGCAGCTGTGGAGTCCCCTCTTCCCGTAGCATGACAGTCTGAATGTACTCATGAAAAGTATTAGGATAATTTTTTTCAAAAAATCTGTCCCATGGCCCATCTTCCTCTTTTTGACACATAATAGGTGCTCAATGAGGCTTCCAGGTGGCGCTAGTGGTAAAGAGCCTGCCTGCCAATGCAGATTCGATAACTGGGTCAGGAAGATCCCCTGGGGGAGGGCATGGCAACACACTCCCGTACTCTTGCCTGGAGAATGGACAGAGGAGCCTGCAGGCCTACAGTCCATAGAGTGAAGGAGTCTGCCATGACTGAAGTGACTGAACATGCACACAGGCACACAGGCGCTCAATAAACACTTGTTAATAAATAAATATTTCTCAAGTGGTCTTTTTGTCCTCCACATAAAATTAACCTTAGTCCATTAGTTCTTCCATCAGTATGTTTTTCTGGTATATCTGTTGGAAAGAAATGATAACCAACAAAGCAGAGTTTGTAGCACCATTTCTTGAAGAGATGCAATTTCCCTCTCATTAAAAACTGGGTTTTCCAGGTGGCACCAGTGGTAAAGAATCTGCCTGCCAGTTGCGCCAGGAGACATAAGAGACCCAGGTTTGACCCTTGGGTCAGGAAGTTCTCGGGGAGAAAGGCATGGTTACTCACTCCAGGATTCTTGCCTTGAGAATTCCATGGACAGGGGAGCCTGGCGGTCTGCACTCATTTCACATGCTGGCAAGGTAATGGTCAAAAACCTCCCAGCTAGGCTTCAACAGTACATGAACTGAGAACTTCAGATGTACAAGCTGGATTTAGAAAAGGTAGAGGAAACAGATCAAATTGCCAACATTCTTTAGATCATAGAAAAAGCAAGGAATTCCAGAAAAACGTCTACTTTTGCTTCATTGACTCCACTAAAGCCTTTGACTGTGTGGATCACAATAAATTGTGGAAAATTATTAAGGGGATGGGCATTCCAGATTACCTTACCTGCCTCCTGAGAAACCTGCATGCAAGTCAAGAAGCAACAATTAGAAGTGGATATGGAACAATGCTGCTGCTGTTGCTGCTAAGTCACTTCAGTTGTGTCTGACTATGTGCGACCCCATAGACGGCAGCCCACCAGGCTCCCCTGTCCCTGGGATTCTCCAGGCAGGAACACTGGAGTGAGTTGCCATTTCCTTCTCCAGTGGATGAAAGTGAAAAGTGAAAGTGAAGTCACCCAGTCGTGTCTGACTCTTCATGATCCCATGGACTGCAGCTTACCAGGCTTCTCTGCCCATGGGATTTTCTGGGCAAGAGTACTGGAGTGGGGTGCCATTGCCTTCTCCATATGGAACAATGAACTGGTTCAAAATTGGGAAAGGTGGATGTCAGGCTATATATTGTCACCCTGCTTATTTAACTTATATACAGAGTACATCATGTGAAATGTCAGGCTGGATGAAGCTCAAGTTGGAATAAAAATTGCCAGGAGAAATATCAATAACCTCAGATACCACCATTATGGCAGAAAACAAAGAAGAAATAGCGAGCCTCTTGATGAAGGTGAAAGAGGGGAGTGAAAAAGCTAGCTTAAAACTCAATATGCAAAAAACTAAGATCATGGCATCTGGTCCCATGGCTTCATGGCAAATAGTTGCCATGAAAAAATGGAAACAGTGACACACTATTTTGGGGGCTCCAAAATCACTGTGAATGGTGACGGCAGCTATTAAATTAAAAGACGCTTGGCTGTTGGAAGAAAAGCTATGACAAACGTAGACAGCATATTAAAAACTAGAGACGTCATTTTGCTGACAAAGGTCCATAGAGTCAAAGCTATGGTTTTTCCAGTAGTCATGTATGGATGTGAGAGTTGGACCGTAAAAAAAGCTGAAGGCCAAAGAATTGTTGCTGTTGAACTGTGGTGCTAGAGAAGATTCTTGAGAATCCCTTGGACAGCAAGGAAATCAAACCAGTCCATCCTAAAGGAAATCAGTCCTGAATATTCATTGGAAGGACTAATGCTGAAGCTGAAACTCAAATACTTTGGCCACCTGATGCAAACAGCCAGCTCATTAGAAAAGAGCCTGATGCTGGGAAAGATTGAAGACAGAAGGAGAAGGGAGCAACAGAGGATGATTTGGTTGGATGGCATCATTGACTCAATGGACATTGGTTTGAACAAACTCCATGTGTTGGTGATGGACAGAGAAGCCTGCAGCCCATGGGGTCACAAAGAGTTGGGCAGCTTGGAGTGACTGAACACCAACAGCAGCAGTATATAAACAGTAGCATTTGATAAAATGCAAAATTTCAAAAAGCTGCATTTAACCCACCACCCCCTCTGCCATTCAGTTCTATACAAAATCATCCCAAGTATTTGGTCTTTATTTGATGACTTTTTGTCACTTTCCAAAGATTGTAATATTCTTGCCACTTACTTACCAAAAAAATATTTTAAATGGGACTGTATTTATGAGGACTATAAGCCAAAAGTAAGTCATGAAATTGTAGAGTAAGACAATTCATACCTTAATATTACTTGAGAGGAGAATATATCTAATATTTCTCACATTATTTGTTTCATTCACAATCAAATAAAGGATTCTGCTACTTCAGAAACACAACCAAATCAGGAATTTGCTTTCCCCAGTTCAGTTTCATGAGTTCAAGGTTCTTGTTGTTAAAGTCACAGATGAGAATCACCTATAGAGGGTTTTTTCTTTAAAAAAAAAAAAAGTACAAATCCCCTTTTGAATCTGGAATGAGAATGAGGAGCCAAGTGTATGTATTTTTTTAAGAAGCTCTATAAAAAATTATGACAAGCAGTCAGGCTTCAGGACTGTTGATTTGAATCTTTCTGTTTCCTGACATAAAGAGGATCAAGAGGGATATGGACATAGCATCCCCGGGACCATAAGTGCACCAGCCTTACATCTGCATAAAGCATCATCATACCTGTTACTCCTCTTAAGTCTGATACCAACCAAATGCCATAGAGAAACAAATGTTTCCATTTTATCATTCAACTGAATTCAGAGGCAGTGAGTGATTCATCAAGGGTCAGCCAGCTGGGAAGTGAGAGAATCACAAGTCAGATCTTAGCTTGATTTTAAGACAGTTCTCCTTCCATAGCACCACATGTGAGCTTTTATGACATTCTGCCCATCCAGTTTTCTTTGCCTTCACTCCCAATGCTCCTTTTGTTGATACTTTTTTTGGAAATCCATGTCTTTTAACTTATTTCTTATTTTAGGGCTGTGATCTAGTCAAGGAATCATATTTTTTCTTACCCAAAATAAACATTATGATTCAACACAACAAACATACCCTCTCCAACATCTACCAAAGGTTTTATCTCTTTGTTTATCTAAGATTTCTGCCTTTAAAATCTTCCTCCTTGGATCAACACGGTCTTTTCTTCCCTGGTTATTTTTACGGACCACTAGAGAAAACCACACACTCTGTGAACTGCTGCTCACTCTCCATCCTCATCAAGAACATTTATGTTACTCAGCAGTCCATTTCAGTGTTCACACTTTATTCACTCCCCAATGCCTGCTACTTCAAAACTTTACTCACTAACTAGTCACTTTGCAACTTGCTATCAGCAGGTATCTGTCTCAATGCTACCACTGAAAGTACTCATTTGAAGAACCCCTAACATCCAAATCCCAGAGAAGGCAATGGCACCCCACTCCAGTACTCTTGCCTAGAAAATCCCATGGGCAGAGGAGCCTGGTAGGCTGCAGTCCATGGGGTTGCAAGAGTCGGACAGGACTGAGTGACTTCACTTTCACTTTTCACTTTCGTGCATTGGAGAAGGAAATGGCAACACACTCCAGTGTTTTTGCCTGGAGAATCCCAAGGACGGGGGTGCCTGGTGGGCTGCCTTCTATGGGGTCACACAGAGTCAGACATGACTGAAGCGACTTAGCAGTGGCAGCAACATCCAAATCCAGAGGAATCGTGTTCATTTCTGGCCTTATTTGACCTCTCTGTGGGATTTGATGCTAGATTATCCCACTTTTCTTGAAATTGTCTCTTTCCTTTATGCCTTTCTCAACTGATTGTCTTATTTCCTTCTTCATAATTTTTTCAAGCCACTCATCTTTTCATAGCCATTGCGTAATGATGTTTCCTGAGGACACTGTAAGCTTTTGTCTTTAACTTATCACTCTATATGGTCTCCATGGGAAAAATCACCTGCTCCTTTAATTTGAAACATCCCACATATGCCAAATAATCCTTGCGTCTATTACTGTGGCACCAGGACTTTGAAAGGATTGGGAGTTGATCCAGGAAACAGATATGACCATGAGGTGGCATGGCAGTAGCACCCCCAGCTTCATTTTGGTGATATTATGGTAGGTTTCATATGGGGAGAGTGCCTCACAGCAGGAGACACTGGGGATGAGGACAGGGAACCCTTGGAGAAGAGAAAGTGTTGGGAGGGGGGACTTACACCCTAAATGATGTCTCTCAGAAGTGCAGACGGGAATCTCTGAATCAGAGAATTCCAAAGGGCTGAAGCAGCTTGGGGCTTTATATTAATAGTGCCAGGGGTTTTATCTATCTATAGCTAGCAGGTGTTGGGTGCAGTTTCATGGGGTATGCAAAGCAGGCAGGCTCTAAATCGCTAGAAATCTGCTTGCTTGGTTTATATTTAAAACAGTCAGATATGTAAAAATTTGAATTTGGCATTTGCAGGCTTTTGCACTGTGGGTCTCAGCCTGCTGTGAAGAAATAAACAACCTAGCGGCCAATATACAGAGACCACTTTGGGTCCTTTATGTAACAGTATCCCAGATTTCTGGATGAACTCCAGGAACCTCAATATCTTTCCACAAAATGTAGTTTCATGTTCTCTTATTTTGTCTCAGTGAAAGGAATACTATATCACTGAAGCTAAAGCAACCCTCCTTATCTTCAAGTACTTTAACCCATGACCATATTATTATCTACTCTCTGTACATATCTTATTTCATCTCTTGCCTACTATTCCCATCACCAATGCCTGAGATTATGGTTTCTCTATATCTTGCACAGATTATTGTCAAAGTCTTTCAACTAACCCTCCTCTCTCTAGTCCTACTGTTGCCTGATACATCTTTGTACCACCATTAAGGTAATTTTTCTAAAACTCAAATATTCTGATGTCTATTTGCTTTATTAAAACTCTTTTAAAACTCTCCATAGTATAGAATAGGGGTTGGCAAACTATGATCAGGCAGTCAAGCCCAGCCCTCTTTCTGATTTTGTAAATAAAGAATTATTATCAATAGAACAGAGCCATTCCCATCAGTTACATATTGTCTACAAATGTTTTCACACTACCACTGAGTCGAGCAGTTTAAGCTTTCCTTCAATTTTTCCCAGCATCAAAGTCTTTTCCAGCGAGTCAGCTCTTCACATCAGGTGGCCAACGTATCAGAGCTTCAGCTTCACCATCAGTCCTTCTAGTGAATTTTCAGGGTTGATTTCCTTCAAGATTGACTAGTTTTATCTCCTTGCAGTGCAAAGGACTTTCGAGAGTCTTCTCTAGCACCACAATTCAAAAGCATCAATTCTTCAGCACTCAGCCTTGTTTATGGTCCAATCACATCCATACATGGCTACTGGAGAAAAACCATAGCTTTGGCTGAAAGGACCTTTGTTAGCGAAGTGATGCTTAGAATACATTTAGTGCTATGTCTTTTTTTATAATAAAGTACCAAACTGTTTTATAAGAAAATACCAAACTGTCTTCCACAATGGCTGTACCATTTTGCATTTCCACTGGCAATGACTGAGAGTTCTTGTTACTCCATACCTGCACCAGCAGCTGACATTGTCATGGCTCCAGATTCTGACCATTCTAACGGGTCTGCAGTGAGTGGCATGTCATTGTTGTTTCAGTTTGGATTTCACTGAGGACATATGATATTGAGCATCTTTCCATATGTTTACTTCCCATTCACATATCTTCTTTGTTGAAGTGTCTGTTCAGATATCTTGCCCATTGTTTAATTTGGTTGTTTGCTTTCTTCCTGCTAGATTTCACATAAATAACCTTTTACAGTTATTATATTATCACCATCAAGATTGCTAATAAGGACACAAAACATTTGTGTTTACCAATTACCAAGTAATGTGAAAAGTATTTTACAAACATTATCTGATGTAATAATAACCCTTTAAGTTTATCCATGGATAAGCAGCTGAAAGAGACTTAATAACTTATGTAAGATCACATAGCAAGTAAAGAACTGGATCAGAACTGCTATAGCGACCCAGTCTTTGAATCTCTGACCAGAACCTTAACCACTGCACAACACTCCTTCCCTTCCTTCTACTAACTGTGACAGGTTTACTTCTTTAGGTCAAGCTAAGAACATCAGAGGATAAGGAGTAGTATATTGGATGTCAGGATCCATGGATACATGATTCAGTGTAACAATGATATATCTGTATCTGATTAGGAATTTGAGACAAGAAACGTATCTACATTTAAAAAGAAGACAAAAAGCCAAAGAAACAGTTCTTAATGTTTCCACTTAAAATAGACTACTTCGAGTGTTACTTTTTTTCCATTTTAGAGATATTAAATCTCCTCCTACAGTCAAATAGGCAACAATTTAAAGTGTAAGGTTTTTCCTCTCCTAAGTCACAACGGGCCAATTAACAAATTCTAATTTAGTCTTCTAGTCCCTTTCATCTGAATCAATTACTAATCCAAATAAGGCGATCATCATAATCCATTTAGCATGCTGAGTGAGGACTTCTTCTCTTGGAGACATCTCTGGACATGAAGGCGATTAGTAAAAATTATCAGTGTTATACACATATTATGTAAAAGATGAAAATTAGGATGTTTATTAAACTTAGCAGAGTTCTTGTGCGTACTCTAATGTGGAGTGGCTAGAACCCTGTTTATGGGGATGAACACTTTTAAACCTCAGGCTTCAGTCTGGTGGCTGCTGTCACTCCTACACCTTCTCTGCCTGCAAAGTGTGGTTATTCCCGATTACTAAATGGAAAGCAAACTCCCTTCAGCTTCGTCAGGCATGCAGGAGTAGAGAAGTCTCCAGTAGAGCCAAGCCTCTAAGAGAAGTTTCCAGCTTTTACCTCTAACCCTGCCATCTCACACTACTCCCCAGGCCATTGTTTGAAAACCAGGGCTTCCTGATCTAATCACAGTCATCTTCTCACTCCATGCACTTTCTCCTCTGTGCCTCAGGTCTTCCTCTCTCTCTGTAGTTACCTCTGCCTTTATTCTGTCTTAAATCCTCCTGCCTTTTAGTCCCCTTCCTTGTTCTGGAGTATAAATGCGCGGGTGCTATGTACTAAGGCACTCCAGTCGTGTCTAACTCTTTGCAACCCCATGGCTCCTCTGTCCATGTAATTCTCCAGGCAAGAAAATTAGAGAGGATTGCCAGTTCCTTCTCCAGGGGATCTTCTTGACCCAGGGATCAAACCTGCATCTCTTACATCTCCTGCATTGGCAAGCAGGTTCTTTACTGCTAGAATTTAATTATTCAACACATTCATTGCTATTCTCTCTGAGAAAAGAGATGGAGAAGAATGTGAAAAGAAAATATAGAAAACCTATGCGGGAAATGACAACGGTTCTGGCAATCCACGCCATACTTGTTTTTGGAGTTCTCATTTCTGATCTATGGTCTTCAACCACATAACCTTACATATAGAAAGTCTCATGGTCTTGAATTCTCTTCTTTCCATTGAAAGTATGGCTTTCTTAAAAGCCCCTTACCCAAACATCTTCCTGTTCGTAGGCCTCATCCTAAGAAACAAAAGCTACCCTCCTTGAATACCTACTAGGAATAAGGAACTGGGATGTTGCTTTTTGCTTATGATTTTATCTCAACCACTTTGCATATATCCATTGTACAGATGAGAAAACTGAGGCTCAGAAACATTAGTCATTTGTCCCAAACATAAAATGTTCATACAGTACACAACAAGGATGTGAAGCTATGTCTTTGACTCCTCAATCTATTCTCATTTTACAATACTGCCCTTTCTCTCCAGAAATTATGTTGGAATCTTTTATAAGAATGAGTGGTCAAGAATACTAAAGATAGTCTTGAATTGTAAATGGGCCATTTGCTCTGTGACCAGCCTGATGAAGCAATCACTCTCTACCATACTCTTAACATCCCTCCTCTCAGAGACAGACATAAACAGGGAAGTTTATGTTAGAAGTCTTGTTTACTTCTAGTTTAGGAAGAGAATCAGATAATTTCCTCATCTATAATGTGGACTAGTAAAATCTCTAAGGTCCTGTCTCCTGAATCACAAGTCTCTCTAGAACAGAAACTATGCCTAATTCATCACTCTGTATATAGCATGCTCTGTCTAGAGCACATAAAGAATGTTGGGTACCTAACAGATGCTCAAGCATTTTTATTAAAAAGTTGAAATGAAATATGTACATCCATAACTCAAGGATGCTATGTTTCATCATTTTCCCAGTTGATAATAATAAAAAACAATAACTGAAAAACATATTCCAAATTTAAGTGGCATCTAATTTAATGTGAACATTATGGAACACTTCTGATAAAAACTTCTCATTAATTCTTCTTCCAGCCTGTCACTGAGCAAATAAGGAAATAGTGAGAAAAATGAGGTTCTACTGAATTATCCAAAATTGTGAACTTCTATATTATACATTCAAATCCATGACCCGATTTCCTTCAACTTTTTGTTTAACAAACCAGGCTTCATTACTCTGCCTCTGAGGAGCACTGACAGAAAGAAATAGAAACATCAGTGCAAACTGACCTATTACACTATTTTCAGTACTGGTAAGTCTTGTTAACATCAGGATGAACTGATGTTTGTCTTGAAAGATAATTTAAACACACAAGTGTGTGCTTGCAACAAATATATTCTTTTTCACTGAAGTATATTTGCTGTAGAATACTGTGTGTTACAGGTATACAATATCATGATTCACAATTTTAAAGATTATATTCCATTTATAGTTATTATAAAGTATTGGCATATTCCCTGTGTGGTATAACATATCCCTGTAACTTATTTTATACCTAATAATCTGTGCCTCTTAATCCCCTGTCCCTTTACTGCCCCTGCCTCCCCCTTTCCCTCTCCCCACTGGCAACTACTAGTTTCTTCTCTATGAGACTGCTCTTTTGTTATAGTCACTAGTTTGTTACATTTGTTTCGATTCCACACTTAAGGGATATCACACAGTTATTTGTCTTTGTCTAACTTATTTCACTTATGCCTTCCAAGTATAATGCCCTTCAGGCCCATCCTTGTTGCTCAAATGGCAAAACTTCATTCTTTTTAATGGCTGAGTAGTATTCCATTGTGTGTGTGTGTGTGTGCACGTGCACGCATGCACATTACCTCTTCTTTATCCATTCACCTGTTGATGGACATTTTGGTTGCTTCCATCTCTTGACAGTTATAAACAATGCTGTCATGAACATTGGGGTTCTTGAATCTTTTTTAATTCCTGTGCTTGCTTTTTCAGATATATACCTAGGAATGGAATTGCTGTGTCATTTGGTAGTTCTATTTTTAGTTTTTTAAGAAACCACCATGCTACTTTCCACAGTGGCTGCACCAGTTTACACTCCCACCAACAGTGTACAAGGGTTCCTTTTTCTCCACATCTTTGCCAATATTTGTGGTTTGTGTTCTTTTTGCTGATAGCCATTCTGACATGTATGAGGTGGTATCACACCTTATTAGTTTTGGTTTGCATTTCCCTGATGATTAGTGATATTGAGCATCTTTTCATGTGCCTGCTGGCCATCTGTATGCTCTCTTCAGAAAAAAATGTTAGTTTTTCTGCCCATTTTTAATTGGGCTGTTTTGATTTTGAGATAATATGAGCTGTTTACATATGTTGGACATTAATCCCTTATGGGTTACATCATGCGCAAAGCAATAAGTATGTTCTTAATCTGAAATGTCCCTTACACATAAAAAATAAAATTGTGACAAGTCACCAATTAAAAGACAACCAGTGCTCTACTGATTAAACTATTGTATAGCACGTCTTAAAATTACCAACTAATCTGTGATTTAAACGCATCATGCAGAAGGTGGACAAAAACTCCTGTTAGCGATTTTGTAACAGTCAGGAATTGCTCAATTTGCATACTTTTATGTCATTATGTCCAGAAAGTAATGGCTAAAAGAGATGATGATACCATGTAAGTCAGAATTTTTAAGTACATTCCTAATAGTACATGGGCTTCCGTGGTGGTGCAGATGATAACGAGTCTGCCTGCGGTGGGGGAGACCCAGGTTTGATCCCTGGGTCGGGAAGATCCCCTGGAGAAGGGAATGGCAACCCACTCTAGTATGCCTGCCTAGAGAATTCCATGGACAGAGAGGAGCCTGGAGGACTACAGTCCATGGGATCACAAAGAGTCGGACACGACTGAGTAACTACTCTTTCACTTTCACTAACAGTACATGCAGAATCATTTCTATATTGATATTTTAATGGTATAGACTTATATTTTTAAATTCCTTTTGTTTTAAGTAAAGAAATACTGTGGTCAAGGTACGTCCTTTAATTCTCACTAAAGATCCCTGAAGCCTCTGTAGTTTTAAACATAGTTTATTTAATGAAGCTTGTGTGGCGATGTCAACATTCAGACTGCTCATCTTCAAGAACACACTTTCTGGCCCTTATCTTTGCTGGGATGAAAAGACAACATAATTATCTGCCTCAGAAACATTTGTTTGCCTCATACACAGCTTCTCTCTCCTCCAGCATATCCAAGGCAGGCTGCATACCTCTGACTGCTGAGGCAAGTTCCCTGAGAGGGCAGCAAGATGTGAGCTTATGAAGGCTGGGCCAGGCTCCCTATTAGAATGGCAAGTGTGGAGAGACCCAAGCAAAGCCATAGCCATCAGCTTCACAGAAACTGCTCCTAAAGCCTTCACTGCAGGCAGAGGTGTGAACTGAGGTGCCAACTGGAACCAGTGAGGTGGTTAGAAGTAGTAGTTACAGGCAGCTTCGAATTCCATTCCAGGGAAATTCTAATAAAACTAAATGTTAATAAAAAAAGACTGATGTGATTGCGCTTGCATATGACTTTCAGCATATGCACAGGAATAGCCAGCTTTGGCACACAAATCAAGAGGGGCGTAATAGGGTGGCATTTTATCATCTAGGATATAGCTGCTGCTGCTGCTGCTGCTGAGTCGCTTCAGTCGTGTCCGACTCTGTGCAGTCCCAGAGATGGCAGCCCATTGGGCTCCACCATCCCTGGGATTCTCCAGGCAAGAACACTGGTGTGGGTTGCCATTTCCTTCTCCAATGCATGAAAGTGAAAAGTGAAAAGTGAAATTGAAGTCGTTCAGTTGTGTCTGACTCAGCGTCCCCAAGGACTGCAGCCTACCAGGCTCCTCTGTCCATAGGAGTTTCCAGGCAAGAGTACTGGAGTGGGATGCTATTGCACATATATACAAATACACACACACCCCACCTGTATGTTTCAAATATATCATATTGATATAACCTATGTTCTTTACATAAACAATGTGTTGTTAGCATGCTGACATTTCTACAGCAACATTCTTTTTGGCTGTGCTGGGTCTTTGTTGCTGCACAAGAGCGTTTTCTAGTCGCAGTGTGTGGGATTCTCATTGCGGCGGCTTCTCTCATTGCAGACGGCCAGCTCGAGGTGCACAGGCTTCAGCGGTTGCAGCACGTGTGCTCAGGAGGGGTGGCTTGCTGGCTCTAGAGTGCAGGCTCAACAGCTGTGGCACGTGGGCTTAGCTGCTCTGTGGCATGTGGAATCTTCTCAGACCAGAAATCAAACTAGTGTCCCCTGTACTGCAAGGCAGATTCTTAACCACCAGCCCAGCGGAGAAGCTCTACAACGGCATTTTTAATGTCTGCACGGTATTCCACTATATGGATATACTTCTTTATTTAACTAATCTGAATATTTGATAATTTGGACATTTCTAGTTTGAAGTTATTTTCAAATGCTGTAAGAAATAGATATGGGAAAATATGTTTGCACACATTTCCAATGATTTCCTTAGGTAAAATTTGTATAAGTGGAATTATTAGTGACAAGGTTTTGTGTGGTTAAATAGCTAACACATTGCCGTGATGCTATATAGGAAAGTTCACATCCAGCAGCAGAGAATGATAGCACAGGATTAGAGAAAACTGCCCATTTGACATAAAGGAATCTAGAATATCTTGGAATGAATAGAATTTTATTTGGATCTTAGTGAGATTGAACAAGATTTCATAAATTCATTGAGTTCTTTGTGTCTTGTGTTTTGTTAATTCCTTAATTATGACTGTTACTTATATTCCATAGGGTTTGAGGCTTTTATTGATCAAGATTCTGTATAAGATTTTTGAAAATAACCTTTTGGCAAAGATTTTACAACAGTAGTTTGCCACTTTGTCTCAATTTTTAGTGATGTTTTAGGATATATGAATTTTTAGTGATCAAATGTGTTAATAATTCTGGTGTGATATGGGATATATTTTCTAGAAATTCCACTGCCATTAAGAAATCACATAAGTAACATATTAAACCTGGGTTTTACATGGAATTATTTGGTCAAGAGAGAATTCTCTTTCTCTCTTTCAGTATGATGTGAAATAGGACTCTGTCCCCAAATCTCATCACTTTCAAAATTCAGAAACATGAAATCTATCTAGATTTATTCATAAAGCAAATTAGGGTTCTGCTTTGCATTATATGTATATCTTCGTTCCTAGGAGAGAAATGAAAGACAGAGATCAAGTAAGATATTTTTAAATGCTTCTTGTCCCTTTATCCACAAATGGTTTTCTTGCTCCATGTACTCTGTCTATCATTAATTTACTTTTGAGTCTAGATTTAGGAAAAAGGAAATTTAGGACTTAGGATGAAACTAGATCAGAGAAACTAACAGAAAAAAGAACACCATATGAAAAAAAAGAAAAAAAAAACACATATACTTTTGATCACAGTTGAATTCTGCAAAGAAGAGGCAGGCGGAAGGAGAAAGAGACTATGAGAAGTCATGTCTCGCCGGCTCTGCTCCCCATGGTAAAGCAGCAGATGGACAAGACAGGCAGTTCTACAACTCCTGGTTCCCTCAACCTGAATGCACATGCCAGAGACTCAGCTGCGTACACAAATCTCTCAGAGGGTATGGAGGTACTAAAAGGATAGGCAGGCCAGAAGAGTCCTAGCTTCAAGCAAAGACCCCTCAAGACATGAGAAAATTGAAACCAGAGGCAAATAATGGTGACTGTTCATTGCAGTGTGTAGTTTCATCGTATAGCCTCAAAAAGTCAGATGGAACCAGTCATACTACAGAAGTCGCCGAGGAGAGATCAGTTCTGCTTGGTCATTCCATGGCAGCCACACAAAACGAGCCAGATAACACTGAGTAGATCCAAGGATCCCACCTCTTCTGTTTTCACAAAGTCATTTCATCTCAATCACCTCCCTCCCCCAAACTACTACTAGGAATGATCTTTGAAAAGGCAAGCATGAGCATAATCATTTGCCTGAGTCATCCAAGCAGAGACTCATTTTCTTTGAAAGGCAGTTTAAATTATTGGAAAGAACACAGATTATAAATTTGGACTAAATACAGTTATTTTCTTTTTTTACCCACCCCACTGTAGCATGGAAGGGAACTCATGCAGAAAACAAGGACAGTTATAAAGGAATAAATTCTAAACTGCTCTGCACACCCCAGTTAATGAGATTGAATTTGTTATACTAACACAACACAGACATGTATACATACACACATTTTCCTTCCTTTTCATTTTTCCAGTTGTTTTATGATGATAACATACTGCATTTTCTTAGAAGAGAAGAAACATTCTTTTTTGAAAACTGACCCTGTCTTCTTGATAGTTCCTTAGCAGCTGTGTATCTCAATAGACTTCAAAAGCAGTTGGAGTATTTTACTTAAGCATATTTTCCATGTGTTTTCTTCACAGCCTACTGGGTAAATCTGAGTTTAACCAACACAAATATCCAAATCATGGGCTACCACTGTCTATAATGCATATTTAAGAAGATCTCCAAATTTTTCATCTGAAAATTAAATTTCAGAGATGAACTGGATAAGATGAGAAAGGCATAGATGTTTTACCTTACACCAAGTGTGATCTAATTCTATTTTTAAAAGAACATATTAGCAAAGCTACTGCTGTTGAAAGCGACAATTAAAACTTAATAAATTATTCCTGGGGACTTGAAAAGATACACCCACCTTTTCCAGACCCTTTATGAGTCATTCCTAAATGGATTTATTTCATCTTGAATTAGACTCAAAGTTGCCCTTAGATAAAAGTAACAATAAAGGTAATAGTGAAGTTGAAGACCTCATATTTATTAAGCACTTACTGTGTACCAGGCACCTGAAGTGCCTTATAGGACTTAATCTTTCCAACAATCCTTTGAGGAAGTGCTACACTTATTCAGATGTTAACAATTTAGCAAATTGAGATTCAAGAAGGTGAATTAGCTCACTCGGGTCTGCAGTTAGGGAGCAGCACGCCTGCCATTCAAGTCTGTGTCCTCCAAAACCAGAGCCTGTACTCGCTCTCCTTCTGTTAGCCTCAGAATATGTTTGCATCTGGGTATCAGTGGAGGCAGTGCACTTAGAGGCTGCAAGTCCATATTCACGTCTTACCTCTGCCCAGTCTTGACTGCATCACGCGGAGAAGGAATGGCACCCACTCCAGTACTCTCACCTAGAGAATTCCGTGGACAGAGGAGCCTGGGGCTGCTGTCCATGGGGTCGCACAGAGTCGGGCACGACTGAAGTGACTTAGCATGCATGCATGCATTGGAGAAGGCAATGGCACCCACTCCAGTACTCTTGCCTAGAGAATTCCGTGGACAGAGGAGGCTGGTGGGCTGCTGTCCATGGGGTCGCACAGAGTCGGACATGACTGAAGCGACTTAGCATGCATGCATGCATTGGAGAAGGAAATGGCAACCCACTCCAGCGTTCTTGCCTGGAGAATCCCAGGGACAGGGGAGCCTGGTGAGCTGCCGTCTGTGGGGTCGCACAGAGTTGAACACAACTAAAGCGACTTAGCAGAAGCAGCAATACTGCATCATGCTAAACAAATGATCTGTTACATACTTTGAAAATCAAGGGATTTTGTGAATATTAAATAGATTTCCGTTTCTCCCTCTAACAGAAGAAGGTAACACTACCTAACTCACAGTTGTTTTGAAGGTTTTATTAGATAATATAATCATCTCCCCGATCTGCAGTCTTGTTTTTCTGTTTCATTTAACCATGGTTAGTTGTGGTCCACAAATATTAAATGGAAAATTCCATAAATAATTCATAAGTTTTCAATTTCACGTCATTCTGAGTGACAGGATGAAATCTCAGGCTGTCTGCTCCATTCCATAAGGGGACGTGAATCACCCCTTTGTCCTGCACATCACCCTGTTACTCAGTAGCCACTTTGGTTCCCAGAGCAACTGTCTCAGCACTTGTGTTCAGCCAATACTTCTTTTACTTAATAATGGCCCCAAAGCTCAAGAGTAGTGATGCTGGCAACTCAGATATGCCAAAGAGGAGCCAAGTTCTTCCTTAAGTGAAAAGGTAAAAGTTCTCAACTTAATAAGGAAAGAAAAAAAAAAAAATATGCTGAGGTTGCTAAGACCCACGTTAAGAACAAATCTTCTAACTCTGAAACTGTAAAGGTAAAGAAATTCACACTAGTTTTGCTGTCACATCTCAGGCTGCAAAAGTTCAGCCACCATGCAGGCTAAGTGCTTTAGCTGAGATAGAGAGGCATTAAAACTGTATTATGAGATATTTTGAGAGAAAGACCACATTCACATAACTTTTATTACAGTATATTGTTATAATTTTTCTATTTTGCTGTTGAGTATTGTTGGTAGTCCCTTACTGTGCCTAATTTATCTTTCTTGAGATTTATTTACTCTTTGGTTGTGCTGGGCCTCCCGCTGCTGTGTGCAGGCTTTCTCTGGTCACAGTGCTAGGGCTCATTGCGGTAGCTTCTCTGGTTGTGGGGCACAGGCTGTAAGCACATGGCCTTCAGCAGCGGCGGGGCACAGGCTTAGTCTTCCTGTGGTATGTGGGGTTTTCCTGGACCAAGGATTGAACTCGTATCCCCTGCATTGGCAGGCCGATTCCTTACCACTGAGCCACCAGGAAAGCCCCTATGCCTAATTTATGAATTAAACTTTATCATAGGAATGTAACAGGAAAAAGCACAGTATGCATAGGGTTCAGTGCTATGCATAGTTTCAGGCATCCACTGGTGGTCTTAGAACATATCCCCCACAGAGAAGGGGAACTATTGTATACAGAGTACATTTTCCATATACAGTCAGATCCTTGTAAATTATAACAATTTTTATTATTGGATTTGTATATTTAAAACCAATTTTATTTTAAAGCACTTCATAAGATGATGCTAGTCTTCCAGAAGTAGGCCATAGAACAATGAACATATCCTTGAAGCATACAGACAGTGTTAAACAAAGAGCTGTGCATCTGATGAGAGGAGCTGTGCTTTCCTGCCCTCTGATAGTTTTATCCAACCTCATGTCCCATGACTTCCTGACAGATCCTTTCTGTGTATCGCTCAGAAGCACAAGGGTCCTCCTAGACCATGTTCCTTTCTTCCTGCTCTGCTTACTCAACTGGAAAGGCTCTTCTCTGTGAAAAGCCTGCTCCTATAGCAAATCATGGAGCTTTGGGAACAACAAAGGTCTGGGACCAAGATGCCAGACCGAGACCTCTGCTTGAACCCACCGTAGAAGTCCAGCAGTGCGGCTCACTCAGTCGGGACGAGGCTTCCCTGGGCCTAGTTTTTCACTTCAGTGATATTCAGAGGATCTCCCTTAGTAATGCATGGTGAAAAGTATTATATCCAGTGCAGCTCAACCCAAGAGGATGTTGGAGTGGGACTAGTGAAACTGTAGGTACAAATTTCTATAGAAAACATATACTTTTTCATCAAATTTACCCAAATTAAAATATATGGCTCCATTCACTGAATCCACACATTCATAGGCTTTGGAAAAGATAGCAGCCAAAAGTTTTTGCAAACATTTCTGATATAGGAAAGGAGCATTTACTTGGGCATGCAGCAGTAGCGGAACTACCCTGGAAAGCTTCTGAAGAATTTCATTTGCACAGTCTCTAAGCACATTCGCAGCATGGAGATAAGACTTTACAAACACCCACGGGCACCTCATCTTTGTGCTCATTTCTAATAGCAACTGCACATGAAATTATGCCTGTGTTTTAACAAGACACAAGACAGTTGGAAACAAAAAAAAGTAATGAAATATATAAGAAGACCATTTTGACATTCATGTCTTTATTCTCTATTATTTAAACAAGAGCACTAGACAAGCTTACACATACAGTGAACTTCTACCCCGGTTGATAAAGCATGCACCAATGTCACTTTCCCAGGTGGTACTAGTGGTAAAGAATCCACCTGTCAGGGTAAGAGAGGCAGATTTGACCCCTGGGTCAGGAAGATCCCCTGGAGTAGGAAATGGCAGCCTGCTCCAGTATTCTTGCCTGGGTAGAGGAGCCTGGCAAGCTACAGTCCATGGGGTTTCATAGAGTTGGATACAACTGAGCTTGAATGCACACACCAGTGTCAAACCAGATACTTCACTTTCTCTTTTACTTTTAGAGTCAATTTTTTAAAGTACAATCACCAGTGCTCTTCTAAATAAACTAATTTTATTAGTGAGTATCTTATGCTTATTCAAACTAATTCTTCTCATATGCCTTTGGCTGTGGTATCATAAGAAACACTATTAATAGTGCATTCTTTAAAGAAAGAGATATATTGCCCATACAAAGTTTCAACTAAAGTATCATGTTTTACAAGCATCATAAACATTTATAGGCAATTTGAATTATCTTGTTTATTCAAATGTCCAAACTATACTAACATAAAATAGCTATTCCACATTTCAATTTTTTAAAGCATCAGAAATTAATATGGTGGGATGATTGACATAGGTTCTACCGGCAGAGATTCTAACATCAGACACTCTTGCAAATTTACAAGATCTGATATTTCCCTAAAGTTAAAGTGTTCACATTTGTTGTCATCTAATTTACATAGTAATTCCTTTGCATTTCATTGGGAATCATCCATGTCCCAAATAATTTTATATTATTAGCTCTCTAGAAAATCATTTTTGATGCATTCATTTAGTCACTCAATCATTTAACAAATATTTGTTGAGTGCCTACTATATGCCAAACCAGGCACTGAGCTAGTTGCTGGAGTGAAAGCCATGAACAAAATTAGTAAGCTCAGTTCTCATTCTTTATAACAAGTTACAAGTTCCCCATCTCAGTGCTTCAAATCCAATCTGTAATAGCACAAGTAAAAATGAAAGCTGCAAAACATATAAAATTAAGTTATAGTGTATGTAGCTTACTATTCTGAGCTTAACGTAGTCAATGTTGAGTCATACGTATCAAACCTCTTATCAGTCTTAACTTTTAGCACATTTATGAAACTGCTCCCTCAACACATGTGTTATTTCAGAAGAAACTGGATGAAAACTGTTCAAAATCTCTGACAGAAAACAAGTTATGCCCATAAGAGCTCTCCTATCCCAGTGAGGGTTAAACATCATGACTTTAAGGCTAGGGAAGCCATTACCGAAAGGCGCTTGCATCTCATTCCCAAGACAGACAAACTGGAAGTTAGGAGGCTTGGGATGCTGTCCTGGAGAAGTAGGGGGACTTATCTATTGTCCGAACTGGACGTGAAAGGGAGTACCTGGCGTACTGACACCAAGAGTAGAGGGAGAAGCTAACAGGGCTAGCTGCCCACGGATCAGTCACTTAACCTCTTTGGCCACTGTTTTCTCCGTCAAATGGTAGCAATAGCACACAAGGTTATGAAAACACGAAATATGAGATTAAGCATAAAAATCATTTGAAAAATGTCTATGTTACACAGATTGTGATTTTGCTGCTAAAAAATAATAACTGATTTTCAGTTTACCCTGTGAATTGACTCTGACAAATCTTTTAAAAACTGGCACAAAGACAGAAATATAGATCAATGGAACAAAATAGAAAGCCCAGAGATAAATCCACACACATATGGACACCTTATCTTTGACAAAGGAGGCAAGAATATACAATGGAGTAAAGACAATCTCTTTAACAAGTGGTGCTGGGAAAACTGGTCAACCACTTGTAAAAGAATGAAACTAGATCACTTCCTAACACCACACACAAAAATAAACTCAAAATGGATTAAAGATCTAAATGTAAGACCAGAAACTATAAAACTCCTAGAGGAGAACATAGGCAAAACACTCTCACTCAGAAGCACAAGGGTCCTCCTAGACCATGTTCCTTTTTTCCTGCTCTGCTTACTCAACTGGAAAGGCTCTTCTCTGTGAAAAGCCTGCTCCTATAGCAAATCATGGAGCTTTGGGAACAACAAAGGTCTGGGACCAAGATGCCAGACCGAGACCTCTGCTTGAACCCACCGTAGAAGTCCAGCAGTGCGGCTCACTCAGTCGGGACGAGGCTTCCCTGGGCCTAGTTTTTCACTTCAGTGATATTCAGAGGATCTCCCTTAGTAATGCATGGTGAAAAGTATTATATCCAGTGCAGCTCAACCCAAGAGGATGTTGGAGTGGGACTAGTGAAACTGTAGGTACAAATTTCTATAGAAAACATATACTTTTTCATCAAATTTACCCAAATTAAAATATATGGCTCCATTCACTGAATCCACACATTCATAGGCTTTGGAAAAGATAGCAGCCAAAAGTTTTTGCAAACATTTCTGATATAGGAAAGGAGCATTTACTTGGGCATGCAGCAGTAGCGGAACTACCCTGGAAAGCTTCTGAAGAATTTCATTTGCACAGTCTCTAAGCACATTCGCAGCATGGAGATAAGACTTTACAAACACCCACGGGCACCTCATCTTTGTGCTCATTTCTAATAGCAACTGCACATGAAATTATGCCTGTGTTTTAACAAGACACAAGACAGTTGGAAACAAAAAAAAGTAATGAAATATATAAGAAGACCATTTTGACATTCATGTCTTTATTCTCTATTATTTAAACAAGAGCACTAGACAAGCTTACACATACAGTGAACTTCTACCCCGGTTGATAAAGCATGCACCAATGTCACTTTCCCAGGTGGTACTAGTGGTAAAGAATCCACCTGTCAGGGTAAGAGAGGCAGATTTGATCCCTGGGTCAGGAAGATCCCCTGGAGTAGGAAATGGCAGCCTGCTCCAGTATTCTTGCCTGGGTAGAGGAGCCTGGCAAGCTACAGTCCATGGGGTTTCATAGAGTTGGATACAACTGAGCTTGAATGCACACACCAGTGTCAAACCAGATACTTCACTTTCTCTTTTACTTTTAGAGTCAATTTTTTAAAGTACAATCACCAGTGCTCTTCTAAATAAACTAATTTTATTAGTGAGTATCTTATGCTTATTCAAACTAATTCTTCTCATATGCCTTTGGCTGTGGTATCATAAGAAACACTATTAATAGTGCATTCTTTAAAGAAAGAGATATATTGCCCATACAAAGTTTCAACTAAAGTATCATGTTTTACAAGCATCATAAACATTTATAGGCAATTTGAATTATCTTGTTTATTCAAATGTCCAAACTATACTAACATAAAATAGCTATTCCACATTTCAATTTTTTAAAGCATCAGAAATTAATATGGTGGGATGATTGACATAGGTTCTACCGGCAGAGATTCTAACATCAGATACTCTTGCAAATTTACAAGATCTGATATTTCCCTAAAGTTAAAGTGTTCACATTTGTTGTCATCTAATTTACATAGTAATTCCTTTGCATTTCATTGGGAATCATCCATGTCCCAAATAATTTTATATTATTAGCTCTCTAGAAAATCGTTTTTGATGCATTCATTTAGTCACTCAATCATTTAACAAATATTTGTTGAGTGCCTACTATATGCCAAACCAGGCACTGAGCTAGTTGCTGGAGTGAAAGCCATGAACAAAATTAGTAAGCTCAGTTCTCATTCTTTATAACAAGTTACAAGTTCCCCATCTCAGTGCTTCAAATCCAATCTGTAATAGCACAAGTAAAAATGAAAGCTGCAAAACATATAAAATTAAGTTATAGTGTATGTAGCTTACTATTCTGAGCTTAACGTAGTCAATGTTGAGTCATACGTATCAAACCTCTTATCAGTCTTAACTTTTAGCACATTTATGAAACTGCTCCCTCAACACATGTGTTATTTCAGAAGAAACTGGATGAAAACTGTTCAAAATCTCTGACAGAAAACAAGTTATGCCCATAAGAGCTCTCCTATCCCAGTGAGGGTTAAACATCATGACTTTAAGGCTAGGGAAGCCATTACCGAAAGGCGCTTGCATCTCATTCCCAAGACAGACAAACTGGAAGTTAGGAGGCTTGGGATGCTGTCCTGGAGAAGTAGGGGGACTTATCTATTGTCCGAACTGGACGTGAAAGGGAGTACCTGGCGTACTGACACCAAGAGTAGAGGGAGAAGCTAACAGGGCTAGCTGCCCACGGATCAGTCACTTAACCTCTTTGGCCACTGTTTTCTCCGTCAAATGGTAGCAATAGCACACAAGGTTATGAAAACACGAAATATGAGATTAAGCATAAAAATCATTTGAAAAATGTCTATGTTACACAGATTGTGATTTTGCTGCTAAAAAATAATAACTGATTTTCAGTTTACCCTGTGAATTGACTCTGACAAATCTTTTAAAAACTATAGACAGTATAACCTCCAAGAGCTATTGTAAAACACCAAGGAACATCCTTAAAAAGTTATCAGGGCCTCTAATATCTTTTTGCAGCTAGTCAATTAGTAGCAGTGCTATTTTCTAACTACAGCCATTCATCAATGAGAACAAGGGGAATAGAGAAAAGTAGCACTGTGAATGGTGATGGAGGCTTGCATCCCAACAGGTGGCATAAGCTGACTGAAACACTCATGACAGACAGGCTAACCACACTGCAGTTCTGAACTGCTAAATCCTTACTAATCTTTGGGGGAAATTTTCCATCTGCAGCTGTGCGTCTGACCTAAAATTTATTTTATCTGAAAAGAACGGTACAGTAGCTTTTCAGATAGCAGTCAATATTTTTCCTCTCCATAAATCATTCACTTTTATCCTAGAAAGGGCAAAAAAAAAAAAAAAAAGAAAGAAAGAAAAACCCTGACCTAAAGCAGACATAAAACATTTAATTCTTTATTAGGAACAGGAAAAAATCAAATAATGATTTTGACATAACCTAAAAAGATAGGATAAACACAAATGGAGTTTGTGTTACGATGTTCTGTAATAGTGGAATAAACCCCAATGTAGGAAGCCTACACAGGAGCAATGAGCAAAATGGATACAAGGGTGATTAAAAAGGACTCTCTGTAAAGGAAAATAAAACAATTAAAGAAATAAAATGAACAATAAAATTAGGCCAAGAGAAAAAGATGGAAGGAAACCGAATTCCATTGTAGAAAATAAAAAACTTCCCTATTTGTAATCACCAAGCGTTTGGTAATTTATAAGACTGCAAGTATTTTATGGCATCTAGATGTGACAGAAAAACCCAAATGAACTTTTTGACCAACCCAATAAAATCGAAAGATTGGAAAGAGACCACACTAACTGCACCAGAAAGATCAGGTAGTCAAAATGGGGGAGAGCTTCCCTCCTTTTCAGTTCCCAAAACAAGATGATTTGTTACTATATGTGCCAGAAATATGACAACATACAGCCAGAAGTAAAAGATATTCCCCATATCTCACATAGCTATCACAACAGTCTGGGAGACAAACTGCTAGTTTTTGCTCCAGTGTTATTTCTCATCATCTTCCTTAGTAATAGAATCTGATTACTGGCTAGATATATTTTCAGTTCAGCTCAGTCGTTCAGTCGTGTCTGACTGTTTGCAACCCCATGGACTGCAGGAAGCCAGGCATCCCTGTCCATCACCAATGCCTGGATTTTATTCAAACTCATGTTCATTGAGTCAGTGATGCCATACAACCATCTCATCCTCTATTGTCCCCTTCTCCTCCCACCTTCAATCTTTCCCAGCATCAGGGTCTTTTCAAATGAGTCAGTTCTTCACATCAGGTGGCCAAAGTACTGGAATTTCAGCTTTAGCATCAGTCCTTCCAATGAATATTCAGGACTGATTTCCTTTAGGATGGACTGGTTGGATGCCCTTGCAGTCCAAGGGACTCTCAAGAGTCTTCTCCAACACCACAGTTCAAGAGCATCAGTTCTTCGGCACTCAGCTTTCTTTATAATCCAACTCTCAATCCATACATGACTACTGGAAAAACAAAGGTTTGACTAACGGACCTTTGTTGGCAAAGTAATGTCTCTGCTTTTTAATATGCTCTCTAGGTTGATCATAACTTTTCTTTCAAGGAGCAAGCGTCTTTTAATTTCATGGCTGCAGCCACCATCTGCAGTGATTTCGGAGCCCCAAAAAATAAAGCCTTTCACTGTGTCCACTGTTTCCCCATCTATTGTGATGGGACTGGATGCCATGATGTTAATTTTCTGAATGTGGAATTTTAAGCCAATTTTTTCACTCTCCTCTTTCACTTTCATCAAGAGGCTCTTTAGTTCTTCTCCACTTTTTGCCATAAAGGTGGTGTCATCTGCATATCTGAGGTTATTGATATTTCTCCCAGAAATCTTGATTCCAGCCTGTGCTTCATCCAGCCCAGTGTTTCTCATGATGTAGTCTGCATATAAGTTAAATAAGTAGGGTGACAATATACAGCCTTGATGTACTTCTTTCCCAATTTGGAACCAGTCTGTTGTTCTATGTCCAGTTCTGTTGCTTCCTGACCTGCATGCATATGGATTTCTCAGGAGGCAGGTCAAGTGGTCTGGTATTCCCATCTCTTTCAGAATTTTCCACAGTTTGTTGTGATCCACACAGTCAACTGACTGTGAGATCTGCATAGTCAATAAAACAGAAGTAGATCATTTTAGCTGAGAATAAAAGCACATTTCCCAACCTTTCTCGTAAGTTTTAGTGGCCATATGACTAAATGCTAGCCACTTGGCAGAATTGTCTTTAAGAAGTGATTCTAAGGGGGAATGGGCATGTCCAAATTTGCCTCTTCCTCTTTCTTACTTTCTTAAGATATTAGTGTGATTTCTGAAGTTCAGGCAACAATGGTCCAATACACATAGTGGATGTGAAAAATGATAAAGCAAAATATAGAAGTGATAGTGAAGCAATCAAAATGGCTGCAAACTGCAGAGCCCTGGATGTTGTTACATGAGAGAGAAGTGACCCCCATCTTACTTAAATCATTGAATTGGGGAGGGGGGTGTTACTGACAGCAAAAAATTACCCTAGTGATAAAGAATCATTAGTTAATATCAAAAGTTTATTACTTTATGGATGATGTATAAGTATAATACCAGTGGCATTTTCCACATGGAGTTTCCTAGATATTTTGAAATATAATACTTACATAATAATTTGAATTTTTCATTGTACCTTTTGAGCATTCATCCCATTTGCTTGTGTTCTCCCTCTCTCCCTCTCCTTCTCCCTCTCCCCCCCACATCTTTTTCT
Organism: Oreotragus oreotragus; assembly: GCA_006410675.1. Classification (NCBI taxonomy): domain Eukaryota; kingdom Metazoa; phylum Chordata; class Mammalia; order Artiodactyla; family Bovidae; genus Oreotragus; species Oreotragus oreotragus. The sequence continues at coordinate 283,295 of SJYX01006904.1, forward strand.
CCTATTCCCCAATACTTTGTAATATTCATCACTCAGTACTTCAGCTTACACCTCTTAAACATAAAGGTATTCTCCTACATAATCAAAAGTGCTATATTGATGGCTAAACTAATTAATAGTAATTCTATAAATCATCTAATATATAGTCCATAATAAAATTTCCCCAGTTATGCCAAAAATATTTCTTGGAAGAGCTAATAAATAGATATCTGGCAAGCTGGTTAATTAAAAAGAAGAGATATACAAAAAATAAACTTCATTGGAAATAATAGAAGTACTTAACCTGATATATACATTTGAGATTTTAAAAAAAAAGCCTTATGAGCAACTCTAAGACGATAAGTTTGAAAACTTAGATAAAATGGAAAATTTTTTATAAAAATAAAATTTTATATATCAAGAAAAAACTTGAAAATGTCATTAATCCAATAATTATTGAAAAAAATAGAATTGGTAATAAATTTCTCCTATCCCTGAAAAGCATGGAGTTCAAAAAGTTTCAGTACTATTTCAAGGACCAGATAATCATAATTTTATACAAATTATTCCAGAATCTCAAGCTGGAAAGTTCTCCAAACCTCTTATAAGGCACATATAACCTCATTACACGGAGAAGGCAATGGCACCCCACTCCAGTACTCTTGCCTGGAAA
>SJYX01006904.1:286731-302795 GCA_006410675.1 Oreotragus oreotragus
AATAATACTTAAAACATAATAGTACTTCTGTAATATGATGAACTAAAATATATGTATGTGTGTGTGTGTGTATACACACACACACATACACATATATATATATATATAAAACTATCCCTCGGTATTAAGGAAGCACTTAAAGAGTTAAAAACAAAAGTAATATTTTATATGGCTTCCTCTGATTAGTGCATGTTTCTGTATACTGAAAATTTTCACACATTTACTTCTTTAAATTTGTATCAGCCCATTTTGTTGCATAACCTTCTGTTCTTTCAATGGGTGGCATATATAATACATTTGAATATCTTACACTGTCTTAAGGAAGAATTTTTTTTCAGAATGCTCTTTTATTTTCATTTCCTCAGGAGATGATTTTCAGGCCTTTTTAATTTGTCAGATGTATTGGTTACCTTTCTTTGTATGCTTTGGAATTTTTATATATCCTTATATGAGAGCATCTTTTTCTGTATCACTCCTACCCGTTTCATATAATCACAGGTGCCTAAACACAGGCCAGTAGTGGCTCAAGATCTAAGCCAGCAGGTGCTCAGAGTCTCCCTTTTTCAACAGGCTATCAAAGGTCAGTGCCCTAAGGCCAGCACCAGGCTCACTAGGTTTCCTGGATGTGTAATTGTTCTTATTCAATCCAGCCACTCTCTTGGTGAAACCTCTAGCAGCTTCAGGTTCAAAAGCATTCACAGATGTTTTCCAGACTTCAGTCCTTCTTGAGGATCATTTCTCACCCACTACCACTGCCCCATTTCACATGGTATCTGGCTCTACTCACAGGCCATGCATGTACCATGTTTTATTCCTGTTTCTCACAGGAATTAAACTACTTGCAGTCACTTTCTGCTTCCATCCCAAAATCCAGTAGGTAGCTTCAGCTTCAGAACCTATGCCCCACTCTGTGTTTCCTTCATGCTTCTAGCTCATCGAAGTGTTTATCCATTTCTCATCTCTCATCTTAATTGCCTGATGTTTACACAAGGGACAGGGAAGTTATAGGAACTCACATTGTCATCTACTGAAAATCCATAAAAATACAAGTTTTTCAAAAAAACATAGATGCCACTGTTCATGCATTTGGCGTCATGTAAAACAAGAACCCAACTCAAACCTTCTCGAGTCATTTCAAGACTTCCATATGGACTCATCCAGCAGTTAAATACCATCATCAGGGACTAAAGTGTCTTCATTTCTCCTCTCCCACATGCAGAGTTAGAGTCAATTTAAAGCTGGTTTCACCCCAGATCACAAGGTGGATGCCAGGAAAGAAAAGGAGGTTCATTCCTATGGTTCTTTTGGTGTCAAGAAACTTTTTCATTCACAAGCCTCCACAAACTTTCCCTAACCATCATTGGCTCAAATTGTACTAACCTCTGGAAAGATTAGCATGCTTGACATAATTAGGTTAGATTAGTGGCTCCCAAATTATAGCCCCCAGGAACTCCTGAGGATCATTTCTGGGATTCTATGGGGTCAAAACCGTTTTCACACATGAGGTGTAAAACCCAAAAAAACTGCCAGCTCACTGGTCATAAAATAAGTCTCCTGTATAGCAGCTGTTCAAGGTTGTTAATGTCTGACAGTATATAATACACACAGGTCATAGGTATACTGAGCATTTATAATAAGTGAAATAGGACCGACAAAAATGAAGCCATTGTATTGGGTTCGATGTCCAAGCCTTCATCTCTTCCTCTTAGATTGCTCTGAATGGCTTAGACTTTCTTTTTGTAATCTAGGATTCAATAATAAAAGAGATTCTTGAAAGCCAGAACTCAGTCACTTATTTAAAAGTAAAACAAGATTAAAACTTAAATATCCTTCTCCCTTGGCTTTGAGATACTATTGGCATGTATCACTGTAAGTTTCAGATGTACAACATAGTGATTTTATTGTGTGTGGAAATGGCACCCCACTCCAGTACTCTTGCCTGGAAAATCCTATAGACGGAGGAGCTTGTTAAGCTACTGTCCACAGGGTTGCAAAGAGTCGGAAACGACTGCGCGACTTCACTTCTACTTCCACTTCCATTGCAAACTGAGGTTTGTTAACACATTCACCACCTCATATAGTTGTAATTTTGTGTGTTTATGGTGAGAACTTTTTAAATTTATTTATTTTAATGGAGGCTAATTACTTTACAATATTGTAGTGGTTTTTGCCATACATTGACATGAATCAGCCATAGGTGTATATGTGGTGAGAACTTTTAAATCTTCAAATACAGAATACAGTACAATTAACTGTAGTCACCATGCATTACATTACATCTTCAGAACATATTCATCTTATAACTTAAAGTTTGTACCCTTTGACCACCTTCATCAATTTCCCCCACTCCTCATCCCTGCGTCCACCTCCATCCCCACCTGCTACCCCTGGCAACTACCGGCCTGCTCTCTGTTTCTGCGAATTCAGTTGTTTGGACTCCACATTTATGGACTCCATGTATGTGAGATCACACAGTATTTGTCTATTTGAGCATAATGCCCTCAAGTTTCATCCATGTTGTCACAAAGGGCGGGATCTCCCTCCTTTATATAGCCGAATAATACTTATATTATTCATTATATACATAATTTCACATCTTTACCCCTCCATCTATCAATTAACCCTTAGATTGTTTCCAAGTCTTGGTAAATAATGCTGTAATGAACATGGAAGTGCAAGTATGATTTCAAGGTAGTGACTTCATTTCCTTTGAATTTCTTTTTAACCTGAAGTGGAAATGCTACATCATATGATGGATCTAGTTTTAATATTTTGAGGAGCATCCAGAGTGCTTTCTACAAAGGTTGTGCTAGTTTAAAATCCCACCAACAGTGCACATGTTCCCTATTCTCCACATCCTCATACATACTGGAATCTTTTGTCTTTTTTATAATATCCCCTCTAGTAGGCATGCCGTGATATTTCATTGTGGTTTTGATTTGCCTTTCTCTGATGATTACTGATGCTGAGCACTTCTCATGTACCAGTTGAACATTCAAATATCTTCTTTGGGAAAATATCTGTTTAGGTCTTTTTCTCGTTTTTAAGTTGGATTATTTGTTTTCGTTTTGTTTTTTACTATTGAATTGTATCGTTGTGTGCTGTACTTAGTCACTCAGTTGTGTCTGACTCTTTGTGACTCCACAGACTGTAGCCCACCAGGCTCCTTTGTCCATGGGGATTCTCCACGCAAGAATACTGGAGTGGGTTGTCATGCCCTCCTCCAGCGGATCTTCCCAACCTAGGGATTGAACCCAGGTCTCCTGCATTGCAGCCAGATTCTTTACCATCTGAGCCACTAGGGAAGCCCAAGAATACTGGAGTGAGTAATCTATCCCTTCTCCAGGGGATCTTCCCAACCAAGGAATTGAACTGGGGTCTCCTGCATTGCAGGCAGATTCTTTGCCAGCTGAGCTACCAGGGGAGCCCACTGAATTATGTTAACACTTTATATATTTTGGATATCAACCCTTTCTCAGGTATGTACTTTGCAACTATTTTCTCCATTTGATAAGTTGCCTTCTCATTTTGTTGACTGTTTCTTTTGTTGTAAAGAAGTTTCTTTGGTTTGATATATTCCCAGCTGATTTTTGCTTTTGTTGCTTGCACTTTGACTGTCATATCCATAAAAAATCATTGTGAAGACCAATGTCAAGGAAATTTTTCCCTTTTTTTTCCATTAAGAGTTTCATGGTTTCAGGTACATTTAAGTCTTTAATCCATTTCATTTTTGTGTATGATGTAAGATATGAGTCCAGTTTCATTCTTTTGTGTGTGAATATCCAGTTTTCCCAGAACCATTTATGGACAAGACCGTCTTTTCTCTTTTGCACATACTTGACTCATTTGTCAAATACTGGTTGACGGTATATGCATGGATTTATTTCTGGACCTTCTGTTCTGCTTCATTGGTCTGTATGTCTTGTTTTTAATGCCAGCATCATGCATGCAGGTATGCTACCACACAGAAACACAAAAGACAGCGTCCTTCACTCCAGCTGACAGGTTTCCCAGAGTTCAATCCAGGGAAACAGTTTAAATCATTTCAGCCTCACTAGATTTTCAGCCTTTGGCGCAGTAAAGCAGAGGTGAAGAGTGGAGCTTCCAGGCTAGGAGCAGCATTGTGCTAGAGCAGGCTCACATCAGTCCTGGCATCTGCTTTGTAAGAGCCAGCTATTTCTCTTCCTGACTCCATGTTCAGTGATGTCGCATTGGTAACCTGAAACCAGTCATGGTGAGAGTATCTATACTGCAGAAATTGGCAAAGGCTGTAAATTTGGGATTTGTTTGTTTTGGTTTTGTTTTTCCTTCTACAGAGCCAATAGCTAAAGATGCACCAGCACGTCACTGGCTAGAAGTGAGGTGCTGTGTACCCATGGGTGTGATGGAAGCTGTGGGAAAGAATAGCAGCATGGTCCAGCTTTGCAAGCTCCTAGGCCTTTTAGCATGTGCTCTTTTAGGAGGATGGCTCTGTCAGAGATTAATTATTTTGGAGACCATATTGAATAATTTTTAATCAATATCTTTACAGCCAGGTCTCAGAGGCCCTATGTATCCCACGTCATGGAGGCACAGCAAATATAAAGCAAAATTAGAATTGGTGTAGATCTCGTGGGCAAAATAATTATACCAAAGTAGATCGATACACTGTCCCTGGAATGTAGGCTGTTTTCATAGCTTATGAAGGGAATCAATAGCATTCAGAATTGGAGTTAAAGAGTAGCTGAGTGAGAAGGATGGAGAGAGAGCCAGAATGCCTCAAGTTTCTCCCAGGCACCATAACCCTTCCAATGGCTAAAAAACAAACGAAAAAAGGAAAAGAAACAGAAATTATGTTTAAATTTATAGTTCAAAAACATTTTTCCTCAAAAGAAGATTTGACTCTTGATTTTGAAAAAAGTATATAGTTAACTGGAAAAATCAATCTAGACTGATGAACTCCACAACATATATTACTAAAATTATTTCATACTTTTAAAATGCAGAGAATAGAGGAATTCCCTGGCAGTCCAGTGGCTGAGACTTGGCAGTTTCACTCTTGGGACCTGGTTTTGATCCCTGATCAGGGAACTAAGATCAGGCAAGCTGCGTGACATGCCAAAAATAATAATAATAATACAGTGTAATAGCCATATGCCAAAGATTATCTTCCAAAATGCCAAGCTTTTCACAAACTGAATTAAAAGTTACAAGTGTAATGCAAAAACTCTGCCAGGTGGGCACAGTTCCACCTTCTTTACTAAGAGATGTTGGCAATCGGTGCTCCTTGCCTGGCGTTCTAACCCCCAAATCCTTTTATGCTACATATTCTTCCAGTCTGTAGGACCTGAATGTAACCAAGAGAACCCTAGGGAGATAAAGACACATCACATTGTCTTATCAAAGTTTATCTAGTAGCAAACCTTTGGATTCCATTGATAAACTGAACTCACTTATCATAAATTAATTTAAATAATATGCATATTATTAAAGTATTATTTCAAGAGATGACTAGAACATCTCATCTATGCTCTAATTAATGAAAGAAAACAAACAAAAAAAAAAAACAAAGTTGATGCCACACAGCATCTTTCTTGTGTATTAACAATGGTGTCCACAATTCTGGCCTTTTTAAGTATGTGACTCTGCTGGGAGCCAGTGTGAGGAATCCCGCCCTTGGCAAAGGTCATGAGGAAGGAAGCCTGACAAAAATCAAGGGCATGATCAGGCTTCAGGGATTCCCCCTGGAATTTCCTGAGCATCTACCCCCAAAAACCAGAGTCTACCTGCTTTACTGTGTTATTCTTTCCACCTACTCTTCTGACATTAACAGGGGGCTGTCCCCTCACCACCTTTTTCTGGAAAAAGTTAATTTAGAGCTTTTAGATAATAAATCTCCTGGGCATGATAAGAGTGTTTCAATCCAAAAGCCCCTCTGATGGCTTTCTAGCCTGCCTGCCGGACCCTTACAGCTATGCATGTGATTGTTTGCGGCCTCCCAACCGCGAGAGGCATAGGAAGCTTAAAGCATCCTAGGAATGTAGGGGCTTCCGAGGAGTCAAAATCATTAGATTAGGACTGATTAGAGGTTTCATTTGTTGAGCCAATACTTGCTGCCAAGTTTTCATATCTTTATTTGTAGATATAGTTGGTATATAGAAAAAACAGGTAGTAGACCTGGTATTAGCAACGTTAGATCTTTGAGTTAAGTACTTTCTTTGTTATAACCCACTGCACCTTTGTTCTACAGGAATGTAAATTTATTTAGTACTTTGAGGGTGATGCAGAGTAAAGAAAAAACATTTCTAAGGAAAAAGAGTTTTCTGGTTGATAGACATTTATCTAGGAAGAGAGCCATAAAAATGTTAACAGGCCTCTTGGCCAGAAGATAATGTAAACCACCTGAAACCTTTTGTACATGGGAAGGTATGCAAAAGGAAAGCCTGGTCTCAGTGAGGGTCAGGACTGCTGCCCCTGCATAACTCTGCATATTCCATTATTTCTTTATGTACAACTTGGGGTATATAAGCTGATTTTGAAAATAAAGTTGTGAGTCTTGCACCGATGCTGGCCTCCCCCATGTCGTTGTCGTTCTTTTCTTCCCTTTTCCAGCTGAATTCCCATCTGGAGTGTGGAGGCTCACCAAGTCTACTTACTTGCCCTGGCTTCTAAGATCCATGCGAGAGGGAGCCCAAGGCAGGGCACCCTCCGCTATTCAAGTGGGCACTGGTGGCCTAACGTAGATGGAGCAAACCTCTTGTCTCGAGGTTTTATTAGTTTCCCACATAAACCAAGTTATTCAGCCTCTTTTCTCCACTAATTTTCCTACTACACTATTCTTTCCTAATCTCTTTGTATTTCTAATTAAATAGCCCTTTCCCAGACTCCGACTCCATCCCCACTTCGAATTCCCTGGATCTACCAGGGCTGGACCTCGGCATGACTCAAAGAAAATAAATCACTCAATGCCATTTTTCAAGATCAAATGAGTCTATAAAATAAGTTTTATAATGTCTGTAAAGCTTATATTTTCAAATCTAAAATAGTGATTTTGGAATACCTGGAGTCTGGAAATAAGGTTTCATGATTTGACTCAACTGAATTATCCAATCAAGTGAAGAGTAGTCCCTTTCTCAAACACATACACATAACCCACTGGCATACAGTGTACATACAGACAAAACACACACATATGTATATGAAACACTTAAAAAACACACAACTGATATGTTACAATTGAAGTTATAAATATATTAAAATGTTCTTTCATTACTGAGAACTTTACCTCCACAAAATAAAACTTTATAAGTTATTGTTTTTTAAAGCATGTTAAATTCAAAGTTACTACTATTCTCCTGCTATTTAGAAAATAAAAGATCAGTTCATCGCAGATAACTCAAAATCCATTTTTCCCCAGGTACCCTACATTATGAACTAACAAGTCCTATTGTATTTCACACTGGGAGAGTTTTTGTTACACACCATTAGCTAAGCTATTTGTTCTCCTTTGAGATTTGACATAAACATTAGTATAGCTATTATTGCAACTATAAGATACATACATGATTTATCTGCTTTTTATCTTTTTTTTTTTTTAAGAAAAAAGCATCATTTCCTGACTAACATGATATTTGTATTTGTTTTGAATTTTAATCATTTGTATCTGGAGGACAGCCATATTTAAAATTTGTGATGCAGAAATTGGATCACCAGATTTGGAGGCACAAGTGAGGGCCAAAATTCTGGCAAGCAGCCGTTTGAACTGTCCTCTAGCCATATGGATCTGGAAAGATGTGAGCACAGAGGGCACTTCTCCCACATGAGCAGGAGGCAGTTATCCAGAGATGCACCTCACAGCCAGGGTCCCAAGCAAACAGCACCCGAGAATAAACAGGCCAATCCTTCTTTCCCTGCCATAAAGAGTGTTGTCTACAAGTTCATCCCCCTAAGCAGAACTGGGGAGAACCCAGCTTACAAAGAGAGATTTCCAAGGGTGGAATAACTGAACTAGAAAAGAGACAACATTAAAATGGAGGATTCTGTTGGAAAATTATGCTGAATCTACCCAATTATAACCGCCCCCCCCACCACTGGCCATTATTGATAGGTATCCATAACTAGTGGAGAACATAATTTCAGCAATGCAAGTAAAATAGAAAATGTGGAGTTGCTAACTTCTGGTATTAAAGCAATATTATTCAGATTGGGTGTGCAGAGTCAAAGTTTGCAGTTCCTGCTTGATTCTCTGTACAGCTGTCATAGCCCTTCCACCCTATGTGCTGCTGTGCTTAGTCACTCAGTCGCGTCTGATGCTTTGTGACCCCATGGACTTTAGCCCACCAGGCTCCTCTGTCCATGGGGATTCTCCAGGCAAGAATACTAGAGTGGGCTGCCATGCCCTCCTCCAGGGGATCTTCCCAACCCAGGAATTGAACCCAGGTCTCCTGCATTGCAGGTGGGTTCTTTACAGTCTGAGTCATTTAGTAGACCTACTTAAATCCTTCTGGTGATCTCCTCCTGCCCCAGGCTCCAAACTCTTCACCTGAGAGACTTCAAGAATGCCAGTTCAGCCCAGTTTTTATCTCAGACCCCACTGGTAGATATTGATTAGTCCCTTGTTCTTAATGATGAAAGTCTCCCTACAAGGGACCTCCATATCCCTACTAGGGTATCTATCTTCCTTTGTACCCTTTCCCAAGACCAAGTACACTCCCTTATTCATCTCATGATTTCCAGGCATCACTGATGTTCCTGAGACCTATTCTTTGGATGGGCTCTGTATTCCCCTACCAGGCTTCTCTATGGCTAATAAACAACCTCACAGTCACACAGGACCTGCCACCAGGCTTTCCAGCCATGTCAGCTTGCATCCTCCCCACTACTGTCGGGTCTCTCCCACCCCCTGCAAAATACCTTTCATAACACTGTGGGCATGCAGCATCTTTAAGCCACAGCATCCACTCGGTCTCTTACTTCAGTACCAAATAAGTTCATGACTCAAGGATTATGCCAAAAGTTACACACATATTATATCACGTAACCCTCCCCACAGTTCAGCAAGGTAAATACCTAATCCCAGTGTCAAATATGAGAAACTGAGACTCAAGGATACCAAGTAAATTGCTCTACATCTTGTTGCTAGGAAACAGGATCCAGGAGTCAGACCCAGACCTGCATAGATCATTAAGCCTAACCACTATACCACCTCATCTGTAGAGAAGGCAAGCTTGGTCCTCTCCAGGCAAAAACCATTCTCCAGAGACCAAGCCTCTCTTCTGATTTCCCTANTGCTCTACATCTTGTTGCTAGGAAACAGGATCCAGGAGTCAGACCCAGACCTGCATAGATCATTAAGCCTAACCACTATACCACCTCATCTGTAGAGAAGGCAAGCTTGGTCCTCTCCAGGCAAAAACCATTCTCCAGAGACCAAGCCTCTCTTCTGATTTCCCTATCTTCTCAATCAGTGTGGTATTTTGTGGCAGAGAACAGGTGAATTCCCCTGCTGCTTCCACATTATAAATCCCGGTCAAAACATCTATAATAAAACGCAAAAGAAAGGTGAGTGCTGATACTGACAGCTGGAGAGTGCCAGGAGTATGTGCCTTTTTATAATGCCAAGGGGTTTTGCTTGAGGGCTGCAATTTTGAATTGGCAGCTGTTTCATCTTAATGTGAAAATAGCAACTATAAACAGGAGACCAATATCTTTACATGTACCAATGGTATTCTGGCATTCACATCAGATTTTTTTCCTTGGGCAAATATAGACTTGCTGTTTTCCACAAGCAGTCATTGACCCAGGGAAAAATGAGAAGTTGCTCGAATAAAAAAATTGAACAACCATATAGTTTAGTCAAAGACAATAAATTGGGGGATTTTTTTCCCCCTGTCTCTTTTAACATAAAATACTCACAATCTCCTTTAATCTTGGTGTCATCACTTATGAGTTTTTTGCTTCCTGCCAAGTATTTAGGGAAAACAAAGGCAAAAGTGGCTGCTGATTCTGGAATGAATGATGTAGTAAAGATAAATGATTACACAGAAGACTATAAACATATCCTCAGTGTAGCATAGATTGGTTTGAATAATAAAATCCCAAAGGAAAATGATATGGTCATTTGGTGGAAAAAAAAAAAACAAAACAAAACCTTCCTCCTGCACTGTAAACTTCAGTCACAACAGAGATTAGAAGCAAAGGTTATCAAACTTTATGCAGTTTATCTATACTGTTTTGGCTTTTAAGGAACTTCTCATGTCTTTCTAATATTGGGAACTTACAATTCCTCTTGTAATGCGTTAGGAACACATCCACTGACATCCATTTCATGCCATCTTTCAAAATGTAACAACAGCTCCAAAAAATCAGGGAAGAATGCCAAGGCAAAATTATTTATCAAGAATATAATTTAATAAAAACACTAAATTCTTAGATTCCCAGCCAACATTCAGGGAGAGCCCTTTTCCTTTTTTAACTCTTGTTTCTCATTGGGTTTCAGTTTGGATGACTTCTATTGGCCTGTCTTCATTGTTCGCTGTTTGTCTCCTCAGTTATGTCTGGTCTGTGGGGGATGTAGGGTAGGGATAAAGTCTGTCTGGTAGGGAATTGAGCAGAGCTGGGGATTTTGTTGCTAGGTTAAGGTCAGGGCTCTACAGATCTGAATTCTCCTAGTGGTCGGGTGGTGCTGCTACATGCGCTTGGCATGGGTTTAGGGTGCGGAGAAGGAGATGGCACCCCACTCCAGTACTCTTGCCTGGAAAATCCCATGGACGGAGGAGCCTGGTGGGCTGCAGTCCATGGAGTCACTAGGAATCGGACACGACTGAGCGACTTCCCTTTCACTTTTCACTTTCATGCATTGGAGAAGGAAATGGCAACCCACTCCAGTGTTCTTGCCTGGAGAATCCCAGGGACAGGGGAGCCTGGTGGGCTGCCGTCTCTGGGGTCACACAGAGTCAGACACGACTGAAGTGACTTAGCAGCAGCAGCAGCAGCCCACTTGCACAGTCATGTCCTACTGCTTTGTAGCCCGCCAGGCACCTTTGTCCATGGAATTTTCCAGGCAAGAATGGTGGCATAGAGTGTCATTTCCTACTCCAGGGGATCTTCCCGACCAGGGGGCCAAACCCATAGTCTCTTGCGTCTCCAGTATGGGCAAGGCAGATTCTTTACCACTGAGCCACCAGGTGGGTTTAGGGTTCTCTGGGTTTTTCTCAGCACTGCTTCCCTGAGGAGGCTTCAGGGGTCCCTGCCTGCACTTCACACGGCCCTCTCTCCTCAGTTTACCCCCACACAGCAGCAGCCTACTAGTGCAGGTGAGGGGACGTGGATGCTGGGCTTCTGGTGGGACCAGGGGTGGGGGCCCTAGTTCACCCTCAGCCTCAGGCAAACTAGGACCTCAGGGAACTAGCTCCCTGATGAGCTCAAGAAAAGTTAGCACCTTGTAATGATTTGGCATTTCCTCTTCTACACGACTGAGCGACTTCACTTTCACTTTTCACTTTCCTGCATTGGAGAAGGAAATGGCAACCCACTCCAGTGTTCTTGCCTGGAGAGTCCCAGGGGTGGGGGAGCCTGGTGGGCTGCCGTCTCTGGGGTCGCACAGAGTTGGATGTGACTGAAGTGACATAGCAGCAGCAGCAGCAGCTTCCTTACAGAGGGTGGAATGTGGTCTTTCGAATTTCAACATCTTTTTGAAAAGTGGAAGCCCTCTGTCCTTTTTAGAGTAAATGTTAAAGTAATGTGCTTTCCACAAGGGTTAAAAAATTCCTCTTCCTTTCTTCCAGGAGTGAGTGCCTGAGGGTCTCAAGATTCAAAGTCCCATGGTCTGTAGGTAAGTTCCTATGTATAATTCTCAAAATTTCAGCTTGAGATAATAGTTGAAGAATTTTTTAAACATCGGCATTTTCAAAAGTATGTTTTACAGAATTCTCCTTCCTTTGGATTGTAATGGGTATTACTCTTAAATCAGAATTCAGTGGCCAGGGTTTGTTTGTGCCAGTTTACCACAAAACTTCCCAGAGTCTTACTTACTCTTTGTCCAGTCCTTTGGGAGCATTTAAAAAAAAAAAAAAAAAAAAGTGTAACTTTCTTACATATAAGCATATCAGGAGATCTGTAGAGCCTCAGAAGTGCAACTCTTGGCTCAAATGGCCTATTCATTTTTAAAATTCAAATTCACATTTGAACTCCAGCAAAAATGATAACAACTTACATCCACAAAAATCGCAGTGATATTTCCATTTTCTTATAAATACTCAGTAACCCTGTATATTAGCATTCTTCTGATAGTTGCTAATTTTATAGGAAATGACTAGTGTCTCATGATTCACATTTGCCATAAACATGTGTCAAAAGTACTTAGTTTGCTCATTTTTCTATTGAGTTAATCTCTAATTTATTTGGAAAGGCTCTCTATTTTAAAGTAGTTGGTCTTTTTCTATAAATTACAATTTTGTTCCTATTTTGCTCTTTGCCTTCAAATATAGTTCAAGAGGTTTGTTCTTGTTTGTGAATGTTAATTCATATGTAATCAAATTCAGCAATTTTCTTCTATTCTTCCCAAGTTTTATGCCATGTTTAAAAAGACTTATTCCACTCTACATTAAAGTTTTTAAAAATCACTGAAATGTTACATGTCATAAAGTTAAATTCTACACAACTGTTAGAAACAATAAATCTATATATACTGTCACCAAAAAAAGTTTCATTATCTGTAAAGTTTTTTAAAATCTTTACCAGGGTTATTTCTTATAAGCCTAACAACACTGTAAAGCTGGCATTGTTGTTTTGATCAATTCTTCTAATAAGGAAACTGAGTTACAAAGGTGTTAAATATCTCTTAACTTACCTAAAGTTTCATAACAAGTAAAGAAGCCAGGATTTCCTCCAGAAAGACTGACTCAAAATCCTTTGCTATTAGCCAAATTATTTGGGTCTACATGTGGCATATAAAGAAACTGGTTTGGTTGTTTCCTATTCTTGAGTGGAACTTAGCAATTAGGAAGAAACTGAGGTTTTCCAAAGATATATGCAGAAGGCATTCCTTTCTATTTGCTGAGTTTTGGTTTCCCCACAACCCTTCCCAACCCTCCCCCCACCTCACAAAATGAAACTGACTCAAAATCCTTTGCTATTAGCCAAATTATTTGGGTCTACATGTGGCATATAAAGAAACTGGTTTGGTTGTTTCCTATTCTTGAGTGGAACTTAGCAATTAGGAAGAAACTGAAGTTTTCCAAAGATATATGCAGAAGGCGTTCCTTTCTATTTGCTGAGTTTTGGTTTCCCCACAACCCTTCCCAACCCTCCCCCCACCTCACAAAATGACCCCACATTGCTATTGTAATAATTTTTAAAAATCCACCTGACACTAGAGAAAAGTCCATTGTATCTCTCTGAAATGACAGGTTTAGTATTAAATATTCTACAAACTTCTTTGAACCCTTAGTTTTAGAGAGCATTTTGAAGAACTAGTATTCTTTTTAAAATAGTACATCTGGGAGAAAGAACTAAAATGCTAGAATTATCTTTCCTAGTTGCCTTCCTTTTGCTGACAGCTGTGTTATCAAGCCCACTTCCTCAGTAATTAAGCCTGAAAGCAATGCCACTTTGTTATTTACCAATGGTTTAATGTATGTCTTAATATTTTAACCTTGGTCCTTTTCAGTTACTTGTGCAAGAGAAAGGGTTTTGTTGTTGATGTAATTTATCGTTTTTAGTGAATTACATGATTATCTGCACTTTTCATCGTTCTATTTAAGCACTTAAGGCAGTCTACATGTCATTACCAGTTATGCAGGTTGCAGAGGGGCCTATTTCCCTCCAGCTCTCCACGTCTGTTGCTGATGTTCAGAACTGTGAATGAGGGCTTTCTCTTTTGCCCCCTGTGAGTTCCAACTTGGGCTTAAAAAAGTTCATATACAGTAACTGCTTGTGTTTGTGCTAACGAAATTCAGAGCTTAGGTTAATTATTGGGGGAAGTCCCTTTCCCTGGGCAATCTGCACATCTATTAAAAAATCCTTATGGCAGTTCATGCAAGCACAGGCTTTTGAGGCTTTTTATAAAGGGCTTATTCATCTGCATTGATTAAATCCTACATAATTAGACTCAGTTCAAGGTCACTAAGTACAGTGATATGTTTCTACAGAAACGTTCACTTTTTTTCAGCTATCATCAGTTCCATTTTTTTTAATTTCTTTTTTAAATTAACAATTGCTACATGCCTTGTGGGCTGGAGAAACTTCACAGCAGTGTCTGTGGTTCTAAGAATAAGAGCTTAGTTTAAATACCTGTAAAAATCATTTGCTCATTAAACAATCCTTAAGAACCTACTATGTGCCAAGTCTTGAAGATGTTTAAAAAGTAATAATAATAAATGACATATATATTTAAATAAATAATAAGTTAATAAATAAATATATGTCTCTTCCCAAAGAAAGCTTCAGAACCTGGTGGAGACCAGAGGTTCATAAAATATTGCAGTTCAGGACAACTGGTGCTATAATGAAGATAAAACCAACTCCACGGCACCAATGAGGACAGGAGGAAACCTGCCAAACTTTCTTCATGTGAACCACATGTTCCATGATAAGGAATGCAACAAAAAGCCTTTCACTCGATAGGCAAGTATGCTCATGAGCACATTTCCTCAGCACTTTCAAATAATCTCTATTCATTCAGCTTCAGACGCCATTTTTACCGTGTGTCCATGCTAGGCCACATGCTGAAAATACATAGTCACATATATCATGTCATTTACAAAGATTTTTTGAGATGATTTACTACTCTGTTCTCATTTAAGAAAGCTCATGCAGAGATTAGTTTCCTCAAAGCCACACAGCTGGGAAGAAATTGGATTAGAATCCAACCTAATTTTCCTGCCTTGAGACCACTGATTATACATGATTGTGCTTCTATATGACTATGGCACAATCTTTTATATGAATGCCCCCATGGATCAGGCTGGGAGAGTGTAAAGTTGTAGCCGGGAGACACCTCAAGAGCTGCTTGACTTTACAATCTAGTCTCCCAGGGGAGGTGATGTTTCCTTTTATGCACTTGTGGGTAAAATTCGTCTCTGTCATTCAATATTGCAACCTAGCTATATTTTTCAGAGAGAAACCAATTTTCCAAATAATCATAAAAGTTTAATTACGTTTTTAAAATTTATTTGATTCAAGTGTATTTGGTTTACAATGTTGTGTTAGCTTCTGGTGTGCAGCAAAGTGATTCAATTATATATATATATATTATTTTCCATAGTACAGCAAAGTGATTCAGTTTATATATATATATGTGTGTGTGTGTGTGTGTGTGTTCAGTTCAGTTTAGTCACTCAGTCGTGTCTGACTCTGCAACTCCATGAACTGCACCATGCTAGGCCCCCGTGTCCATCACCAATGCCCAGAGTTTACTCAAACTCATGTCCATTGAGTCCATGATGTCATCCAACCATCTCATCCTCTGTCATCCTCTTCTCCTCCCACCTTCCATCTTTACCAGCTCAAGGTCTTTTCCAGTGAGTCAGTTCTTCACATCAGGTGGCAAAAGTATTGGAATTTCAGCTTCAACATCAGTCCTTCCAATGAATAATCAGGACTGATGTCCTTTAGGATGGACTGGTTGGATCTCCTTGCTGTCTAAGGGATTCTCAAGAGTCTTCTCCAACACCACAGTTCAAAAGCATCAGTTCTTCAGTGCTCAACTTTCTTTATAGTCCAACTCTCACACCATACATGACCACTGACAAAACCTTAGCTTTGACTAGACAGACCTTTGTTGGCAAAGTGATGCCTCTGCTTTTTAATATGCTCTCTACATTGGTCATAACTTTTCTTCCAAAGAGCAAGTGTCTTTTGATTTCCTGGCTGCAGTCACCACCCACAGTGATTTTGAAGCTCCCCAAAATAAAGTCTGTCACTGTTTCCACTGTTTCTTAGTTTTCTGAATATTGACTAGTGATGGAAATAAAGTCTGACACTGTAAAGAGCAATATTGCGTAGGAACCTGGATTGTTAGGTCCATGAATCAGGGTAAATAGTAAGTGGTCAAACAGGAGATGGCAAGAGTGAACATCAACATT
>SJYX01006904.1:314385-379324 GCA_006410675.1 Oreotragus oreotragus
AAAAGCAGAGACATTACTTTGCCAATAAAGTTCCATCTAGTCAAGGCTATGGTTTTTCTGGTAGTCATGTATGGATGTGAGAGTTGGAATACAAAGAAAGCTGAATGCTGAAGAATTGATGCTTTTGAACTGTGGTGTTGGAGAAGACTCTTGAGAGTCTCTTGCACTGCAAGGAGATCCAACCAGTCCATCCTAAAGGAGATCAGTCCTGGGTGTTCGTTGGAAGGACTGATATTGAAGCTGAAACTCCAGTACTTTGGCCACCTGATGCAAAGAGCTGACTCATTGGAAAAGACCCTGATTCTGGGGAAGATTGAGGGCAGGAGGAGAAGGCAACAACAGAGGATGAGATGTTTGGATGGCATCATCGAATCTGTAGACAAGGGTTTGGGTGGATTCTGGGAGTTGGTGATGGACAGGAAGGCCTGGCGTGCTGCAGTTCATGGGGTTGCAAAGAGTCGGACATGGCTGAGCAACTGAACTGAACTGAACTGAATCCTATGGAATAAGGAGAACATAGCTAGACTGAAAGATATGGAGGGAATAAAGGAAGAGAGTCATCAAAAGTCATTTTGCACATGTGTTAACTGTGGTGATTTTTATTGTTCATGAACCTCTATTGTTAATGCAAGTCAAAATAAGCTAAGATTTTGTATATTGGCCATTTTTGGATTTTACTTTTATGTATATAAAAGGATGAGATCCTATGAAACAGATCAATGCGTTTTAGCGGAAGGCACACAAAAATGAACAAGAATCATTTTGATAGCTTTTCTGTTGTTGTCATTGTTCAGTTGCTAAGTTGTGTTCAACTCTTTGTGACCCCACAGACTGCAACACGTTATGTTCCCTTCCTTCGCTATCTCCTGGAATTTGCTCAAATTCATGTCCATTGAGTTGGTAATGCCATCCAAACATCTCATCCTCTGTCACTGCCTGCTCTTCCTGCCCTCAGCCTTTCCTAGCATCAGGATCTTTTTCAACGAGTCGACTCTTCACAGAGGTGGCCGAAGTATTGGAGCCTCAGCTTCACCATCAGTCATTCCAAAAAATATTTAGGGCTACTTTTCTAAGGAGAGGAAAAACTTGAATCTGAAGAATGAATAATAAGGCCCATACATCTAAGTTTTATTCTTCAAAGCAAAAGTCAACCATCTTGGCTCACGATATAATTGCATCTCTCTCATTTATATATCCCAAAATGTTGAGCTTCCAGGACCTTGGAGGGAGTGACCAGAGAGGAATTTCTTACCAACACTTTTGTAGACTGTAATTCAGATGCCCATGTCATATTATGGTAAGTAAATGAGAAACTCAATACTATGAAAAGCATAAATAATAAAACTGTCCTTAAGAAAAACCAAAGTCATATCACAGGAGAATATATTTTTGCCTTACTGAAAAGCGTAAATTTAGTCCTCCCTGGAAGAATTACAATTTCTTAACTACTTGTGTAAGGAGAGACCCAAAATCACCACAATAAATAGAATGGGCTGGGGTGAGCACTCAGTCCAGGAAAGTAAATGCAAGAGGTCAGTGAAGGATCCTCCATGACCACTGACAGATGGCAACCTCTCCTCACAGGCAGAAAAGGGAGACGTCGCTAAAAACCCTCCAGTGAGTTCTCTGCCTCAAAGCTTACCAGGAGGAAGGGGATGAGCAGATGCTGTAACAATAAGCATTCCCCCTGGGTGGCAGAGACAAAATACTTAAGGAGTCAGAATCACATCACCAGAGGTGATTAAGAAATTTATTGAGCAGATGGATGTAACAGCTACTATAAAGGGCAGAGGAGCAGATTTTTACAGATATTGGCAAAACGACTCCACAATATTCTCATGCCGTGATCCTATGCAGTTTCTCAGACCAGTGCTCCTCAGTCCTTAATGAACCGCAGCATCTCCAGGAGGCAGTCAAGAGTGAGCACAGGCTAAAACATGGGCTTATGAGTCAGTCCCCGAACCTAAGTGGTTTGAATTGTTTTTCTGCAACTTACCTATTCTATGAAAAGTTTGGCTTTCAGCTCTGCAGAATAAGGTTATGTGCGAGTGTGCTAGGTTGCTTCAGTTGTATCTGACCGACTCTGTGACCCTGTGGACTGTAGCCCACCAGGCTCTTCTGTCCATGGGATTTCCCAGGCAAGAATCCTGGAGTGGGTTGCCCTGCCCTCCTCCAAGGGATCTTCCCAACCCAGGGACTGAATTGTATCTCTCATGTCTCCGCATTGGCAGGCAGGTTCTTTACCACTAGCACCACCTGGGAAGCCTTAGAATAAGGATAGTAGTGACCCTTTGGCAGAATTATTGTGAAGACGCTGATAACAAATACCAAAATAACTAAACGTGGTGCCTGGCACATGATATGACCTCAGTGAATTGCCCTAATTATATTGTTGTCATCATCACTATCAGTCATTAGTATGTATTCCTGTAACGTGCTTGGGATCAAAGCTCACATTACTTAGACTTGTGGTTTGGATAATGAACACTTTTTTTGAGAGCATACAGCATAGTATTTTGAGAACACTGTCTATGTTTTGGGACAGTTTCTTTAGTATTTGAGATGATCTTAAAAAAAAAAAATTACCAAAATCAGGATAAAGGAAAAAGAAACTTTGAGAAGTAGATCTAGAGCAGAAAAAAAATGAGCTGTGAAAATTAGTATCATGCCAAAACTATCAAAATTAACCTATGGCTCTAGTGAATCACTACTAAGTAAAAGATACGCAGCTTCTCAAAACAGCACTTTTCTCAATGTACCCAGGAGTGACTTATTTAGTGTGTTTAGCTGCGAGAAAGGATGCTCTGTGCAGCTTGAGCTTCTGCCTGGTATACAGCAAATGGAAAACTCCAAAAGACCAGTCCTGATGATTGGTGTTTAAAAAAAAAAAAAGTTGGAAAAGCTAAACATAAAGATCCCTGGGACACAATAAAACCGTTCACCTGTCTCAGAGGAAAGAAAAGATGCTCCCTTCCAATAGCCCTTTTCAGTGGAACTGACCTGGATGAAGAAGCACCTTCCTCTACATGTTCTCATTTTTGTCATCCAAAAAACTCTGGCAGCATGTAAGCTACTGTCACCTCCGCTGCACAGGTGAGGTGATGGAGGCTCGGCAGGCTGGAGTGAGGAGATGAAGACCAAGGTGTGAGGCTCAGATCTTCTGACCCTGTCCTGTTTCTACCTCTTGCACGGTCAACACCGAGAGACTCAGTGGAATCTTTTTCTTTTGGGAAATCCAAGAATACATCCACCTTTGAGAAATGCAATTCTGTCTAGAGTAAGGATTAATCATCTCTCTCTGTCAGGATTCCTTCTGGCTTTTGATTCCTCTGCGTTTTGATTCCTCTCCTTCTCCTTCTCGGCCTACTCGGTGACCTACTTCGGAAAGAGAAGAAAAGGAACTGGTAAGACAGGAAGGAGTCAGTACTGGAATGTCATAACTACTTCCAGATTTAATGAGGTGGATAGAAAACCAAAATTTTGAATATGATGACAATATCA
This sequence comes from Oreotragus oreotragus, assembly GCA_006410675.1. Lineage (NCBI taxonomy): Eukaryota > Metazoa > Chordata > Mammalia > Artiodactyla > Bovidae > Oreotragus > Oreotragus oreotragus. Next base: position 317,887 of record SJYX01006904.1, read on the forward strand.
CAACACATTGCCAAAGGTGTTCTGAAACAGGTAGACTGATTGACATTACTCTCAAAAACAAACTCAAAAATAGAAAGTGTATACCTACATGTCAATAATCGCTTTGAAATAGGCTCCATCTCAGTGCACAGCAGCAGCCTGTGAAATAGTTTGACCCATATGAATCCTTCATAAATATTTTTGGCATATTCTGGGTTGTCTTTCCCTTTTGGATATATTTCATACTTGCCTGGATTCAAATCAAGGCCCTACCATTTCTCAATATCACTGTTCCCCAGCGTTTTATCCACAAATAAGAATAACAGGCCTTATAATAACTAATAAAGTAGACCTCATAAGTTATTTACAGGAATAAAATCATGTTAGTATAGGACTTTGATGATGTTCATATATATAATTGCCCACTAAATGTTAACTATTACTATTAGCTATTCGATAAAGAATCTGCCTGTAATGCAGGAAACCCAGGAATGATCCCTGGGTCAGGAAGATCCCCTAGAGAAGGGAATGCCTACCCACTTCAGTATTCTTGCCTGGAAAATTCCATGGGCAGAGGAGCTGGCAGGCTGCAGTCCACGGGGTCGCAAAGAGTTGGACACGGCTGGGCAACTAACACGTTCATTCTCATGGGTGCCAAGCCCCTAAAACTCCTCTCTCTCTTCAGTTTAATTAAATCATGCCTCACCTATCAGATCAATCTGATTCCAAGTTCTAAGAGCAAATGTGGCCTTGGCAATCCATCGCTATAGACGTCAGGGTCACCTGCTGCTGGTTCAGATGTAACCTTCGGCATCAGCTCCTATAGCTGAATGTGTTGGTTTTCTAGAGCTGCTCTAAACTGGGAGTGCTTAAAACAGAAGAAACTTATTCTTCATAGTTCTGTAGGCTAGAGTTCTGAAATTAAGGTGTCTACACGGCATGTTTCCTTTGAGACTCAGCAGAAGCCTTTCTTGCCTTTTCCTTTCTTCTGGCGTTGGCCACTGACCCGTGGTGTTCCCTAGCTTTCAGGTGTGTCACTGTGATCTCTACTTCCATGGTCACATGGCCTTCTCCTTCTGTCTCTGACTTCACATGGCATTTTCTCTTCTTATAAAAATACCAATTATATTCAATTAAGATCCACTCTAATGACCTCATTTTAACTTAATTGTAAGTGCAGAGAGCCTTTTCCCAAATAAGGACATGCTCACAGATGTTAGAGGTTAAGCTATTAACAAGTCTTTTGAAGGGGACCCACAATTCAAGCCAAAGCACTAGATTTTTGCCTTGTTCACTGATTTATGCAGGTATATTTTTTCTTATCACATTCCATGCTACATGCTTGTAAATAGAACACATAATGGTTCCTATGCTCATGGAATTACCAGTCTAAGAAGGAAAACCGACATTAAAGAAATAACTTAAAAAGCAACTAACAACAAATTTAGTGAGTGCCAAAGGGTGTTGTGAGAGCCTATAACAAGCAGGCCTGACATAGTCCTTGGGAACAAGAAGGCTTCCCAGAAAAGGAGAACTGGAAAAAAAGATAAGCTAGGCAAAGGAGTTAGTGGGTTAAGCAACAATTCAGATAAGGTAACAAGATATGCAGGTTTCCTAAAAGCAGAAAAGAGATGGATATTTGGAATGAATTAAAAGAAGGCAAATGTGGCTCAAACAGAGAGAACTAGGGAACAAGGTGAATAAAGGTGACAAACTTCCAAGGCCAGAAAATGGCTCTAAAGAACTTGATACTACATGCAGATGATACCACCTTATGGCAGAAAGTGAAGAACTAAAGGGCCTCTTGATGAAAGTGAAATAGGAGAGCGACAAAGTTGGCTTAAAGCTCAACATTCAAAAGACTAAGATCATGGCATCAGGTCCCATCACTTCATGGCAAATAGATGGGGAAAAAATGGAAACAGTGGCTGACTTTATTTTTCTGGGCTCCAAAATCACTGCAGATGGTGATTGCAGCCATGAAATTAAAAGACGCTTACTCCTTGGAAGAAAAGTTATGACCAACCTAGACAGCATATTCAAAAGCAGAGACATTACTTTGCCAACAAAGGTCCATCTGATCAAGGCTGTGGTTTTTCCAGTGGTCATGTATGGCTGTGAGATTTGGACTATAAAGAAGGCTGAGTGCTGAAGAATTGATGCTTTTGAACTGTGGTGTTGGAAAAGACTCTTGAGAGTCCCTTGGATTACAAGGAGATCCAACCAGTCCATCCTAAGGGAGATCAGTCCTGTGTGTTCATTGGAGGGATTGATACTAAAGATGAAACTCTAATATTTTGGCCACCTGATGCAAAGAGCTGACTCATTGGAAAGGACCCTGATGCTGGGAAAGATTAAGGGCAGGAGGAGAAGGGAATGACAGAGGATGAGATGGTTGGATGGCATCATCGAATTGATGGCCATAGGTTTGGGTGGACTGCGGGAGTTGGTGATGGACAGGAAGGCCTGGTATGCTTCAGTTCATGGGGTCACAAAGGGCGACTGAGCAACTGAACTGCACTGATGGCATCCATGGAAGAATTTTAGGTAGAGAAGCATTATCAAGTTTGTATCAGTTACTATTTCTGTTAAATTAAACTACTAACAATTGTCATAGCTTCAAAACTCCCATGTATAAGCAGGATACACCGGCATCTCTTTGACAAACTCTCCCAGATGATGAGATGTTCTTTTCTATTTTGTTCTCGTCAATCTATTACCAATGGTGTCTGTTCATTCTGTCTGATCTGCTTCCATATCCTCTTTATGGTTGTCTCATTCATACTCGCCAGATACTGCTGCTGCTGCTATTGCTAAGTCGCTTCAGTCATGTCCGACTCTGTGCGATCCCATAGACGACAGCCCACTAGACTCCTCTGTCCCTGGGAGTCTCCAGGCAAGAATACTGGAGTGGTTTGCCATTTCCTTCTCCAATGCATGAAAGTGAAAATTGAAAGTGAAGTTGCTCAGTCGTGTCCAACTCTCAGCGACCCCATGGACTGCAGCCTACCAGGCTCCTCCATCCATAGGATTTTCCAGGCAAGAGTACTGGAGTGGGTGGGGTGCCATTGCCTTCTCCGAACTAGGATGCTAGTTAGACCTAAAATAAGAGAAGGTATGGGACACTTGGCTAAAAGGTCTCTACCTTTCTATGTGACTGACCTCACTGAAGAAGACTTAAATGAAAATCCAAACTAAACAAATGTGGAGAACAGTTTACACACACACAAAACTTAACTTGGAATGAAAAATATTCACAGCTAGAGAAATTATGTTAAACTCATGGTTGAACAAAATAAGCTCTCTTTACCTGATTGGAAACATCACAGAATTTTCCCAATTAATTCTATAAAATCAGGTTTTTTTTTTCAAGCTTGTAATTTGATGACAATAGGTATTCACATTTGTGTTTAATGCTCATTTTCTTTAAATGTTCTTTTTTATTGACTAGGAAACCTAATAAAGTGAACTCTACTTTATTTGCAACTGTCAAACTAATGAAAGACAAACTGAAGTGTTTCTCCAAACACTTGATTTCACTTAGATCTGTTAAATGCTTCAAGTGCAATGGGATAGCAGTCAATTCTGGATTTTAAAATACAATGTAATACTTCATTCCACTCTCCAGTCTAATGCACAGTATTTCTTGTTTAACTGGGAAACATAAGTACCAGCAATTTAGTTTGAATTTGAGACCACCCAATGCCTCCTGGATTAATGCCTCCTGACATTAAGCAGGAATATTAAATTAAGGAAAATGCCATTCTCATAGCTTTGCTAAATGTAATTTATAGTTTAACCATCATATTAAATCCTTTAATTGAAATCTGTAAAACAAATGGCGGTATTAGTAATTCCTTTATCAGCTTCCAATTCTCTGCCTACTTAACACCAGCCTCTAACCCAGGGGAAATAATTTCCCAAACAGAGTCCTTGAACTTGAGAAAATGTCATTGAATCTTCACATTGCATAACCTTAATGTTCACTATTCCTGCAAGATAATATACTTTCATTTATCACACAAATGTGCTCATTTCCTTTTTGTGGTTCAAATGCATATTACCAAGGCCTTTCTAGCTTAATATTATCTGGACTTCTGGCTTATGTTGTAATTATACATAAAAAATAATAGTTCAAGCAGAAGAAGAAACAGAAAAATTGAGTCAAAATGGCAGCTAACAAGGTTAACAAAACTACAGAATAGGAGTGAAGTACTGAGTGACAGAGATGATAAGGAAAACCTAGAATTAGCAGAGAATCATTATCGTCTTTCCCAATACATTTAGCTCACAGATGTTAGAGGTTAAGCTATTAACAAGTCTTTTGAAGGGGACCCACAATTCAAGCCAAAGCACTAGATTTTTGCCTTGTTCACTGATTTATGCAGGTATATTTTTTCTTATCACATTCCATGCTACATGCTTGTAAATAGAACACATAATGGTTCCTATGCTCATGGAATTACCAGTCTAAGAAGGAAAACCGACATTAAAGAAATAACTTAAAAAGCAACTAACAACAAATTTAGTGAGTGCCAAAGGGTGTTGTGAGAGCCTATAACAAGCAGGCCTGACATAGTCCTTGGGAACAAGAAGGCTTCCCAGAAAAGGAGAACTGGAAAAAAAGATAAGCTAGGCAAAGGAGTTAGTGGGTTAAGCAACAATTCAGATAAGGTAACAAGATATGCAGGTTTCCTAAAAGCAGAAAAGAGATGGATATTTGGAATGAATTAAAAGAAGGCAAATGTGGCTCAAACAGAGAGAACTAGGGAACAAGGTGAATAAAGGTGACAAACTTCCAAGGCCAGAAAATGGCTCTAAAGAACTTGATACTACATGCAGATGATACCACCTTATGGCAGAAAGTGAAGAACTAAAGGGCCTCTTGATGAAAGTGAAATAGGAGAGCGACAAAGTTGGCTTAAAGCTCAACATTCAAAAGACTAAGATCATGGCATCAGGTCCCATCACTTCATGGCAAATAGATGGGGAAAAAATGGAAACAGTGGCTGACTTTATTTTTCTGGGCTCCAAAATCACTGCAGATGGTGATTGCAGCCATGAAATTAAAAGACGCTTACTCCTTGGAAGAAAAGTTATGACCAACCTAGACAGCATATTCAAAAGCAGAGACATTACTTTGCCAACAAAGGTCCATCTGATCAAGGCTGTGGTTTTTCCAGTGGTCATGTATGGCTGTGAGATTTGGACTATAAAGAAGGCTGAGTGCTGAAGAATTGATGCTTTTGAACTGTGGTGTTGGAAAAGACTCTTGAGAGTCCCTTGGATTACAAGGAGATCCAACCAGTCCATCCTAAGGGAGATCAGTCCTGTGTGTTCATTGGAGGGATTGATACTAAAGATGAAACTCTAATATTTTGGCCACCTGATGCAAAGAGCTGACTCATTGGAAAGGACCCTGATGCTGGNAACTGTGGTGTTGGAAAAGACTCTTGAGAGTCCCTTGGATTACAAGGAGATCCAACCAGTCCATCCTAAGGGAGATCAGTCCTGTGTGTTCATTGGAGGGATTGATACTAAAGATGAAACTCCAATACTTTGGCCACCTGATGCAAAGAGCTGACTCATTGGAAAGGACCCTGATGCTGGGAAAGATTAAGGGCAGGAGGAGAAGGGAATGACAGAGGATGAGATGGTTGGATGGCATCATCGAATTGATGGCCATAGGTTTGGGTGGACTGCGGGAGTTGGTGATGGACAGGAAGGCCTGGTATGCTTCAGTTCATGGGGTCACAAAGGGCGACTGAGCAACTGAACTGCACTGATGGCATCCATGGAAGAATTTTAGGTAGAGAAGCATTATCAAGTTTGTATCAGTTACTATTTCTGTTAAATTAAACTACTAACAATTGTCATAGCTTCAAAACTCCCATGTATAAGCAGGATACACCGGCATCTCTTTGACAAGCTCTCCCAGATGATGAGATGTTCTTTTCTATTTTGTTCTCATCAATCTATTACCAATGGTGTCTGTTCATTCTGTCTGATCTGCTACCATATCCTCTTTATGGTTGTCTCATTCATACTCGCCAGATACTGCTGCTGCTGCTGTTGCTAAGTCGCTTCAGTCATGTCCAACTCTGTGCGATCCCATAGACGACAGCCCACTAGACTCCTCTGTCCCTGGGAGTCTCCAGGCAAGAATACTGGAGTGGTTTGCCATTTCCTTCTCCAATGCATGAAAGTGAAAATTGAAAGTGAAGTTGCTCAGTCGTGTCCAACTCTCAGCGACCCCATGGACTGCAGCCTACCAGGCTCCTCCATCCATAGGATTTTCCAGGCAAGAGTACTGGAGTGGGTGGGGTGCCATTGCCTTCTCCGAACTAGGATGCTAGTTAGACCTAAAATAAGAGAAGGTATGGGACACTTGGCTAAAAGGCCTCTACCTTTCTATGTGACTGACCTCACTGAAGAAGACTTAAATGAAAATCCAAACTAAACAAATGTGGAGAACAGTTTACACACACACAAAACTTAACTTGGAATGAAAAATATTCACAGCTAGAGAAATTATGTTAAACTCATGGTTGAACAAAATAAGCTCTCTTTACCTGATTGGAAACATCACAGAATTTTCCCAATTAATTCTATAAAATCAGGTTTTTTTTTTCAAGCTTGTAATTTGATGACAATAGGTATTCACATTTGTGTTTAATGCTCATTTTCTTTAAATGTTCTTTTTTATTGACTAGGAAACCTAATAAAGTGAACTCTACTTTATTTGCAACTGTCAAACTAATGAAAGACAAACTGAAGTGTTTCTCCAAACACTTGATTTCACTTAGATCTGTTAAATGCTTCAAGTGCAATGGGATAGCAGTCAATTCTGGATTTTAAAATACAATGTAATACTTCATTCCACTCTCCAGTCTAATGCACAGTATTTCTTGTTTAACTGGGAAACATAAGTACCAGCAATTTAGTTTGAATTTGAGACCACCCAATGCCTCCTGGATTAATGCCTCCTGACATTAAGCAGGAATATTAAATTAAGGAAAATGCCATTCTCATAGCTTTGCTAAATGTAATTTATAGTTTAACCATCATATTAAATCCTTTAATTGAAATCTGTAAAACAAATGGCGGTATTAGTAATTCCTTTATCAGCTTCCAATTCTCTGCCTACTTAACACCAGCCTCTAACCCAGGGGAAATAATTTCCCAAACAGAGTCCTTGAACTTGAGAAAATGTCATTGAATCTTCACATTGCATAACCTTAATGTTCACTATTCCTGCAAGATAATATACTTTCATTTATCACACAAATGTGCTCATTTCCTTTTTGTGGTTCAAATGCATATTACCAAGGCCTTTCTAGCTTAATATTATCTGGACTTCTGGCTTATGTTGTAATTATACATAAAAAATAATAGTTCAAGCAGAAGAAGAAACAGAAAAATTGAGTCAAAATGGCAGCTAACAAGGTTAACAAAACTACAGAATAGGAGTGAAGTACTGAGTGACAGAGATGATAAGGAAAACCTAGAATTAGCAGAGAATCATTATCGTCTTTCCCAATACATTTTTCTCCCTCTGCAAAAAGCTGTTGCTTGTTCTTGTAACTGGTGCTTTCCAACTTAAGTGTGCCATGCGTGATCTTCCTTTGCTACAATGTGATGTGTTTGGCAATTCCTCTATCTAGATCAGCCAGACTTGTCCAGATGTTTAAAGGTAAATACATCCACATCCTTAAACCCTAAACCAGGAGTGCCAGTTAATTCTGCTAGATAGAGAGCAGGCAGGATCAGATTGAGGGCAGGACTGACCAGGCCACAGTGTGAGAAGGAAAAGCCTTCCTGGAAAATAAGAAGAGGGACTCCAGGAGAATCTCGTTACATCTATTTGCTTGAAGGAACCAGGGCCAAGGGAAAGGGCAAGGGTGTGGAAGGGAGTCAGGAGGTGGAAGGACACCCTGACCTCAGGTGGACTTCAGGATTTATCCCCAGGAAGGAGCTGATGGGTGCTTTTTCCAGCTCGCTTTCAGTGAGGGCAGTGACTGGATTCCAGAGAGCTGAACGTATCCACTGGCTATCAACAAGGGGAAGTTCCAAGTAAAGAAGAGAAGTACCTGTCATTTCCCTGACAGTTACTTCCAGCTTTAAATCTGGGGGACACATTCCCTCATATTTCATGGTCTGACTTTTTCCTCCAGTTCTCTCCTTTCTAGAATGTCTGAGTTCCCCTCTACTTAATTCCCTTGCAAGCATACCACTTTCTTCGGGAGAGAATTCAAAGCCGGTTCTCTGGGTGCACTTTATCATTTCGTCCCAGCAGCTAGATCTGCAGCTGATGGCTCCCTTCTTTAACTTAAAGCATATTTACATTTCCTCAGCTCTTTTGGCCAGGATCACTGGAGCAGAAAAGGAGAGGGATATGCCTCTGTTGCTGTTACTTTGTTTGACACTGGTTTTCTACCTTAGTTTCTCACAGCCCTTGTTTCAAGAATTTGAGGCCATTTTCCCAGAAGTAAGATGTCCTGGCTTGTTTCTCCTTGAAGCTTGAAGAGCTACTGGAGAACAGGCTTTGAAAATGCTTCTCAAACCTGCATGAGCTGGGATTCATAAGAGGGCATTTCTGATGATCCCACCAAGTCATCACACCAAAAACCATTTCCCGCAATCAACAGTCACCCTTGACTGAATCACAGGAGCTTTATTCTGCATTCTCAAAGCTGGTTTCCTATGCATTGAGGACCGTTCCTAAAAATCACGGGCGACCTCTGCCTTCTCTCTTGTTGAGTGCCTGCATCTAAGTTATCTAGGGCTTAGTCACAAGTTCCAGAGTTTTCCTCACCATTTCTTAGGTCATTATGTAAAATTAGACTCCTAGCAAACTTTCCTAAGTCCCATGATCATTTGACATATTAGACAAAACTGGAGTTATAACTGTTACCTAACTTAGGAGATTAGGAAGGGAAGGAAAAGGAGAACAATAGCAATTATTTCTAAAAAGAGTTTTTTGTTGTTGTTGTTCTTTTTATTTTCTCCCTTTTAGTATCTTTTTTTTTTTTTTTTTTTNTTTGGCCACCTGATGCAAAGAGCTGACTCATTGGAAAGGACCCTGATGCTGGGAAAGATTAAGGGCAGGAGGAGAAGGGAATGACAGAGGATGAGATGGTTGGATGGCATCATCGAATTGATGGCCATAGGTTTGGGTGGACTGCGGGAGTTGGTGATGGACAGGAAGGCCTGGTATGCTTCAGTTCATGGGGTCACAAAGGGCGACTGAGCAACTGAACTGCACTGATGGCATCCATGGAAGAATTTTAGGTAGAGAAGCATTATCAAGTTTGTATCAGTTACTATTTCTGTTAAATTAAACTACTAACAATTGTCATAGCTTCAAAACTCCCATGTATAAGCAGGATACACCGGCATCTCTTTGACAAACTCTCCCAGATGATGAGATGTTCTTTTCTATTTTGTTCTCGTCAATCTATTACCAATGGTGTCTGTTCATTCTGTCTGATCTGCTTCCATATCCTCTTTATGGTTGTCTCATTCATACTCGCCAGATACTGCTGCTGCTGCTATTGCTAAGTCGCTTCAGTCATGTCCGACTCTGTGCGATCCCATAGACGACAGCCCACTAGACTCCTCTGTCCCTGGGAGTCTCCAGGCAAGAATACTGGAGTGGTTTGCCATTTCCTTCTCCAATGCATGAAAGTGAAAATTGAAAGTGAAGTTGCTCAGTCGTGTCCAACTCTCAGCGACCCCATGGACTGCAGCCTACCAGGCTCCTCCATCCATAGGATTTTCCAGGCAAGAGTACTGGAGTGGGTGGGGTGCCATTGCCTTCTCCGAACTAGGATGCTAGTTAGACCTAAAATAAGAGAAGGTATGGGACACTTGGCTAAAAGGTCTCTACCTTTCTATGTGACTGACCTCACTGAAGAAGACTTAAATGAAAATCCAAACTAAACAAATGTGGAGAACAGTTTACACACACACAAAACTTAACTTGGAATGAAAAATATTCACAGCTAGAGAAATTATGTTAAACTCATGGTTGAACAAAATAAGCTCTCTTTACCTGATTGGAAACATCACAGAATTTTCCCAATTAATTCTATAAAATCAGGTTTTTTTTTTCAAGCTTGTAATTTGATGACAATAGGTATTCACATTTGTGTTTAATGCTCATTTTCTTTAAATGTTCTTTTTTATTGACTAGGAAACCTAATAAAGTGAACTCTACTTTATTTGCAACTGTCAAACTAATGAAAGACAAACTGAAGTGTTTCTCCAAACACTTGATTTCACTTAGATCTGTTAAATGCTTCAAGTGCAATGGGATAGCAGTCAATTCTGGATTTTAAAATACAATGTAATACTTCATTCCACTCTCCAGTCTAATGCACAGTATTTCTTGTTTAACTGGGAAACATAAGTACCAGCAATTTAGTTTGAATTTGAGACCACCCAATGCCTCCTGGATTAATGCCTCCTGACATTAAGCAGGAATATTAAATTAAGGAAAATGCCATTCTCATAGCTTTGCTAAATGTAATTTATAGTTTAACCATCATATTAAATCCTTTAATTGAAATCTGTAAAACAAATGGCGGTATTAGTAATTCCTTTATCAGCTTCCAATTCTCTGCCTACTTAACACCAGCCTCTAACCCAGGGGAAATAATTTCCCAAACAGAGTCCTTGAACTTGAGAAAATGTCATTGAATCTTCACATTGCATAACCTTAATGTTCACTATTCCTGCAAGATAATATACTTTCATTTATCACACAAATGTGCTCATTTCCTTTTTGTGGTTCAAATGCATATTACCAAGGCCTTTCTAGCTTAATATTATCTGGACTTCTGGCTTATGTTGTAATTATACATAAAAAATAATAGTTCAAGCAGAAGAAGAAACAGAAAAATTGAGTCAAAATGGCAGCTAACAAGGTTAACAAAACTACAGAATAGGAGTGAAGTACTGAGTGACAGAGATGATAAGGAAAACCTAGAATTAGCAGAGAATCATTATCGTCTTTCCCAATACATTTTTCTCCCTCTGCAAAAAGCTGTTGCTTGTTCTTGTAACTGGTGCTTTCCAACTTAAGTATGCCATGCGTGATCTTCCTTTGCTACAATGTGATGTGTTTGGCAATTCCTCTATCTAGATCAGCCAGACTTGTCCAGATGTTTAAAGGTAAATACATCCACATCCTTAAACCCTAAACCAGGAGTGCCAGTTAATTCTGCTAGATAGAGAGCAGGCAGGATCAGATTGAGGGCAGGACTGGCCAGGCCACAGTGTGAGAAGGAAAAGCCTTCCTGGAAAATAAGAAGAGGGACTCCAGGAGAATCTCGTTACATCTATTTGCTTGAAGGAACCAGGGCCAAGGGAAAGGGCAAGGGTGTGGAAGGGAGTCAGGAGGTGGAAGGACACCCTGACCTCAGGTGGACTTCAGGATTTATCCCCAGGAAGGAGCTGATGGGTGCTTTTTCCAGCTCGCTTTCAGTGAGGGCAGTGACTGGATTCCAGAGAGCTGAACGTATCCACTGGCTATCAACAAGGGGAAGTTCCAAGTAAAGAAGAGAAGTACCTGTCATTTCCCTGACAGTTACTTCCAGCTTTAAATCTGGGGGACACATTCCCTCATATTTCATGGTCTGACTTTTTCCTCTAGCTCTCTCCTTTCTAGAATGTCTGAGTTCCCCTCTACTTAATTCCCTTGCAAGCATACCACTTTCTTCGGGAGAGAATTCAAAGCCGGTTCTCTGGGTGCACTTTATCATTTCGTCCCAGCAGCTAGATCTGCAGCTGATGGCTCCCTTCTTTAACTTAAAGCATATTTACATTTCCTCAGCTCTTTTGGCCAGGATCACTGGAGCAGAAAAGGAGAGGGATATGCCTCTGTTGCTGTTACTTTGTTTGACACTGGTTTTCTACCTTAGTTTCTCACAGCCCTTGTTTCAAGAATTTGAGGCCATTTTCCCAGAAGTAAGATGTCCTGGCTTGTTTCTCCTTGAAGCTTGAAGAGCTACTGGAGAACAGGCTTTGAAAATGCTTCTCAAACCTGCATGAGCTGGGATTCATAAGAGGGCATTTCTGATGATCCCACCAAGTCATCACACCAAAAACCATTTCCCGCAATCAACAGTCACCCTTGACTGAATCACAGGAGCTTTATTCTGCATTCTCAAAGCTGGTTTCCTATGCATTGAGGACCGTTCCTAAAAATCACGGGCGACCTCTGCCTTCTCTCTTGTTGAGTGCCTGCATCTAAGTTATCTAGGGCTTAGTCACAAGTTCCAGAGTTTTCCTCACCATTTCTTAGGTCATTATGTAAAATTAGACTCCTAGCAAACTTTCCTAAGTCCCATGATCATTTGACATATTAGACAAAACTGGAGTTATAACTGTTACCTAACTTAGGAGATTAGGAAGGGAAGGAAAAGGAGAACAATAGCAATTATTTCTAAAAAGAGTTTTTTGTTGTTGTTGTTCTTTTTATTTTCTCCCTTTTAGTATCTTTTTTTTTTTTTTTTTTTTACAGAGACTAGACAACGAATCCAGAGAAGGCAATGACAACCCACTCCAGTACTTTTGCCTGGCAAATCCCATGGATGGAGGAGCCTGATAGGCTGCAGTCCATGAAGTTGCACAGAGTCAGACACTGAAGCGACTTAGCAGCAGCAGCAGTGGCAGGCAGCCAACCACTTTTTAAGAAGCTACAAGGTGTTGGGTCCTATGTTGTCACTTCCCTGAAATTATTTCGTCTAGCTCCCTAAAAACTTTGTCAGATAGGCATTTTAAATTGTCAAACTAAGGCTACATCAGTAAAGGAACTTGCCTAAAATCAGCAATAGATTGACTGATTCAGAATTCAAATGTGGGTATCTAACTCCATAGCTAATATCCCTTCCTCCACCCCATTCTATCTCAAGAGTTTCATTTTATTGTCAGCCTTCAGTCAATATACAGATCATTGAAGGGCCAAATTAAGGAGGCAGTGCATTGTAGAGAAAGCCCATCGTACCCACTCAATTCAGGAAGCCTGGGTTTTTCTTTTTCCTTCCACTAACCAGCTCTGTGACCTTAGACTGTTCATGTAGTTTGCTGGGCTCTCTCATTACATCTATAAAATTTATTTCAATAACCCGATTATCACTAAGGTCTTTTTGACTCTAGCATCCTATGATTCCTATATATAATTAGGTGAAACTATTTGAATAAATTAATATATTGGAAATCAAGACACAATTCTTTTTACCTCTTTCCATAATATCCGTCCCTTGAAGAACTCAATTTCCAGGCACTGGTGTTCTCATCATTACAGACATTACTGCTTTGACAATGCCATTTCATTCACCTTTAGAATTTAAAAATCGTCCACCATAAGCGCATTTCAAAAATCACTCACAGGCAAAGGTTAAAAAGTGGAAGCTACATATAATGAATTTCTGAAGAGTATTCAGTCACCAATCCTTCTAATGCAGGCACTGCTTCTCAACAATAAAGGGACAAAAATAATTGGAAGCAGAGTCCTTAAAACACACACCTCATATTCATCCTTCATCTTTGCAGCAGTCCTATCGCAACTCAACAAGAGCCTTTTCTCGCTTAAAGGAAACTCATTTAGCCTCTTCATTCAAGTTTGATCTTAAGAAGAGGAAACAATTAGTAGCCGTGCTGATACCAACCAGAGCCCTCACTTGAGTTCCTTGTCGCTGAGGTGTGGGGGTGCCCTCTGGGCCTTAAGCAAAGAAAAAAGAAATTCGGGACAGCTACTTTTCTTTCATCTGCCACACAGTCCCCACCATAAATTAAGCCATTTTCAATTTTCTTAACTTCTGTGGTATTAGCATCTTCTATCTCCATTGTCATTATCATTCCTGACAAACATTTTCAGAGAATATTGTTTCACAGTAGCTCTTGTAGCATTTCCTCTGAAGATACCTTCTGAAGAAATTGATGCTCCAAAAGGTGGAAGGACAAAATAAAACTTGAATGCGATAGAATTTGTATTAAACACATACACATGCAATAACAGCATTGTGTATATTTTGCAGCCATATTTATGAACACAGATTTGTTGAAACATATATGGAAGGAAATAACAAACTGACAATTGTAGTTTCCTCTGAAGGGTGGGTCAGTAGGAGGGACAGGGTCTGAAATGTCTTAACGGTTTGCAAAGAATTTTTTTTTTAATTTTCAACGCTAAAATAATTAAGTTTAAAGAAAATTAAAAACATGCACCAACCACCTTTACTCTCAATGGTTAGGATGGGCCTTTGATTTTTGCAGCCCTGATGAACCATGGATAAGTTTGCTTAAGCTGTCTGCCACTTGGGGCATAATGTCATCAACCTTTCACTGGAAAAGTGAGCTTTTCGCCAGAAAAGTCAGACTGGCAACCCTAAAGAAAGTCCAATAATTAGTTTACTTCCCATATGATCTAGTAAAACATAAATAGGACAGATTCAGAATCTGACTTGGGCATATGTCAGGAATGATGCCCAGTTCTTGTCCACCCTGCTCTTGGTCCTGTTCCCAAGTGGAGGACCTCCTGCTCACACAGCTGGGTTTCCTACAAAGACAGTGCTGGAATGAATGAGAGTGGCCCTTGGTTTTTGCCTCTGCCTCTCACCGCCTCTCTTCTACCACCTTCCATCATGCCCACTGACCCTCTACTCCAACGTCAGTCTTTTCAATCCTTCTGGACTCTATGAAGTGCCCGCCACCACTTACTCTAAGGTAGTAGCCATTTCCCCAACTTCTTCCAGTCTTAGAACTTTGTATATCCTTCCAACTCAGAATGTCAATATGGAAACAAGTACATGGTTAAAAAAATTTACAGTGCTCATCATAGCTAAGGGGGAAAATATTGAATATATTCCTTCTGAGGTCAGGAAGATCAAGTTATCTGTTATCACCAATTCTATTCAACAGCATGCTGAAATCATAGTCAGGACAGTAAGGCAAGAATAAAAAATTAAGCCATAAAGATTGAAAAGGAATAAATCTATCTTTATCTTAAATCATATGATGCTCTATGTTGAAAATTCAAATTAATCTAATTTACAGGTAAATTACTGGAATTAGAATTTGTCAGCAGTGATCATAGCTATGAAATCTGTCTAGAAAAATGTTTGGTGGGAGGTGGGAGGGGGGTTCATGTGTGGGAGTTCGTGTAAAAAAATAAATAAATACAAAAAAAAAAAAAAGAAAAATGTTTGCTTTTCTATGTAACAATGCAGAAGATGTAGTAAATATTTTAAAAGGCACCATGTACATTAACATCAAAACTATGAAGCACCTAGGGGAAAATATTAACAAAATTTTGTAAGTCCAAGGAGAAAATTACAAACAGAAAATAAAAACATACATTATTTTTATGTGATCTGTAAAGTTGTTGGAAGTATTGAATATTTAAAAGCAAGGTTTTGGAGGTGACAGTGAAGATAATATTCTTCAGATAACAGAAATGTCCTAGGCATCATCTACTCGTTGAAGCTGATGGATTTTTGCATGAGCGTCTGCAAAATTTCAAATGGAAAAACAAATATAGCCTATTTACCTAAAACAGTTTGTGAATAATTAAAGTAATGAAAACATGTATAAGATAAAATGATAAATCCAACAAAAGAAACAGCAAATGCTACCACATTATTGTAGGTTTGTCACGATATGGGACAAACTCTCATCAGTTGGGAATTGAGTAACTGTAATTATTTAAACACAATAACACAGCAAAAAACAAACCCCCAAACCCCAACTCTGAGCATGATTTCTAACCTCTTCGTCAACTGAAGAGCTTCTACTGTGGGTTTATTAACAGCATGAAACAAGTTCCAGACAAGTATAATGCGCTGTGGAATAATAATCATAGATAGATACACAGACTGCAGAACTCCCCTTAATACATCTATCAGCAGTTCCTTTAGCCTTGCCTGACAAAAGCTGCCTCCTCGGTCCCGGATGTGGTTGACTACTCTGTTATTTTGCAGCTGTTACTCTTTTTCTTTTCCAGTTGTCCTTTATGTGGAGTATCTTAAATATTCCTGGAAAGCTGTGGCTTTCTTTAAATAATCTAAGAAATGTAATGAGATGTCTTGTCCATTATAAAACTTTTCAACCTTGCAACAGTAGAGTGGCATTTTAATTATTTGAATGTATATATTTCAAAGATTCAGCAGAAAAACCCAAACTCAGATGAGATGCCAAAGAATTTTTTCAAACAGTTGGTAACAACCAAATATTGTAACTACAATAATCTTTAATAAAACAAGTGATCAAGAATCCCACATTCCTGTGTGCTAAGTTGCTTTAGTCATGTCCAGTTCTTTGCGACCCTATGGACTGTAGCTCACCAGGCTCCTCAGTGCATGGGATTCTCCAAGCAAGAATACTGGAGTGGGTTGCCATGCCCTCATCCAGGAGATATTCCTGACCTAGGGACTGAACTCACCTCTCCTGCAGCTCTTGCATTGCAGACAGGTTCTTTACCACGGAGCCACCAGGGGGGCCTGAGTTAGATCCAACTAATGGGTCCCTCTTGTCAACTTTACATTTATTTTAAAACAGCAAAAAGGAAATTTCGATAAAACATTAATGGGATATAGAAAAAAGGTGATAAAGGTGAATGAAGAAGTCAATTAAAATTATTCTGCTATCAAGAAGCAAATAGCTATAAAAAACTTTTTTTAGATTATGCCAGGAGCAGTATGGAGAAGGAAATGGCAACCCACTTCAGTATTCTTGCCTGGAAAATTCCATGAACAGAGAAGCCTGGCAAGCTACAGTCTATGAGGCTGCAGAGAGTCAGACACGACTCAGCACAGCACACAGGAGCAGTAAATGATTAGAGAAAAGCATAAATTTTAAAGGCAAAAAACGGATACCCAGACAACTTGAAAATGAAATTAATCAAAAGTCAAATATCTCATCACATTAAAAAGAATCAAATGGCTTGCCAATTTGACAGGAAATACTGACATCAACTAAAATAACAAAAACTAAATATGTCATTACAACCTGGGCATCAGGAACAAGGCAGGTCATTAATTTAAAGAATAGTCATGATTAGTCACTACCCAAGAATATGTGAAATGTTCTGAAACTTTATCGCCTATACATAAAAGAAACTTGGAAAAGAATTTGCCAAATTTGACAGCAATCCTAAAAATGTACATGATATTACCATTAATGAGGTATAAAACTGAAACAAAATTTTCCAGGCCATCAATAATAAAATAAATTCCTATCACCCATGTTAGAGTGGGGACTAAATCATCTTTATGTTCCCTATACAGAAAGTTACATTACAAAGTCATTGTCAGATAAAGAGGCTATCAAAGCAGCCAAAAGATAATAGGGGGAAATGATTCTATTGAGTCAGACTTTGAATAAAATAACTTACTTTTCTGGATTTGGAGATGTTTATATTAATGTTTGTCAGTTTTTTAGATTTGGAATTTGTGTGACTCCTTTGCTCTTCCAAATGAGTATTCACGTTTGTACCGGATTATGTATTTTCATTGCAAACTTTTTTCTCAGAATGAGCTACCTGCCCCAAATTATGAAAGCATAAGCATTTTCTCACATCATTATCTCACAAAACCAAGATCTACCTGTACCAACCCAGGTGAGGTGAAAGCTGGAACTGTGAGTCCCAGTGAAGATAGAGACGTGCTTAAAATTTCGCGGGATTTTTGCAAAACCGCTTCTTTGCTGGAAGCCAGCACACAGGCCCTGGCAGTTCCTGGGAGCGGGGCTGATTCACTCCTAGTTGACCCTTATCCCGAGGCTATGACACTTCTGGGTTCCAAACTTTCTAGGTGATGGCCTCCTCTTAGACTCTCCAACCTGGGTGGCTCTTGGACTCCTCTCTCTTTCACCTACCGCGTTCCAAAAGCTGCTACTCATTTGGCAAGTTCAGTGGAAGCACAGGGCAACAGTCAGGACCTGTGGTGCTCTGCTGATCCCCCAGGGTGGCACCATTGGTAATATTTTGACTTGGCAATCTCTTACCATCTTATTATTGCTACATGTTTAATTTTGTCCAACATTTCTAGTTGTTTTCAGTAGAGTGGTCAGTTTGAATTATTAACAACCCATAGCTGGACACAGAACCTTATTCGCCCATCATATGCTAGATTTAGAAAAGTCTTATATCCTCTCAGGCATATTCTTGCTTTAAAAAAAAAAGTTTATTTAGATTATACATACATTTTTTTTGGAATAAAAACACCCACAATTCTCCCTAGCAAATAAAATGAGTGTCCTCATATACCATCCTAACTCTATGCTTTCTTCTACTTTTGAAATCACAGGCTAACATTTTGAATGATACTTTCTTCTTTTGTCTTCATTCTCAAGATTTTATCATAAGCATTTTCTCACATCATTAAAAATACTTGATGAACATTTTAGTTGGTTGTGCAATAAAAGTATATTGCTACTCTATACAGTAATAATGTTTGCAATTGAGGTAATTAAAGAATAAGATCTGAGAATATATAAAAGACACATATGCTTCACCTAGACATTTCATTCTATGAAGTTCTACTCTGGGGAGATTCACTACAGACTGAAAGGCTTGTTAGGGAAACTGGTTTGGGGGAAAATCCTTCTCTCTCCTTCCTAACCCAACCCACCCCCCCACCAACACACACACACACACACCGTGCTTGTGTGCACATGAGCTTTGACAAGCCAGGACAGTTTTGAACTAAGATGGTCCCAGTGGCCAGAGGAAATGAGTTTGCAATTCCTGATTAGCTGGATCCAGCCAGTTCAGCATCTGAACAAGTGCAAAAAGTGACTGGAACAACCAAAACTCAGTGTTTCCTCTTCTACTCCATGTGACATTGGCTGAGGGCACCCAGTGGTAGTCAGATGAAGGGTGGCTAGTCTGCAAATATCAAGACAGCTTCACTTCTTTCAAAATTTCCTGCCATTTGTATTTTTTAATGTAGTAGTACACATTTGTATTTAGGAGAGTAACACAGCACATGTGTTTCCCTCCCACCACTCCCACATCCCATCAAAATGACAGCAAAGATGTACAGAAAGGAATTAACCTGTTACAGCTCTGGTAAGAAAACTGGAATCCATGAGTTGACTCAAGACATTTTGATGAATTTCTAAGGGCAAGAAAGGGGTGAGGAGTGTGTCAGAGAACCGACTGCAGGGAGCTGATGCCTGAGACACACAGAGAAAGTCATCACAGGGGTTCAGAAGCGATTCTCTGAGTCCTGATTAGTGATCAAGATAAATAGAAAAGGGCATATGGGACACCTGAGACTTATCTCCTGAACCCCCACACACTGAGAGACTGGCAGCAGGTAATATCTGTTCCCAGGATGAAGTCTACAATCTCTTCTCTAATGAAATTACATGATCTGCCTGAAGAGAACCAGAGCCCGTGGGGATGTGAGTACCAAGGGGAAAACTCTGTTGCTTTTGACACTGAAAAGTGGAGGAAGCCTGCCTACCTGCTCCTGAAACACACACCCTGAAATAAAACCTGCTGCTTGATGCCCACCACACACAGACAGAACTTCTGTCTAGTTAGCTATTGTTCCTTAACAAGTTAGCCCAGAACGTTGTGACCTAAAATATCAACCATGTTATCATAGCTCATGATTGTTGCCTCAGTAATTCAGGCAGGGCTCAGCTGGACAATTTTTCTGCTCCGTGTGACATTGGCTGAAGGTACTTGGTAGTATTTACATAGAGGATGACTGGTCTGGAGGCTGCTTAACTCATGTGTGGCATAGCTGGAGCTCTCCTGAGATAGTTCTCTGGAGCACCTCCATGTAACCTGCCCAACATCGAACTCTCAGAGTAACTGGACTTCTTACATAGTCACCCAGGTATCCCAGAGAGTACGTTCCAAGAGACAGGAAAAGCCTCTTAAGGGTCAAGTCGAGGAACCAATCCATCATCACATTCATCATATTCTATTGGTTAGGCAGTCAGAATCCATCCAGACTCAAGGAGGGATACTATAAACCTCACCTCTTATTCCAGTGGGGAAGGAGATAAAAATAAAATAAACAGATACTCTGTAAGAGAGTTATTTGAGTTACAATGAAAAAGCAGTTAAAGGGGGTAGAGAGTATCAGAAAGTTGGGAAAGTACTATTTATAGAGAGTAGTCGTGGTAGTCCTCACTGTTTAGATGACTTTGGAGCAGGGACATTAAGGAATTAAGGGGCAGACATATGGATTTTGGCTTTTACTCTGAGCTCAGTGGGAAATCTTCAGAGGGTTTTTGGCAGAGGATTGATATAGTCTGAGTTGAACTTTAAAGAGATACTCTTAATGCTATGTGGGTAATACACTGAAGGGAAGTTGAACGGAAAAGGGATACTAAGAAGCTCTTTTGATAATCTAGCCAAGAAATCACAGTGGCTTGGACCAGGTGATACAGCAGTAGATGTATTAAGTGGCCGATTTTGTAAAGAGATAGATATACCTAAAAATATCTTGTTGCATTCCTGCACCTGTTCCTAACATGTGTGGGTAT
The DNA here is from genome assembly GCA_006410675.1 of Oreotragus oreotragus. NCBI lineage: Eukaryota > Metazoa > Chordata > Mammalia > Artiodactyla > Bovidae > Oreotragus > Oreotragus oreotragus. The sequence goes on from SJYX01006904.1 coordinate 338,374, forward strand.
GGGTGTGGGTATGTGTAAGCTTTCACATACTAACAAGCAGTTCTTGGACACCAGCAGGCTGTCTGAGAATTCAACTCTATTATGAAACTATCTACCCAGAAATGGCATCAGATTCCACAAGCCAAGGGCTCACTCCCCCAGGACCAAACTCCATGTCAGAGGCCAATCACAAGCCCAGATTGTTACCTATACTTCTGACTGACTGGCTATAAAGCAGAGGTCTTCATGACCCTCTCCTTGGGTTTGAGTAATTTGCTAGAACAGCTCACAGAACTTAGGAAACCCATTTACTCAACAGATGACTAATTTATTAAAAAGATTAAAGATTATCAGTCAATGAAGAAGAGATGCAGAGGGCAAAGCCCCAAACAAAGATCCTCATGGAGCGTGGGGCCTGGCACCAGGGCATATATTAGTAGAAACGTTCTGGTTCACCCTCCCTGGAAGCTTCTGAACTGCATCCTTTTGGAGTCTTACAGAAGCCTTGCTACATAAGGCATGAGTGATTCATTCATTAGCCATTGGTGACTAAATGAATCTCCCATCTCTGTCCTGTCCCTGGAGTTCAGGGGAAAGGGACTAACAGTTCCAACCCCCTAATCCTATAGATGGTCCTTCTGGCAACCAGCCCCCACCCTTAAGTAGGGTCTAGTAGTTGCCTCATAAACAGAAACAACAATATCTTTGTCGCATTCATCAATTAGGATGAGAACTTCCAAGTTTAAGGAGCTTTGTGCAAATATATATTTCTTATTATAAATCACGATATCTCAAAATATATCTGTAATGAATGAACTTTTTTATCTTACACATCAGGCTTCCCCAACAGCTCAAGTGGTAAAGAATCCACCAGAGAGGCAGGAGACTCGAGTTCGATCTGTGGGTTGGGAGGCTCCCCCACCAAAGGAAATGGCAACCCACTCCACTACTCTTGCTGGGATAATCCCACGGACAGAGGAGCCTGATGAGCTACAGTCTCAAAGAGTCAGACATGACTGTGAGATTGAGCACACACACACAAACATACCTTATACCTCATCTGTGTAAATCTGCAGTTTACGAATTATTGGTAAGAAAACAACAGTTATATTTATTTTTATTGAAATACAATTTATGTACATGCAAGTCTTTAGTGAACTGTCCTATTACTTTTCACATATGTGTCTACTAATGTAACTCAGAATCCCTCCCATCCCTCCCCATCAATATTTCCCCAGAGATAACCCCTATTCTGACCTCTGTCACTATAGATTTGTCTGTTTCATGCACTTTGTGTAAACAGAATAATATAAAATATGTCATTTTTATCCCTGGCATATTTCACTTTATGTTATATCTGTAAGATTCATCCATGTTGTTCACATACACAGTGAGTTCATTCCTTTTCATTGAATATGGCATGATTTATTTTAAAGATAGGGCAGAGAATATTTGCTGATGATTACGGTCTGAGAGAAAGGAATCATTTCTAGCCTGTGCTTCCAGAAGACTTGGAATTGCCAGAAGGAGCGCACCCTCCCCATCAATATTTCCCCAGAGATAATCCCTATTCTGACCTCTGTCACTATAGATTTGTCTGTTTCATGCACTTTGTGTAGACAGAATAATATAAAATATGTCATTTTTATCCCTGGCATATTTCACTTTATGTTATGTCTGTAAGATTCATCCATGTTGTTCACATACACAGTGAGTTCATTCCTTTTCATTGAATATGGCACGATTTATTTATAAAGATAGAGCTGAGAATATTTGCTGATGATTTGGAAATACGGTCTGAGAGAAAGGAATCATTTCTAGCCTGTGCTTCCAGAAGACTTGGAATTGCCAGAAGGAGCGCCGTAGAAAGCAATTATAGGTGTAGGGAATGGGGAAACGTTCTGTTTGGGGCATGCTCTCTGTGAGATACCTGTTAGACATCTAGTGCAGAGACCAAGGAGGCTGTTGGATATGTTAATTTGAATTTATGAGAAAAATCTGAATTGAAGATCTCACTTTGGGAGTCATCAGTATAGGTAGATGTTATTTAAGACCTTGGGGTGGGAAAAGATCTGTGAGAGCATGAAGGTTGCTATCCTATAAAATAAGTAGTGGACTGAGCTTGAAGCACTTTCAGGAGCTCAGGGAAGAGGATGAACATGGAAAGGAGTTACGAAGGTATGGCTGACGAGGTAGGAAATGAACCAAATGGTCTGAACTAAAATGTGAAATTTCATGGAGAGAAGTGTGTCAGTGGCTGCTAATAGGTCAGTAATATATGGCATGAGTTGACAAGAGCTGTCTCATGGGGAGCAGAGAAAAAGCCTGAATGGGTTCATGTGGAGGCAACTGCTGGTTCCCACCCAATAGTCATGCCCCACTCTTTTTTTAGTAACAAGAACTCTGGTTTCATTGAGGGGTTTAGATGCATCCAGTATACTGTGTAATCTCCCTTTCATCAAACTATGACCACATATAACAAATAAGTAGAAGTGTGTGTGGCATTTCTGTGAAGTCAACTGAAAGGGAGCTTATTCAGCCAGGAGGCACCCTTTGTATTCATCATCTCTGTATTGGTCAGATTTTTACTGTGATAGTTCTATGAAACAAACAACCCCAAAATATCTCAACAGCTTACAACATTCTCTTTCCTGATTCTGGATCAGCAGTTTGGCAGGCTTGGCTGAGCAAGGCTGCATTCTAGAATTTGGGACAGGGTCAGGGCAACTTCAGTTCCAGGCTGAAAGGAAAATATGCTGTTCCCATGAGGGGGCGATGGAGCTTCAAGCAGTCTTGTGGAAATTTGCCACACCTCTTAGTGCTTCGGTTCAGGACCCAAAAGATCACTTCTACCCACTGCCCAAAGAACTTACATGATTGAGCCCAAAGTCAATGAAGAGGGTTATTATCTTTCCATCAGCTATGAACCATGACAGGGGTGGGGAAGTATGAAAAATTATACACTAATAGTAACATCTACCACACATCCTTTTATTCATTTTGTTGATGCACTAAAACCCAAAGTGATGGCTGGAGCCCCAGCAGCCTTTGTGGATCATGTGACATTGAAAGCCCCAAGCTAAGATGGTATAGTAGAAAGACATGTCCCATCTGTCTGTGGACTCACCATTCCAACCATGAACAGGCTGAATCTGACCTTATTCTATTTTGATTACTTTTATGTTACATTCTGTTTTGTATGTAGCCAAATGTAAAACTAATGGACACAAGTGTGTTTAAGTAAGAATGGGAGGTTTATGAACAATACCTGCAAAGAATTTTTCTATGCAGAGTAGCAGAGAGATCAAATAGTCACTGAAAAGACAAAGGGAGTTTTGCTTTTTTTTTTTTTTTAAGTTGGAAAGTATTGCAGCATGCTGTATGATGATGAAAAAAACCCAATAAAGGGAAAAGTAATTGATACAAGAAAGGGAAAATCATTGAAGTACTGTCCTTGAGTAAGCAAGAAGACCTTGATATGTTGGCACTTAGAGGTGATTCTGTTTGGTTTTAATAATGGGTCAATTTATATGTATTATATGGCCTAAACTATTTAAATTTCATGAATTTTCCTAGAGTTTCCCAGGCAATTCCATATATTAAAAATGTCTGGCTTGACAGAAAACAGCAAAATTCTGTAAAGCAATTATTCTTCAATTTTAAATAATTAATTAATTAATTTTTAAAAATGTCTTATTCATGTTTTTTATTTTGTGTAAATAGTAACTGAACTTTTCACAGATCCTAGCCCCACCCATTCCCACATTATTTTTCATTTTGAACTACAAAAAGAAGTAGAGAGAGGGTTTGTATTATTTGAAATTATATAAATGATCAAAGGATGGTTCAATAGTCTAAATTAAAAGAAATAACTCATTAAATGGCACAAATCATCTTGCAGATAAAACTATAAGATGCAGAAAGCTGATAAAGCAAGTAAAGAAAAATCCTGTTTTTTCTAAGCTCCCTATTAAAATGGAATTTTTAAACCCACAGATGTTTAGAAGAGGTAAAAATATACTTCCTTGTTTGATGGAACTGCTACAATTCCAAATATATAAATCCACCCACAGCATTAATTAAAGTTTAACATTTTTTCTCTCTCTCTGATGTGAGTAGCATAGTGTTTTTACCTGAATAAGGCACTGCTTTTCTTCCCTGTTCTACCAGATAAAATGCAGAACTCTTTTAAATACCTATTTTTTTTTTTTCCCCAGAGGGATCAGCTTGGGGAGAAATATCTAGAGTTCCATTTGAGACTTGTTAACTTTGAGATGCCTACTAGACATCCCAGTGGAGGTGTTAAGCAACAAGTTGGTTATACAAGTCTGAAGTCCAGGGAAAAGGTCTGCGCTAGAGATAACATGCTTGGAGTCATCGGTATTTAGTATATTTAAAGACATGGCACTCAATAAGATTATCTAGGGGTTCACTGTATATGGGGGAAGAAATACAGATCCTTAGACTAAACCCCAGGGTGCAACATTTATAGGTTAGGAAAATAAGGGAAAAAACTGGCAAGAGAGCCTGAGAAGCAGCAGCTGGTGAGGTGGAAGGAAAACAGGAAGAGCGCTGCCCTGAAGGTGAGAACGTGTCTAAGAGATTTATCTATATTGACTAATAAGGTGAAAATGGAGATGGGACATTGCATTGTGCAAATGACATTAGAGGTCATTCAGTTCAGTCAGTCAGTCACTCAGTCACGTCTGACTCTCTGCGACCCCATGCATCGCAGCACGCCAGGCCTCCCTGTCCATCCCCAACTCCTGGAGTTCACTCAGACTCACGTCCGTTGAGTCAGTGATGCCATCCAGCCATCTCATCCTCAGTCATCCCCTTCTTCTCCTGCCCCCAATCCCTCCCAGCATCAAAGTCTTTTCCATTGAGTCAGCTCTCCACAGCAGGTGGCCAAAGTATTGGAGTTTCAGCTTCAGCATCAGTCCTTCCAGTGAACACCCAGGACTGATCTCCTTTAGGATGGACTGGTTGGATCTCCTTGCAGTCCAAGGGACTCTCAAGAGTCTTCTCCAACACCACAGTTCAAAAGCATTAGTGAACTTGATAAGAGTGCTTAGAGTGAAGAGTAGGAGTGAGCATTTGTTTGGAGTGGATTTAAGAGAGAATTCAAGAGAAATTCAACAGGAACAGACAACTCTTTCTGGAGTTTTGCTCTGAATAGCAAGAGAAAGAAAGCAGGTGATGAGATCATAGTAATTTGTTTGTTTTTAAGTTGAGAGAAATACCACTTAAGGGAATAACCCACACAAGAGGGAAAAGCTGATGATGCAGGAGAGGATGGAAACTTAGAGGGATGTAAGTCAGACAGAATGGGGTCTGTCACACGAGAAGAAATCTTGGTGTTAGCTGGTAACATTGACAGTTCATCCAGAAGGAAAAAAAAATGTTAGAATATATAAACACCAATGCAATTTGGAGTTGGATATGATAGTGGGAATTGATGAAGCACTTTCTGATTTATTCACCTTCTTTGGTATTATCAGCTAAGTGAGAATGGAAAGAAAATATGAGAGGTTTCAGAAAAGTATGAAAGTGAAAAATATCCAACCGGATAGTAGGAAAGAAAATAAACCTGGAAAATATGATGTGATTACCTGGCAGCTTTAAAGGTCCTCTTGAGATTATTGATCATCAGTGTGTAAGGGGAGAGAGCCATCAGCATAGCTGTATGTTTTACTACAGTCATTTTCAGTCATGGATCCAGGTCTGGAAGGAGTTTCATCAGTGATTTCCCCAAGCAGTATGACCACCTGAAAAAGGTCAAGAGAGTTGTGTGCAAGGAAATGATTAAAATGATTGACCGTAGCATTTAGGCTGAGGTCTCAAGGGAGAGGAAGACTTCAGGTAGGGAGGGATGGAGAATGTAAAGGTGGAAACATCGTGGGGTGAAGATCCATGTGAGACTAAAGAGACTGAAGTCAGGTACTAAAAGGGATCAACAGGAAAGAGAGCAAAAGAGTTGTAGAGTGACACTGGCATTTTGGAAGGGACTCGGTTTCAGGATAAAAGCATGACTTCCCATGAAAGCTAGTGCTGAGGCACGGTAAAGGGCAAGATCACTAAGGGAAAGAATGAGGACCCACATGCCAGGGGATTGGAAGGACCATCTAACTGTACCTATAAATCACTAAGATTTAAAATAGCAGAATGTTTTTAAGAATGACAGGGAACCGAAAGCCAGCACCTTCCTTGAAGACCACTGGTCAGCCTGCTCACTGCAGTGAGGATGAGTACTCACTGACTGAGCTCATGACATGATAAGCAAAGCTCAGGGGTGTTTTGGAAGAAGCTGGGAGGATGGTAGCAAATGCAAGGGAAGCAGGAAGTGCATTTCCCCACCAATCAGAGCTCTCTTGGAGGGCCTTAGCCTAAAGCGAAGTACAGTCTTCAGTTGTAACAGGAACATTTTGGTATAGGTGCTGAGAATGGATTGAAAGATAGCAAAGGGTAGAAGGAGAATAAGTTAGGAGGCTAATTACTACAGTAATGTAGGCAAAAGATGATGAAGACTTTTCCCAAGAAGATAGCAATAAAGGTGTGAAGATACAGTCAGAGATTGAATATCTTTAAATATATCATATTTCATTGCACCATTGATTTTAAGATCCTCCACTATTTCAGGGGCTTCCCTGGTGGCTCAGATGGTACAGAATCTAGCTGCAATGTGACAGACCCGGATTCGATCTCTGGGTCGGGAAGATCCCCTGGAGAAGGGAACAGCTACCCACTCTAGTATTCTCACCTGGAGAATTCCATGGACAGAGAAGCCTGGTGGGCTACAGTCCACGGGGTTGTAAACATTCAGACACAACTGAGCAACTCACACTTCACAGTATTTCATGTACCACTAAGGAAAAAAGGAATGCTGCCAATTAAATGGTGATAACGTTTTTGTGATTTTAATTTTAAGATGCATCCAAATTTCAGAGATGTTAAAATATTAAAATGTGCATCTGCGAATGGATGAAATGTATTGTTACACCAGTTGAATGTACTACTGTACTGAGGAAGAAACTCTTCCATAAAATGTAAGGATTAAGCAAACTGAGTGTTTGGCATCTTAGAGGACTTGCTACAGAAACTGCCTGACAGCTGCTTGAGGAACAGCAAGGCTGTGGCCCTGTTAGATGACCTTCACTGGACACATTTTGCCACCTGTTTGCTAACTGGCTCCTGTCAGAGAGTACTCCATGTTCCTTGGCACATCTAATTAATAGCCACACACCAATTTACTTTTCATTTGTGTCTCTATATATTACTTGTTATTTCTAGTTGATGGTTCATGTCTGATCGTTGTGAGAAGGTAGTTCAGACTCGTTCAGGCTGCAGATTTACCCTGTCACTGGTGAATATTCCATTATGGCCACAGGAAGTAAAAAGCAGAGCAGCAATCTGTGTTGAGTCAGAAGTCTTGTGTTTGTAAGTCCTTCTCCTCCTGTGTCAAATCAAACCAGCATATCTTCCTTTTTGGTTCATAATCCTGGCTGCACATTAGAAACACTTCAGGGTGCTTCTTAAAAATGCTTATTCCCGGACCATAGCCCAGACCAATTATATCAGAATCATTGGAGGTAAGCTCCAGGCATCCACATTTTTTAGAAAAATGTAAGTGATTCAAATATTCCACCACCACTGAGGCCATGGGTGTTTGGCGGTCTCTTCATTAATAAGTAGTAAACTTTGATGAGCTCAGATCAAGTTGTCTAAGAAATATTGCTTTAACAATAAAAGCTATGTCATGGAGTATAGCAGGCATCACAAATTATTATGGAATGATGTGGAAAGTTACAGTGTGTCACTAATGAAAAATAAAATTCTCGACAGTATTATCTTAATTGAAATAAGTTGTGTCTACATATTTTTGTGTGCATGTATGTCTAATTAATAACCCACAGATCAATTTACCTATTATTTTCCATATATTGCTTATTTCCAGTTATGAATCATATTCATATCTGACCATTATTGAAAGATTATTCTGAGTTGAACATAATGCAAATTTAACCCTATCACTGATGCATATTGACATATACACACACTGATACACATACACATGTACAGATATATCTATACACACAAATAACACTCATACACATATATGAGTGATGAAGTAGTAAAAAAAAAGTTTTCAATTTTAAATACTCACGATTACAAGAGTTTTTAGGTTTTTTCCTTCTTTTGGCCTCATTTGTTTGCAATGCAAATATATTTGCTTTGTAACAGAAGCTCATTCAGAAACAATACCCTTACCTATTCATTGGAGAAAATCTGGAAAATTCATAAAAGTGTGTGCTTAGTCGCTCAATCATGTCCAACTCTTTGTGACCCCACGGAGTGTAACCTGCCGGGCTCCTCCGTCCATGCGACTGCCCAGGCAAAAACGCTGGAGTGGGCTGCCATTTCCTTCCCTAGGGTATAATATGTGGGTGCGTGCTAGGTCGCTTCAGTTGTGTACAACTCTTTGTGACCGTATGGACTGCAGCCCACCAGGCTTTTCTGTCCATGGGATTCTCCAGGCAATAATACATGAGTGGGTTGCCGTTTCCTCCTCCAGGGGATCTTCCCAACCCATGGATAGAATCTGCATCTCTCATGTCACCTGCCTGGGCAGGCATGTTCTTCATCACTAGCGTCACCCAGGAAGTCCCAAAATTATAAGTAAGAAAATTTAAATGGCTCATGAATCCACTAGCCAGAAATAACCACTTTGGACATTTTGGCTCATTCTTTCCAAAAACTGTTTTTTCGTTATATGAAAGTGTGTGTAAGTATGTGTGTATATATAGAATTATGTTCAGTACACTGAAAAATTTTGTTTTTAACCTTTTTGTTCTCTTAATAAAAGATTTTCCCATGTCATTAAGAATTCTCACAAAACATATTTTGTAATGAACTACAAGCATTTTGCCGAAAGACTGAGGAATACATGCAATATAGCTAGGCCTTAAGCCATAAAAACAAAACCAGCCAGTAGAGTTTGGAAGGTTAGAGAGCTGTGGGAATTAGCAATCAATACTGTGCTGAGGGTCCTCTGCAAGGCTCTTTCAAGAACTTGAGCGAGGAGGGCTGCAAAGCAGGTGTTGTTGACAATTGTGAATTGTAGTCCTGTCTTTTTCACCATATCATTACAATGAAATCTGAGTTAATTTAGCAAAGTGAGATGGACTAATGACAAGAGATTAAGATATGTGAAGCCAACTTAGGTTATCAATACACATTCATTTCTAAGGCATTTTCCAAGGCCAGGATACTTACATAATAAGAACAGCATCATATCTGGTCATTGGCACCCATGAAAACTAAGAAAATCACCAATAAAGTCAGCAAATATGTACTGTATTGGGGAGTGAGGGGTGAGAAGCAAGGTCTTTTACTAGTGCCGTACACTGGTGAATGGAAATATTTTTTCTACCCCAGATTTTCCCTTATTAACCAATTTCTCAGCCATAGATCAGCATTATGATGACTACAAAGCCGCAAATTCACTATGGGCTATCTGTTATTAATATGTGATTTTCTGCTGTCATGACAGCAGAGGCTGTCTGTGAAAAGAATCTTAAACAAGATAGGATTGGGATTCCAGAAGCAAAGAGAAAGGAATAGGAGTGGAAATGTGTACAAAGGGAGATGGGCTAAGAAACAGACTGCAGTAGAATAAGATGGATTAGTCAAGAAAACTCCAGAGATCGAGAGCGAAATCCTCATGAATTTCTAAATTACGGTGCTACATAAACTCTTACAGAGAAGGCACCTGGCTAGACTGAGGATTTTTTTCCCTTGATATGAGAAGTTTCGTTTCCCAGTTACATCTCAAAGGGAGACTTGTCGTAACTGAGTTTTAAGTTCACAGATGGTGGAGTCTGAAAACCTGTCACAAATTGACCAGCACTAACAAAACGGAAAACCTCTAGCCTTCCTTTCTTTCCCACGCCATTCTCTCTGCCCTCTTTCTTTCTCTCCTGACACTAAATCTCTGCCAATGTTTGGAAGGAAAATGTGAATCGGAGTTTCAAGATAACACTGAGCTCTGGTGGCGCTACTTTTCCTTGGCTAGAAGAACTTACAAGGACGATGGTGGTTAACCTGCTGTATGCTACAGTACTCGGACTGAGGATTGCGGTCACATGTCTGTTGCATTATTATGGCTAACTGATAAATTTTTCACACTAAATATCATACATTTTGGTACTATATTCTTTTATTCTTTATGGCTCTTCAGGAGCTTAGAAGGAAGAGACTATAAAGGATGTAGGATTTAAATAATGCAGCTAAGAGAGCATGGGGTAAAGGATGCCCCACTATTCCTGAAGACACCCGTCCACCTGCTATGCCCCCATGGAAATCTAGCTGAAACTGGGGAGAAAAAGGAGTAAAGAGTGAAATATTTTAATACACATTTGGGAACTCTACAGGTTTTTCTGAGGAAACAAATCACCATGGGAAAGGGGTACTTATCATCGTTTTTTTTTTCTTTTATTTATTTTTATTTCCTTTTATTTATCTTTATTTAAAAATAAAGATAATTGCTTTAAAATATTCTGTTGGTTTCAGCCATATATCAGCATATATCAGCCATAAGTATACATATGTCCCAAGTTCAAAGGTGGAGTTTGTTACATGTCTAGCAAAGTGGCTATTGGGTTATACTATCACTTGGGACATCATATAAGTTTATTGACTTAATTTATTCAGACAACATAGCCAAGAGTTCTTTAAGATTAGGAAATAAAATACTTGGCTTCTTGGTTTAGTGTACAAAGTGACACTGAAAGAATTGATTTAAGAATATTTTGGTCATATTTTAGTAGGATTTCATACCACCCTGCAAAATATTACCTTTAAAGTCTGTATCCCCAGTAGCATTGTTCTCAGATGGGTATAGAAAAAGTAATAAGGATAGGAAAGTGTTTTAATGAAAGCTTACACTGTAAATTTCTGACACTTTTCCAGTCCTTTCTTTGAGAGGACTTGACGACTTTCCCTTCTCCATTGTGGACCCTTCTGTAAAGCACACTTCTTTTTCCTTGGGTCTTAGCTGAGCATGTCTTATGTCAGTTTAACTCTGCTTCTAAACTCTGGCTACAGATGTATTTCTGAGCATCCTTATTCTACCCTCCTATTATCATTTCATAATTTTCAAAAGATTAAATGTAGCTTCATATCCATCCATGTATACTGAACTCATCAACTGTCTCTTTGGAAGAATGAAAGTTGCATGCTAGCTATTCTGGTAGTACTCATCTTGTCTAATAAACTGTTAAAAATGAATAATAGCCATTATTTATAGAAATTATCCTCTTAAGATAAAGGCTGTTTGTTCAGCATAACTTGGCTGGAGGGAGGGGGTAGGATTGAGCTACCTTAGTATTAGATTTTCCCTTATGATTTTTCTTTTTCTTTATTTTAAATTAATTTATTTTAATTGGAGGATAATTACTTTATAATATTGTAGTGGTTTTTGCAATACATTGACATGAATCAGCCACGAGTATACATGTGTTCCCCATCCTGAACCCCCTCTCCTATCTCCCTCCCCATCCCATCCCTCAGGGTCATCCCAGTGTACCAGCCCTGAGCACCCAACTTAAAATAATCAACAAAATCTTCCTGGTCTAGTTGTTGTATTCCAGAAGAATATATTTCAATAGGTAAAAAGCAACTTAGCAACAAGTGAATTATTCACATTCACCAGATCAGCCTATTTTGAACATTCTTTTATGTTTATCCATTATTACAGTACATAAGAAAATATCAGATATTCCAAATTACATTTCTAAAATTATACAGAACACTTGTTCTGCGTTTGTTTTCTTCCAGCATTTTTCAGCATGACTCAAAATCACATGCTTCTGGTTAACATTTTTCTTGTTAATGTCTTTAAAGATTTTCCTGGAAATAGTGCCTGTGAATGTTTTTATTCCTGGCCTTTGACCTCTAGGATTAAATTTCAGACACTAACTTTTCTTTGTAGAATCATTGATGTGGCATCTGGCAAAACACTGCTAATAAAAAGTAGATCAAATATTTTCTAAATAGTAAATAGGAAGTAATATTATGAGGGAAAGAAAGGTCAGTGCAATTAAATCCCAAACCTTGTATATGCTCTAGAACATGCACTAGATCTTTTTTCCATTTTCCTCAACCACTCACAATCTCACATGCTCTTGGAAGTTAATAAATATTCATCAATGACTGATGACGTTGAGCACACTCTACTCAGAGTCTAATACCCTCAGATATTTACCAAGCAACCAACATCAGTGAAATTTTCATCACGTTGCTTAACTGTGTTCCCTGCCTCTGGGATCTCCATGCTGCAATCTACCCTGTGGCCTAACACTAAATTAATCTTTCTGAAGCTCTACTTTTATCATATCAGTCCCTTGTTGAAAAACATATAATGTATGGTGGTACTTAGTCACTCGGTTGTGTCCACTCTTTGAGACCCCATGGACTACGGCTAATGGGATTTTCCAGGCATGGATACTGGGAAATACTGGAGAGGGTAGCCGTTCTCTTTTCCGGGGGAACATCCTGACCCAAGGACTGAATCTGAGTATTCTGCATTTCAGGCAGATTCTTTACCACCTGAGCCACCAGGGAAGCCTCAAAGTATGTTGTCGTTGTTCAGCCACTAAATCGAGTCCAATTCTTCGTGACCCCGTGAACTTCAGCAAGCCAGGCTTCCTGTCCTTCAGTGTCTCCTGGAGTTTGCTCAGATTCGTGTCCACTGAGTCAGTGATGCCATCCAACCATCTCATCCTCTGTCGTCCCCTTTCTCCTCTTGTCTTCAGTCTTTCCCAGCATCATCAGGTGGTCAAAGTATTAGAGTTTCAGCTTCGACGTCCATCCTTCCAAAGAGTATTCAGGGTTGATTTCCTTCAGGATGGCCTGGGTGGATCTCGTTGCTGTCCAAGGGACTCTCAAGAGTCTTCTCCAGCACCATAGTTTGAAAGCATCAGTTCTTCAGTGCTGTCTCTTTGCCAGTTGAACTACATCCACACTACTTAATATCAGTGGGCAAAATTTTCATTTTTATGGCCCCACCTCTTGCCAACCACCTCTCATCAACCTCTCTCAGCCTCTCAACTCCACACACTAGCCATACTCAAAGCTGCCAAGTCTCCAAGTTTATCAGATGGGTCAAGCATGCTCTATCCTTTTTCCAGGTCTTTGTTCCAGCTATCCATTGCTTTGAACAGCCCCTTACGCAACTCCATCCCATGATCCCCTTTGCCTAGATAATTTTTGTTAATCCTGTAAATTTCAGCTTTAATATTTCTAACTCCTTGGGAAGTGTCAGGGAAGAGGAAATTTCCTCCACTCCCCCTCTTGTGGTGGGACTAATATTAAATAATAAAATTGACCCAAGACACGTTAACAGAAGAAAAAGAAATTTTAATTCACGTAAACGGAAGTCTCGTAGAAATCTGAGACCTAAGAATTGGCCAATGCAGGCAGCTTTTATACTTTTTAGACCAAGAAACAATACATTTGGGAGGAATTGGCTGGACAAAGAAACTTAGATTTAGCATATTCAATTAATGAAGAATCTAAAAGAGTTTGGGCTTCAGGCAGTAAATTAAAGAAGTAGCAAGATTCATTTCTATAGGCTTCTCTGCCCAAATTCCTTATCTCTGGTGATAGCATGTCCTTCTACCACCAGATGCAGGGAGTGAACCTTTCACGGGATAGATTTATCTCCTGCTTTTAGGGAGACAAACAGGAGGGTCAAGTGTCCTTTTTGCATTGACCATTTCTTAATTCTTTACTTCAAAATAAACAATATGACATAATGGCATATTGGGGGGCAATCCGCCCCCAATAGAAAGCATGCCTTTACCTTCTAGGCTGGTTGGGATGTCTCTGCTTGTGCTTCCCTACATCTGTACTCCCCCGTCTGAAGTGGATCAAAGGGTGACCCCTCAAAGAGATCAGATCCTGTCCTCTAGAACCTATAAGGCTCACCTTCTAAGCAAAAATGTTCTTTGCAAATGTGATTACCTTAATCACGATAATAACCCTGCAATACAGAACACCCAGCTGCAGGGAGACCTGGGTCAGGAAGACCTCCAGGAGAAGGGAATGGCTACCCACTCCAGTATTTTTGCCTGGAGAACTCCATGGTCAGAGGAGCCTGGTGGGCTACGTTCCATGGGGTTGCAAAGAGTCAGACAGGATTGAGCCACTGTCGTCATCATCATTTACATGAAGGATCTTCAGAGAGGAAGATTGCCCCAGATTATCTAGGAGGGCCCTAGATGCAATCAAAAATGTAAGAGGAAGGCAGAAGGAAGTCTCACATCAAAAGAGGAAAAGACACACAGAAGAAAAGGTGGCGCAGGAAGAGGGGAAAAGCAAATTCTCCCCTAGAACCTCTGGAGGGTCTACAACCTTACAACACCTGGACTTCAGCCCAGTAAAGCTGACCGCTGACTTCTGGCCTCCAGAACCATAAGAGAACACATTTCTATAAAGTCACCAAATCTGGGGTAATTGGGTGCAGCAGCCTTGAGAAAGTAGTACACTATAACAGCTCTATCAGTCAGGGGTCCATCAGACAAGAGATGACAGTCAAACTGGCCAATAAGAGCTAGATAAAGGGACAGTGCAATAACACAGAGCTAATGATAATACGGTCCTTATCGTTTCTGAGAGGGCAAGGGAAAGGAGCAGTTTCCAGAACTCAAAAAGTAGCTGACTGGCGGGGGTTCCCCAGTGCAAGCCTTCAGCAGGTGACTCAGTCAATTTAAAGTGACTCAGCAGAGAGAAAACCAGGGGAACAAACATTCCAGCTTCCCCATCTCTCCACCCTCTGATCATCCTCTTTTTTGGCTAAACCTAGAAACAAAGGGTGGAGAAGGCAATGGCACCCCACTCCAGTACTCTTGCCTGGAAAATCCCATGGATGGAGGAGCCTGGTGGGCTGCAGTCCATGGGGTTGCTAAGAGTCGGGTACGACTGAGTGACTTCACCTTCACTTTTCACTTTCATGCATTGGAGAAGAAAATGGCAACCCACTCCAGTGTTCTTGTCTGGAGAATCCCAGGGACAGGGGAGCCTGGTGGGCTGCCGTCTATGGGGTCACACACAGTCGGACACGACTGAAGTGACTTAGCAGCAGCAGCAGCAGAAACAAAGGGTAAGTGGTTTTGTCATGCATTCCACAAAGTCAGAGCAAAAGGCCAAGTGGAAGTCGGTGGTCGGGGAATTGCACTATTTAATAGCAACGACTCTTTCAATTCTCTGACTCCCTCCCTCTGCTTTAAATGCCAGCAGCTACTTCATCTCTCCTCTTTATTATGAATTGAATTCCAGTGCCTGACCTGGAATTTATAAAATATTTAACAGATACAATCAATTAATAAAACAACACCCCATAGAAGGATTAGAGACCCTTCACCACTGGGATCTAGTCTTCTATTTCCAGTTTCATTTTTCACGGTTTACACCTTTACGAACGTCTGCTGGAGGCCAGACGGACTATGAAACAGCAACAGAGCTGCATCACCCTCGCCCACAACCACAGCTCTGCTTATGCCTGCTCCCCTTCCTAAGCCATCCTCACCACCTCTCCTGATGGCTGTCATTCTCTGAAGGCCATCTTTTAGGCTACCTCCTCCATGACGTCTGTCACGATCACCCAGTTGAAAACAGTCCCCTCCTTCTTGGCACTTTTCGGCCCTTGCTTGTGTCTCCCTCGTAGCTGGAACTTCTTATAGCTGTGTTCTGTTATAGCTGTGTACGCATGTCATAACCTAACTTGAAGACCATAATTTCCTTGAGAGCTGCCTCTTCATCTCATAAAATGATGCATTCTAAACAGGAGTTAGCCAGGGACTTTTTAAGGTTTATTTCTTTTATTTTTTGACCGTGGCGGGTCTTCAGTGCTGGACATGGGCTTTCTCTAGTTGTGATGCTCAGGATTCTCCCTGCGGTGACTTTTCTTGTGATGGAGCCCAAGCTCTAGCCACCAGCTTGAGCAGTTTGGTGCACGGACTTAGTTGCTCTGAGGCATGTGGGATCTTCCCAGACCAGGGCTTGAATCAGTGTCCCTTGCATTGCAAGGCAGATTCTTAACCACTGAACCACCAGGGAAGCCCCTAATCAGTGACTTTTTTAAATAAATGCAGAAGAACTTTGTTAAATAAGTAAATTAACTATAAATGCTTGTCAATTAGCATATTTCCTGGTCACTAGTTACCCTAGTCTCTCCCCTTGTCTTTCCTACTGAAAGCTGAAAGAAACCTCTTGGAATGTCAACTTTATCTCTTTTCCTAATAGCAGTTTCCCCATTTAATAAGTTTCACAAGGAAAGAGACTTGTGAACAAAGTTTAGGTCCCCACTAACTTCATAAAGTTAGCCATTCATTGTGTTGTACTATGAAGCATCTTTGGAAAGGATTTGCCCCCGAGGTGATAGGCATTAGTAACAAATCTTCAGGAATCCTGGCATTTCCAAAGTTTGTCTTGAGGTGTGAATTTACCAGACTTGGCATTCCTCAGAATGCAGAGCAAGTTAAAACTTACTTTTGATTTTAATGTAACCGCTTATAAAAAGGGAAAAATAGAAAGAAAACAGCTATTAGGATTCATACGAGTGGCATTTACACTCACCAAGTCCTATGACATTTTTATGAAAGTCATATTAGAGAATCAAATACTAAATTCAAGAAAGTTAAAATGATACATTCTGCTGCAAAATTCTATACCTCTTAATATCAGAATAAACATTTAAAACAATCCTTATTCATGATTACCAGAAATCTTTAGGGACATTTATGAGAGTTTATGAAATTTATTGTCCGATTTCACTATAGTATCACCAAAAAGAGAATTAGAGCCAAGTATATCTCCCCAAAGACTATTATAAGGGATGGTATGAATACCTAACATATTGATTTTATCACTGTCAGAAACACATACTTTCATACGTAAAAGCAATGTCATTCAATAACTATATTTTGCAAATGACTGCAGTACTATAACCACATTCCAGAAAGACTCATGTGAAAGTCTTTGGAAATATTTAAGCTCTTTAATATTTGAATTGCTTCTAAATGTTTATCTCCGTTGTTTTTCTTCCAAAACCTACTAAGCTTACATCCTTGCAATGCATAAGTCAATATTTGCATATGGATGTGGGTAAACACAGCTTTGCAATAGATTCATTTAGATGCAATGGGCAGAATAAAATATATATTTTCTAAAACAATAGCTCCTCTTGGCTAATCACATACGGCTCAAAAGCAACTGAATGCTCAATGTTTCACAGCTATTTAAACCAGTGGGAACTTAATAGCTAAATTCTGAAGGAAGAATAAAAAGTATTGGAGAAAGAAAAACACTGCATTACTCAGAACTGAAGCAGCTTCCCATTCTTTCAACGTGGAGATACCACACATTCAGCTTTTCAAGACCCTGTACAAGCAACATTACAAACGGGGACCTTTAGAACAATGGCCAGAGCACCTTTGGTTCTGACATAACTTAGGACAGAACTGATACTGACTAGTAGTACTAAGTCAGCTTATCAAGTTAACTGTACCAGAAAGCATACAGAGATGCTCCAAATGCATATCAAGGAGCATTTTTGTCTCAAATATATATAAGTTATATAACCCTCTTTACCCTGCATTGGTTATGGAACAAATGGGTCCTCTATATTTTGTAAACCATCCTGAATTTCTAAAATAAAGCTTTCAATCTTTCTTTAGAGGATTCAATATTGCTTTCTACATTTAAATACCAAAACAATCTTAGCTACCATGCCCACGAATGATACAAGGGACTAGCAGAGATGCCCTAGAACAATTAACTTGATAAAGGGAATTAGCCAAAGGAGCACTTATGTTTCAGGTTCAAGCCCTGGCATCTTAAAATAAAGTCAAGCCCCTAGCAGCAAAGAAAGGAAGAGATTTCCAATGTTTCCTGCTTACCCCCATATTTGCCTCCTTTTTGTGGTCACAAAGAGTCGGACACAACTGAGCAACTTCTGTGTATGTGTGTGTGTGTGTGTGTGTTAATGTGAAACTTTAGGATGTGCTCACAGGCCCGAGAAACAAATGCTGAATCAGAAGTCAATTCCACACTCAGGAGCTCCCTAGCCTCCTAGTTGAAACAGCACACGAGCATTAAGAGTTACAAATTTTCATTCAGTGGAGAGATGCAGTTCCAGATGAGTGCTCAGACAATGCTTCCTGGAGGTGGCATCGAGTTAGGACTGGGGACATGGGTAGTACTAGGGGCCCATAGACATAAGAAAAGATTGCTGTGCATTGTGAAATGACTACAGAGCTTCTCTGCATCCTTGTTCCCATGTCAATAAGCTGAGCATGCTCATAAAAAAGGTTTGTCCATTCTTCCTCCTGAATTTTAGTATTTGGCTCAGTGGTTTCCTAAACAGTTGCACTGAAATCTCTGTGGCCCCAGTGTGGCTGCGTACTCACTCACGCTGTCACTCTCGGGCACAGTTGTGCACGTGTGTTTTGGTTTCCGTTACTCCCTCCTGTGCCCTTGCTCTGTCTGTACCTGTTCGTAGTTTGCTTTCTCGCACTCACTGGTTGCTCCTCTGCTGCTGTGTTTACAGTTTGCC
The DNA here is from genome assembly GCA_006410675.1 of Oreotragus oreotragus. Classification (NCBI taxonomy): domain Eukaryota; kingdom Metazoa; phylum Chordata; class Mammalia; order Artiodactyla; family Bovidae; genus Oreotragus; species Oreotragus oreotragus. The sequence continues at coordinate 356,966 of SJYX01006904.1, forward strand.
TTTTGGGTGATCACTTGGGATTACCAAACATTTATAAAAGAAAAATTATCAATAAATATTTTTAAATTCTAAATTGAAAAGAAATAGACCCACATACATGACAAGGATAGGCAAATATCTATAAAGCAATCAAGATGATATACCACATTTTAAAAACCAATAAATAAAAATCATACGATCATTTCATTAGATGTAGAAAAAGCTTTCAACAAAATTCAATATTGACTTTATGATTAAAAACTCCCAACAAAGTGAATATAGAGTGAACATATGCCAACATAATAAAGGTCATATATGACACACTCACAGTTAATATCATAGAGCATTTTCTCTATGATCAGGAACAAGCAAGGATATTCGCAATTTTATTCAATGCAGTATTAGAAGCAAATATAGCCTTTTCAACAAATGGTGCAAGAACGATTGGATATTCACATGCAAAAAAAAAAAGAATCTAGACTTTATACTCTTCACAGAAATTATCTCAAAATGTATTATAGGCCTACATGTAAAACACAAAACTATAAAATTCCTAGAAGATATCATAGGAGAAAATCTAGATGGCCTTGGGTATGGTAATAACTTTTTAGAATACAAAAGCATATGAAGGGATGGGATATATTGAAATTCTATGTACTTTCAGCTCAATTTTGCTATGATCTTAAAACTGCTCTAACAAAGTAGTCTACTTGAAAGGGAAAAAAATCCCAGAAACCCTACTGATGGTTAGTATTTGATTCGTAAGTAGTGGTGATCCACAGAAGATTTCCATAAACAGGAGAATGATATAAGTCTGCTTTCAAAGGTTAATCTGGGGGCAAGCACAACAAGGATGAGAGGGGAGAGAGGGAGAAGGAAGCCAAACGCCACGATTGCTCACTGGGTGATATATTTGGAAGATAGCAAGGGTCCCTGATAGCTCAGTTGGTAAAGAATCCACCCGCAATGCAGGAGATCCTAGTTCAATTCCCGGGTCGGGAAGACCCCTTAGAGAAGGGATAGGCTGGGCTTTCTTTGTGGCTCAGCTGGTAAAGAATCCGCCGGCAAAAAACCTGAGTGTGATCCCTGGATTGGGAAGATCCCCTGGAGAAGGGAAAGGCTACCCACTCCAGTATTCTGGCCTGGAGAATTCCATGGACTGTATAGTCCATGGGGTCCCAAAGAGTCAGACATGACTGAGTGACGTTCACTTTCAAGGCACTTGACAGCTTCCCAGATAGCTCACTGGTGAAGAATCCACCTGCCAACACAGGAGACACGGGTTCAGTCCTTGGGTTGGAAAGATCCCCTGGAGGAAGAATGACAATGCACTCCAGTACCCTTGCCTGGTGAATCCCATGGACAGAGCAGCCTGACAGGCTGCAGCCCATAGACCATAGCGTGGGACACGGCTAAGCGCACACACATGCCCTCACTCACAAGGAGCTTGACGGTGGCAACAGAGGGAGGGGAAGAGAGAGCAACGCTGTCACGGTGAAGGTACTCACGGGGTGTGGCATCTGGCTAGATGCTATTTGTAGATGAGAATAAGAGGAAAAGTAGAAAGAAACAAAATGTCCTAAGAGACTGGAAGAAAGATGATGCCATTAAAAGAGACTTGGAACACTGAAGAGAATAAAAGTAGGAAAGATGTAGTGTAGTTCCAGAGATTAGCATGCATTCTATGAAGGATCTCTAGAGCATAATTCTAGACTGATACACCTAAATCACATTGCCATGATACATAGGAAAGTTTTGCAGATTTCTTTTCAGCAAATTGCCTAACAGGAAACCAATCCTCTCACTTGCTCTGTAGCAAGAATCCCTGGAAACAGCCTGTGATGCTCTAGAGGAACCAGTTCCTCTGCCCTGGAGGAAGAAAATTGGTTACATCAATCATACACAGCTAACCTCGGAAACTGTGTTCAGGAAGAAAGCTGTGCTGTCACGGAAAGGGACTTGGGTTTTAAATCAAAGAACCTGGATTTGTGTGCATTTCTGCCACTAAATGAACTTGAATCTGGAATACGATGTTCTTCTCTTTACTTTTTTATTTAAAATGTATACATTAATATGTACCTCATAGGATAATAATGAGAATAAATGGGGTGATCTAGGTAAAGGCATTTTGCAAAGTGCTTTGCAAAAATGGAAGATTTTAAGTTATTTCTACTCAGCAGAATGAGGATCTATATCTGGGTGGAAAAGTTTTTACCAAAAAACAGAAACCAATTTTATGCTCACCAAAGCAATTTCAAGGTACTAAATTAATTACATATATACGTGTATATGTGTATGTGTATATATATCTCATATATATATATGAAGTATTGCCTTTGGACAGAAGATAATAATAACAATAAAAATTTCTAGACAAATCAAAAGAGCCTAGGGTCAGAGGTAGCTTTAATAAGTATATTATCCATCTTAGGAATTCTATGGTGCGTGTGACAAACCCAAGAAAATGCATTTATGTGAACGTCTCTAATTCCTTTAGAAGAAACTATAAAAAGAACATTTAGAGATTTAGACCCAAATTCCAAATTAGCACCCAGAAACCAATATTGAAGATGTGGGCTGCACCCACATTGCCTGGGAAATTCCCATGGTTCTCATTTTCTCAGCAAAGTGAATTATAAACAAGCATGGTTTATCTCCTGAGAAAGCTATTCTTAGCTTAGTAGGTTTATTTCCTGAGAAATTACTAATTGAACTAGTGATAACATGATGGCATGTAGACATGGGGACCAGATAAAAAAGTAGCCCCTGGATTAGGACTGCCCCACCCCAGGCATGGAGTGCTACCTTCTGCTCTGAGTTGGCTCTCCCAATACCCATGCCATGACCATCTCACCTCTGTGCTCTGTCCACTCTTCTTCCTGTTCAATCATCTACAGATTTAGACTTCACGGCGATCATTCATTTTTTGAACTGCTACATTTTTTGGACAACCTGTGAACAAAGAACGGTTTTTACATTTTTAAATGGTAAGGGAAAAATAAACAGAAAGAATATTATTTATGACACAAGAAAATTGTCTGAAATTCCAACTTCAGGGTCCAAACTAAAGTTCTGTTGAGATATAGCCACATTCTATGGCTGCTTTTGCATTACAGCAGCAAAATTATATTGTTGCAATAGAGATCATATGGCCCCCAAAGCCTTAAATATTTACTACCTGACTCTTTGTGGAAAAAGTTTGCCAAGCCTCCTTCTACAGTGTGATTTCCAAAGGCTGAACAGAGATTATTTTCTGTAGTCATACTGTCAAGATCTAAGGTATAAATATTGAATGTGGAGGTCATGCTCAATTTTTAGTATTATAGATAACAACTTTGAAAAAGCAATACTGTGTACATTTCTGATTTACTCCTTAGATCAATTCTTAGAAATGGAGTTGTTGAGGCAAAAGATAAGCACATTTTTAAAACTTTGATACATATGGCCAATTTGCCATACCTTAAAATATAAAAAAGATACAAGATAAAATATCATTTAGAACATAATTTAGGCCCAGTTTTTTGAGTTTTTTTAAATTATAAATGGATATAGAATTTGCTCAAAGAACATTTTGTTCTCTAGTTGAGATATTCATTGGACTTTTTCTTCCCCTTAATGATGTTATCAATTCTGTAAATGTTACCTTGATCATACTGGTAGTCCAGTATGGACCTGAGAGGACTGGTGGTGCTCTCAGGCAGAAGAAATGGAAGAATATCATGGACTGTAGCCCACCAGGCTCCTCTATCCACGGAATTCTCCAGGCAAGAATACTGCAGCGGGTAGACATTCCCTTCTCCAGGAGATTTTCCCAACCCAGGGAGCGAAAGTGGGCCTCCCACATTGCAGGCATATTCCTTACATCTGAGCCACCAGAGAAGCCCAGAGGATATCAAGATCCTACCATATCCCTTAGTGTATGTATACTAAATTATAAGACATTATTTTTTATTTAAAAAAATTTTCTTAAAAGCTAATTATAAAACTGTACAGTTAAGCATAGAAAGAGAAAATTTTCTCCTGAGTTCATAGGCCAGGTGTTACTGTCCATATATTGATGGCCTGCCTGATAGTGAGAGACTTCTCCATCATGTTCCAAGTGTTTTATTTTATTTGCCTGTTTCACCAAGTTCCAGCTATTAACCCCCTAATGTTTCCATTCCAAGGCCCTTTATTTTTTCTACAGTACCCATAGGTTACCTACAGGTATCCTCTCCCCAGGCTGGGAGTGCAGACTAGCTCAGAGTTCAGTCCTCCATCTGCCCCAAATAAGGAAGAAGATCCAACTCGAATGCTTGTTGGAGGAATAAAAATCAGTGTCCAAAACACACACACAATATATATATATATATCTGAGCTAAAGACCATGAAAGGTCTTTAGCTAAAGACCTTATATATATATAAGCTAAAGACCATATATATATATATATATATATATATATATATATATATAAAGAAACCCCTGTGTANATATATATATAAGCTAAAGACCATATATATATATATATATATATATATATATCTGAGATATATATATATCTGAGCTAAAGACCATGAAAGGTCTTTAGCTAAAGACCTTATATATATATAAGCTAAAGACCATATATATATATATATATATATATATATATCTGAGATATATATATATCTGAGCTAAAGACCATGAAAGGAAGCCTTATACAAATGCCGAGTCTGAAAGGCAGCCTCGAATCACACGTGGGGTTGCAAGACAAATTCAGGAGCCAGAACGAAAGTTATAAGAATAGGAGGCATTCTTCCCATTCAGATATTCCAGGTCAATTTTTGCTACCATCTTTAGGGTAAATATCATTCTTGGATACTGGAGGTGACAGACTATTTTAAGAGTAAAGACAGAGCACAGCCATAAAGGTTCGACTAAATACAATTTTTCACAAATTCCAAAAGATAATTTATAAATTGAAATAATCCAAAAAAGATGTTAACTATCATTTAACTGTATGGATTAACATTTATTTCAGGAAGATTTTGTACAGAAAAGTCTTTTTACACCTTCTATTGGCCCACATGGAAATTATATGTTTGCTCTCCTTATGTAGTTAAAAAGGTTGAAAAGATAAATACCACTGTTGAATTTATTCAACTAAAAGTTAAATATGTACATTACAACCACCTATTAAAAGCTATTATGATGTAATTGTTCTGTTTTAAGGCTTACTATTTAGCCAAGTAATGCTAGCAACATACATTGACAGATAAATAGACATGTAAATAATGGAACAAAACAAAGATCTTAGCAATAGAGCCACAAAAATATGCTCAAATGATTTTTTTTTACAAAGGCGAAAAGCAATTCAAAGGAAAAAGAACAGCAAATGGTGCTAGATCAATTATACGGCCATAGCAAAAACATGAAACTCAACCTAAACGTCACACTTTATACTAATATTAGCTTAAAATGGATCATAAACAAATGTGAAATGTAAACTGAAAGTTTTGTGGGGAAATGGAAATCATCTTTAAGATCTAGGAGTTGGCAAAGAGTTCTTAAACTTGATACCCACAGCACAATCCATAAAAGGAAAAATTGATAAACTGGATCCCCTCAAATTTAAAAACTTTTGCTTTGCAAAAGTTCTTGAGAAGTGAATGAAAGGACAAGCCACAGACTTGCAGAAAGTAGTTGCAAACCACATCTTACAAAAGAGTGCTGCTGCTGCTGCTAAGTCGCTTCAGTCATGTCCGACTCTTTGCGACCCCATAGACGGCAGCCCACCAGGCTCCTCCATCCCTGGGATTCTCCAGGCAAGAACACTGGAGTGGGTTGCCATTTCCTTCTCCAATGCATGAAAGTGAAAAGTGAAAGTGAAGTCGCTCAGTCATTTCCGACTCTTCACGACCCCATGGTCTACAGCCTACCAGGCTCCTCCGTCCATGGGATTCTCCAGGCAAGAGTACTGGAGTAGGGTGCCATTGCCTTCTCCGTACAAAGGACTAGTGACTAGAAAATATGAAGTGAAAGTGAAAGCTGTTCAGTCGTGTCCAACTCTTTGTGACCCCATGGACTATACAGTCCATGGAATTCTCCAGGCCAGAATACTGGAGTGGGTGGCCTTTCCCTTCTTCAGGGGATCTTCCCAACCTAGGATTGAACCCAGGTCTCCCACACTGCAGGCAGATTCTTTACCAGCTGAGCCACAAGGGAAGCCCAGAAAATATAAAGAACTCTCAAAAGTAAATGGTAAAAAGAAACAACCTGATTAGAAAATGGTTAAGAAAGAAAAAAATAGATTAAATACATAAAAAGATATTTCACCACATAGGGTTAAGGACACTGGTGATAGAATGTGCTACAAAATAAAATACTTAGAAATAAAGCTAACATGATAAATTGAGAAATTTTCCAATTTTTAACCACCCTTCCATGCCTGGAATCTGCTCATGAATTAATTGGTACAGAGGTTAGATTAAATTAAACATATAAAAATTAATAGTTTTCCCTATATTTTTAATATTAAATTAGAAATAAAAAATATTTTAGATGTTTGTACTTCATTCACAACAGCAAGAAAAATTATGAAGAATATAGTAATAAATTCTCAAGAAAAGTAGACAATTTGTAAAAATACAAAAAGTCAAAGTCATGTCTGATTCTTTGCAACCCATGGGCTGTAGTCAGCCAGGCTCCTCTGTCCATGGAATTCTCCAGGCAAGAATACTGGAGTGGGTTGCTCAACCAAGGGATCAAACTCAGGTCTCCCACATTGCGCGTGGATTCTTTTCCATCTGAGCCACCAGGGAAGCCCAAGAATACTGGAGTGAGTAGCCTATTCCTTCTCCAGTGGATCTTCCTGACCCAGGAATTGAACTGGGGTCTCCTGCACTGCAGGCAGATTCTTTACCAACTGAGCTATCAGGGAAGTCTAAAAACACAAAATAAAACCTGAATAAAGACATTAAGTGGAGAGGGATCAATAAAATTTTAAATGTCAGTCTTTCCAAAGTAACATGTAAATTTTAACATATAATTTTAATCAAAACTTCAAAATATTTTGTTTGGTTTGAAAGTGAAGTCATGTCCGACTCTGCAACCCTGTGGACTGTAGCCTACCAGGCTTCTCCATCCATGGGTTTCTCCAGGCAAGAATACTGGACTAGGTTGCCATTTCCTTCTCCAAGGGATCTTCCTGACCCAGGGATCAAACCCAGGTCTCCTGCATTGCAGGCAGACACTTTACCCTCTGAGCCACCAGGGAAGTTTGTCTGGTTTGGTTTAGATAAAATTGACTTATGCCAATATATAGAATTAGTCCCACTTTTTTGTAAAGGAAAATTGTGTGTGTATGTGTGTGTATATTTCTGTGAGTGAAAGACATAGAAGGATATACAGTAGGCTATAATGTGTAACCTTGGAAAAGAGGATTTTTGAGAAAAGAGGAAATTATTGTTTTTTCTTTGTATAGAATGTCATCTTACAGCAAATATGAATTCCTTTTTTTAATGTTAAAATTTTTAAAATTTAAAGGAAAATCAAACTTTAATAAATATAAAAATTACAATAAAAATAGTGAACTTTATGAGTTTTAAATTTATGAAATGAATTTAAATTTCACCCAGAATAGTAAACAGGTGTGACAAGATGAGACTTTACTGGTGGCTAACTTGATCTTATTTCTTTAATTAAAGCAAAATTACACTGACGTTGAAAGAGACAAATCAATGAGCACTACACAAAACACACAATAGACCCAGGTGCAACTATGTATTTTTTGATGTGGTAATCATGTCATTTCAAAATAATGAGGAAATATAATTATTAGTATACGCTCAAAAATATATAGATGAAAATAATGACCGTAAGTACTCTGTACCTAAATGATCATCATCAACAACAACAGTCTACTAAAGTCATGATCCATTCATAACCTGGAACACCACTCAGCACTAAAATTGTGGTAAAATATTCAAGAAAGTGTCCTTAATAAATTGTTAGGTCATTTTCAAGAAGAAAATAAAATGTTTTGCTGTTATAATTTTCTAAATATAGAAGACTAGAAGAATATGAAGCAGAAAAATAAAAGTGTTCTGTTGAGGGATCACACAACTAATTTTTATTTCTGCTGCTCTTTTCTCTGTCTTTTGAATTTATACTTAGAAAGTAAATTTCAAGTTAAAAATCCTTGCTAAAATCATAGCTCTGTTTTCTAAATAGAAGAGAGAAAAATCACATTTCTATCTCATGAAAGAATTTATAAAATAATATCACTCTATTCATTCAAATTTTGCCTCATAAGATAAACTGACTAGGAATTCCCTGGCAGTTCAGTAAAGAGGACTTCATGCTTTCACTGCCAAAGGTGCAAATTCAATCCCTGGTCAGAGAACTAACATCCTGCAAGCTGAGAGGCATGGCTAAAAAAAGATAAACTGGCCGAGGAGTCTTCAGCAAAATTTTAGGGTAGATGAAAAAGGAACATTACATCCCAGAGCTCTATGCTGGTCACATACTTGGTTGCAGTAGATTGCATTAGTGATGTGTTAATAATATGCCTTGGAGGAGTCAACAGAACAGTTAGATTTGTGAAAACATAATTAGCATCACAAGGAAAACAAAACATAAAAGCAATCAGAGGTCTTCTTGATCCTTTGTACTAAAGTAGAAATGCAATTGTTCACCCTGGAAAACGTTCAAAGGCCTATTTTGTCTGCAAGGCTACTGTATCTCAACTTGTTTGGGTGCAACTGGGTTGACAATGAAAAGCAGGATGTCATTCCAGGGAGCTAGCTGACTTCTCTGCAGGAATTCTGCTGAGCTGACAGGGGCGGCACTCTTACCAGCAAGCTGGCCATCAGAACCCGCATCTGTTAGGACTCAAGGTAGGAAGTAGTCAAGTATTTTCAGCATGCATTTCTCTAGATTCCAAGTTTTCTTCAACTTCTAGCCTGTTACTACTTAACGAAAACTATGAGAAATGTGAACAGAAATAGCGTTGGGGGAAAATCAAAACCTCGTTTTATAGACTAGATTGTGTTCCTAATCATTCATGTGTTGAGGAAGTTCCTAACCCCTAGTACCTAAGAATATACCCATATTTGACAAGAAGGCCTTTAAACAGGTAATTAAGGTAAAATGAATTCATAAGGGAGGGCTGTATATAGGTGGTGCTCTTTTAAGAAGAAATCAAGATACATATAGATCAAGAGCCAACCCTGTGAGAACACAGCAAGAAGATCCTCTGCAAATCCAAGAGGGAAGCCTCAGAAGGAACCTAACCTGTTGACCCCTTGATCTTGGGCTTCTGTCCTCTAAAACTGTGAGAAAATTAATTTCTGTTGTGCAGTTCACCTGGTCTCTGATATGTTCTTACAGCAGCCCTAGCAAATTAATACACATAAGAACACTCAAATTTCAAATAGCTCTTATAGTCCTTGCTTCAAAAGAAAATAAAATTGTAATCAGTATGTATTGAAGAACAAAGGAATCTTAATACATCTATTTTGTTTTTGGAAGACCTCTAGGTTTCTTGAAAATAAAATAGCAAAAAAATAAATTATACACACAGACATGAAGGTGAAGGTGAAGGTATAAGACACATCTGTATATGTCTTATACCCTTACTCCCCAAAAGCTGAAAGTGATGAGACTTGAAACCCCAGGAAACCCCCAGGCAAAGCTGCAGTGCCATCTTTGAAGTTTAATTTGGAAGGGACCCAAAAGGTCACACTATCCAGCATCCCACCTATGAGGGGATCTACCTGGAGTACTCCTGACAGGCAGGTGTCTCAGGGTGTACAGGTGTCAAAATACAGGGACTAGCTCACGCATTTCAAGAATTCCAGATGTTAAATAGCTCCTTCTAATATTTAGTGGCACCTTATGCAAAGACCCTAAGTTCTACCCTCAGATCCGTATTTGGCTTCCCCGGTGGTGCTAGAGGTAAAGAACCCACATACCAATGCAGGAGACGTAAAAGACACTGGTTCAATCCCTGGGGTGGGACGATCCCCTTGAGAAGGAAATGGCAACCCACTCCAGTATCCTGCCTGGGAAATCCCATGGACAGAGGAGCCTGGTGGGCTACAGTCCATAGCATCACAAAGAGTCGGACACGACTGAAGCAACTGAGCGCTCACCTATCCTTCATGTCCATTCTCCCAGCTCTTCCCACATATTGTCTACCTTCCTCCAAATAAAGCCTCTGTCCTGCCTATAGGAGTGCCCACAGCCAACCACTGTATATCCCTTGAAGTCCTCTAATAGAAAGCATGAGATCAACTTCCAGCATGATTACATGGGGAGCTTAACTGTCTAGCTCCTTAGTGAAAATTATTGGGAAAAAAAAATTCTTAGGCCTCTGGAAATGGTGCTAAGAGTGAAATCTATTGAAGTAAATCTATGAAAATGTATTAAGAAAGGCATGTCTGTGATATTAGAAATAAGACCACTCCTGCGTGCCCCTCTCCCAGCTCAATGAGGTTGAGATTCCATCTCATTCTGATTCAGCCAGGAACACAGGACTCCCTCTTCCTCCAGCTCTGTTTTGGGAGTCTTTCTTCCTGAAAGGAGCAGGACTTCAGTGTTTCTCTGAGGCTAAGTCCCAGGTGAGTCAAGAGGTGGAGGCTCTTTTTCCACCCACAACCCCACTTGTAGAATAGAAACTCTGCTTCAGTACTGGCATAAAGATAGACATAATGAATCAAAGGTTTATAATTGTGATTCAAAAAAATTAACTCATACATCTGTAATTAACTGATTTTTTAACAACATCCAAAGGAATAATAATTGATTTTTTTTTTAAAATAGTGCTGGTATAACAGGATGGGCTTCCCAGGGTGCACTAGTGATAAAGAATCCACCTGCCAATTCAGGAAATGTGAGAGACACGGGTTCGATCCCTGAGTCAGGACGATCCCCTGGAGGAGGGCATGCCAACCCACTCCAGTATTCTTGTCTGGAGAATTCCATAGACAGAGGAGCCCAGAGGGCTACAGTCCATGGGGTTGCAAAGAGTCACACACAACTGAAGTAATTTAGCACACATGCACACACATAACTAGACAGGAAATGTGAGAGACACAGGTTTGATCCCTGAGTCAGGACGATCCCCTGGAGGAGGGCATGCCAACCCACTCCAGTATTCTTGTCTGGAGAATTCCATAGACAGAGGAGCCCAGAGGGCTACAGTCCATGGGGTTGCAAAGAGTCACACACAACTGAAGTAATTTAGCACACATGCACACACATAACTAGATATCCATATGCAAAAATCAATAAACATATTGAGCTCTTACCTCAAACCATATACAAAAATTAACTCAAAATGTATCAAAGACCTAGGCTTCCAGATGACACTAGTGGTAAAGAACCCACTTGCCCCATGGTTTCGATCCCGGGATCAGGAAGATCCCCTGGCGGAGGGTATGGCAACCCACGCCAGTACTCCAGTATTCTCGCCTGGAGTATCCCATGGACAGAGCAGTCTAATAGGCTACAGTGCATAGGATCACAGAGTCAGACACCACTGAAGCAACTTAGCATGCATTCACACTCATATCAAAGACCTGTCTAAGACTAAAACTGTAGACCTCTTAGGAGAAAACACTAGCTTGAATTTTAATGGCCTCGGATTTGGCAGTGAGTCTTAGATATAAACCCAAAGCATGGTCAACAAAAGCAAAGAAATAAACTAGGCTTCACCAGAATTTAACAGTTTTGTGTTTCAAGTACACAATCAAGAACATGAAAATTTAACCAAGAGAATGAGACAAAATAGTTAAAAATCATAAAGGATTTATATCTGGACGATATGAAGAGCTCTTACAACTCAATAAGGATTGGTTTAGATGTTTTTCCCAAGGAAGAAATACAAATGTCCAATATCATGGAAATGGAACTTATATCATCAGTCATTAAAGGATCAAAACTACATGAAATACCTCAAATCCACAAGAATGGCTAGAATCATCATGTCGTACAGTGAGAGCTTGTGAAGATGTAGAGGAATGAGAACCCTCGTACATTGCTAATGGGAGTGTAAAATGATTAAGCCGCTTTAGAAAGCAGTCTAGCAGCTCTTAAAGCATAAGGTTATAATATGACTCAACAATTCTGCTCCTGGGTATTTATCCAATAGGAATGAGAACATATGTACACACAAAAACTTATGCATAAAATTGTATAGGAGCATTATTCATAATAGCCAAAAAGTAGAAACAATCCAAGTATCTACCAACTGGTGAATGAAGCAACAAAGCAGAATGTACCCATACAAGGGAATACAATTCAGCCATAAATAGGAATAAAATACTGATGCATGCAGCAAATTAGTTTGAAAATTTATGCCAAATGAAACTAGCCACAAAAGTCCACTTACTGTATCATTCCATTTCTTTGAAAATCCAATACAGAGAAATCTCGAGACAGAAAGTAGATTAGTTATAGCTCTGTGTTGTAGGATAGAAGAGGCAATAAGAGAGTGATAGCTGAAGGGTATAGAGTGTCTTTTTGAGATGATGAAAATATTCTAAAACTATCTATGGGGATAGTTTCATACATCTGTGAATATACTAAAAACTACTGAATTGTGTACTTTAAATCTGTGTGTATATACAGTATAAAAATTGCAAGGTTCAGAGGTTAAAGCGTCTGCCTCCAATGCGGGAGACCTGGGTTCGATCCCTCGGTCAGGAAGATCCCCTGGAGAAGGAAATGGTAACCCACTCCAGTATTTTTGCCTGGAGAATCCCATGGACGGAGGAGCCTGGTATAGGCCACAGTCCACAGTGTCACAAAGAGTCAGACACGACTGAGAGACTTCACTTATAAAAAAAGCTATTCCAATAGGGAATATAGCCCAACACTGAGAGAGAGCATTCCAGGTTCTAAACCCCCACTCCAATTTTTTTTTTTCTTTTCTATATGGGAAACATAAACAGGTCGAGCAGTAATTTCATTTCAGCCTAAAACAAGGATTCCCCAAGTATTCAAGTGAGCCTGTAAAGTTTAACTGAATTTGTGCCCCATTTACAATGTCGCATCTCTGCTGGGTTTACACAGGAACTGTCACCTTTGACTGAGGCCACAGTACATTGTGACACTCCTGTTAACAGGCATGCAGCATCCCTGAGCCTCTGTTTCCTCATCTGTACATCTGGCACACTCAGCCTTGCTCCAACAAGTTCTGTTTGTTGTAAAGATCAAGTGAAAGCACAAAAAAACACTTTGAAAAGATGAAGGTATTATAAAGACAAAGGAGATTAATCCTTAGCATTAATCTTTAACATCCTCTCAAAAAGCTTTCAGCAACTGGCCTCCCTGGGGATAGCAGATTAAGTACAAATTAAAAACAAAACTTCAACTAACATTTTCATCCAAATTCAAAAGGTATTTTACATTCATTAAGCTTTGAAGTTCACAGTCTAGTACTTCTTTTTTTACTATATCCATTAGTCATATAAAGTGAGAAATCAAGTCACAGCCTTTGTCAGAGGATTAAATGTTTCCAAATGACCTATCTCATGAACACAGGGTAGAAAAGTAATGAGAAATATCCAAATCTATTTTTCTTTTGTAGTATACTAATAACAACAACAAAAAAAAAAGGCTTTTAAAATTAAAAGATGTTGGTAACATTTTGAGCATACTTAACATTCTTTTTAAAGCAACTTCTCTGCTGGCAGTGGATTTTAGGTTGCAATGCCTTAAGCTAAGAAAGCTAGTCTTGAAAAGGAAAAAATCAAGGAAACAAGCATGATGCAGTCAGTTGTAAGTAATCACTTTACAAAGGGAATTATAAAGAAGGGCTGGCAGTCTTGCCTTCAGAGTCCCTCCCTTGAAGGACCTGACCATTTATGCTGCTACATCAATTCACAACATGAGAGGGATCCGAGTTCTCCAATTACGGTTTTTCAGTAGTAAAAATAATTATTTCAATTTTCCAAGTCCTTTCACATATATTATCCCTTTTGATCATCACAACATGAGGGAAGTGATGATTTTCCCACTCATGAATTATAGAACTAGGAGTGGTACCCAACATTCCAACTCTCCAGCCTCTGCGATGTCCTCTGCCTCATGCAAAGGATGAGCACCACAAAAACTCTCTTGCCACATAGAGACTCATTCCAAACTCCTACATTAAATGGCTGGATCAACCCAGCATGGCTTCTGCCAGCCTAAGGCCACATCCTTGGGATGACTAAGACATCCCCTCTTAGAGTTCTTGTCTAAAAAACCTCAAGGCTGTCAAAAAAATTTACCATTTGTTCTAACCAACGCCTGGCCACAGGGCCCTGCCCTCCACTCCTTTCTTCAAGAATTTCTAATTTAAAAAGGCAGGAAGGGGTAAGCTCACAATTATAAGTTATCCCTCTGTCGCTTTCAAATATACACATATGTATTCCCTACAACCCAGGAGTATCTTTCTCAATGACTTGAAAGCCATTCCTTTCAAATGCTATCATCAGGAAGGATAGGGCCTCTGTCTCCCAAGCTCTATGGGTGAGTAGAATCCTAATTCAGGTAACTGCCAACTAGTAGCCACAGCTGTCCTAATGACATCGTCACTGTCTATCTCACTAGATTTTTGTAATTTTTTATCTCCCTGATTCTACTTGACCCCTGTCACTGCTCCTTCCTATTCCCTCATCCTGATTCTAAAATGCTCGTCACCTCTGTACAGGCTTCCCTGATGGCCCAGATGGTAAGGAATCTGCCTGCAATGCAGGAGACCCGGGTTCGATCCCTAGGTTGCTATCTCCTGGAGAAGGAAATGGCAACCCACTCCAGCATTCTTGCCTGGATAATCCTGATGGACAGAGGAGTCTGGCAGGCTATAATCGATGGAGTCGCAAAGAGTCGAACACGACTGAGTGACTAACACACACACCTCTTTATAAATAGAAAGGAACTCAGCTCTTTTCCCTGCTGTCAGTAGTTAATAAAATCTGCCTTCACCACTTTAACTAATATCCAGCTTTATCTTTGACAACACACACGCAGCTGCCCCCAGGCAAATGTAGACAAAACCAACCACATCTCCTCTTTATTCTGTCCTGTGCCTGACCCGAGTCCCCATCTCTACCCTGTCCCCTCTGGCTTCAAAGCTTCCACATGTTCCAGTGGAATAACCTCCTTTACATCTGTCTGCCTCAAAACTCTCTCCCAGGCTTCTGCATCTTCCTCCCAAGGTGTAGGTTGTATCATATCTTCCTCTCTTCAAAAGCATCTGCAGTGTTGACAAGCTAATTAGCATTCAGTACTCTGTACTGGCTGGTCTAAGTCTCAATTTCATTTATATCCCTGAGCTAACATGCCAAGTGAATGCAGGGGCAGGAAGAAGCAAGACCTCCACACACTGTTCTTCAGGGCTCCATGTGAAGACAGCCTAACAGAATGATATCTGGGAAGACTTGTGAAAATCACTGGTAAGCCATTTGCAGAAAGCCTCAACCTATCCCAGCTGTTGTCTGAAAAATATTCCTGAAAAGACCCAGAATCTCAGGAAGTCCTGCCTCAGACAGGCAAAAATTTGTTATTCTTTAACCTCACTCTCTTCTTTGGGCTTTTCAAAACAGAATAAAGACCAAAATTCTTGCTACTGACAGCCAGCACCTATCAAGTGCCTTCTCTGAGTCGAGCCACTCACTAAAAACCTACATGCATTTTCTCATTTAATCTTCAAAATGCTGTAACCATGACATAGACACTGTTATTATTCCCACTGAACAGATGAAGAAACTTAGGCTTAACGTGGATCTGCATCTTTTGTGCAAGTGACAAAGCTGGAACATGAATCCAGGTCCCTATGTCCTCAGAGCTTGAGTTCTTAACTGCTACACATGTTGACAAGCATCCAGACATTTTTTTAAAAGCTCTCATTCAATTGTGGAGAAGGAAATGGCAACCCACCTAGTACTCTTGCCTGGAAAATTCCATGGACAGAGGAGACTTGTAGGCTACAATCCATGGGGTCGCAAAGAGTCAGACATGACTGAGAGACTTCACTTTACTTTCATTCAATCTTAGGGTCTTCAATCCATTTCTCACCATATGGACTATGATCGTTTTGTCATCCCAGGCATTGTCCTCTGAACTTGGGTCAGAGTAAAATAAAAGTAGCACTCTAAGGAAGCCCTTGGTAGGCACTTTACTCATTCATTTTACATTATGTTCTCAACTGGGTCTTTATTTTCCTTTGTTCATTTGAGAGACTTGTTGCCACCTCCTCTTAATTCATCAAGACAGACTTCAAATAGATTAAAGAGTTAAATTATTCTCCTTGAAAAAAAATCAATGAAAAAAAACCAGAATACAACAGAGTGATATATTTTTAAAAGATTATTTTCTAAATGTAGCAGTAACACAAGAAAGGACAAAGGGAAATATTGAAGATTTGACTACAAAAAAATTGAAAATGTCTGTACATGAAAAGCAACTAAAATATAAAGGCAAACCGCAGACTGAAAAAAATGTTTGCAGGAAATATGACAAGGGTAAATGCTCTTATTAAATACAGAGAGTATGCCAATCGAAGAGAAAAACATTAAGATAAACGGCCATCAGCAGGAGAGTTATGCAAGAGAAAATGCAACCTGTAAGCTAATGTGATGGGGGAAAGTTAAGCTTAAGAAATTAAGAAGTGTAAATAACATTGACAATTTTCACCTAATAATTAGCAAAAGATTAATAAGATATTCAATGCGTTCAGAAACTTGGCAAAATCAGTACTTTACTACTTTTTCTGGAGGTAATATAAATTGTTGGAAACTTCTGGAAAGATATTTGACAATTCATTTCACATGGGTTTTTTTTTTTTTTTAATCTTAAATTTAGGCCAATAATCCCACTCTTTTAATAATTCAAAACACAAAAAGAGCTATCCAAAGATTACAATAATCAAAGCATATCTGCATGATCTATGCTACCTACATGACATCCACTTCATAAATCACCATTTTATAATGTAAAATATGTATACTTTCTAACAACATTTTTAAAATGTATATAGAGTGTTGTGGAAAAGCAAGATTGATATGCATATACTGTGTGTGTTCATTCATATTGTTGCTATTGTTGCTAGGTCACTAAGTTGTGTCCAACTCCGCACCTCCATGGTCTGTAGCCCACTAGCCTCCTCTGTCCATGGAGTTTCCCAGGCAAGATTACTGGACTGGGTTACCATTTTCTACTTTGGGGGATCTTCCTGACCAAGGGTTTGGACCCACATCTCCTGCATTAGCAGGTGGATTTTTTATCATTGAGCCACCAGGGTAGCTCCATTCACTCATATAACTATGCACAAAAATTCATCTGAAAATACTCGGAGGGGCTAAAGAAACTTGATAAGAATTGCTGAGTCAATCTTTGGATTTGTGAGTGATGAGTTTTCCCTTATTTTCCTACCTATGTGAACATAAAGACATGCACAATTTTATGACATTTATCAGGCACGACTGAGCGACTAAACATGCAACACAACAATTAAATGAACAGACTTTGGGTGAAGCAGATTACCCTCCACATTGTGAATGGGTCTCGTCCAATCAGTTGAAGGCCTTAAGGGAGAAGACCAAGGTCCCCAAAGGAACAGGGAATTCTGCCAATTGATTGCCTTCAGACTTGAGCCACAATATTAATTCTTCTCTAGGTCTCTCTACTACCAGCTTACCCTCCAGATTTTATACTTCTCTCTGCCTCTCTCTCTCTTTGGTGATAACATGTATATTTTTGGTTCTATTTCTCTGGAGAACCCTGATAACTACACCCATCCTCCCCACTCCCTGCTACCAGCTTTCACACACACAGTCTCTCATCAGTGGACCTGATCCTTTATTTCACATAGACATAAATGCTATGAAATTTAAAGGATATTTTTCAGTTTCTTCCTTCTTGATTTTCTATTAGCATTTAACACAACTCTTATTTCTTAAAACACTTGTGTCTGGACATCCAAAATACTCCAGAACCCTGCCTTCCCCTCTCCTTTTCTGGAAGCTCTTCACTCAGCGCTTTGCAGTTCTTTCCTCCTCAGAACACTCCTCCCCGATGCTGGGATTCTCCTGGCCTCAGCTCTGAGTCCTCTCTTTAGAAAGTCTACTCTTTCCCCAAGCAACTTCATCCATAAGTAGAGTTTTACTTACCATCCATGCACTGCTGACTCCAGCCCAGATTTCTCTAAGGTCTAGATTCATGTAATCAACTCTCCTCTGACAGCTCCACCTGGATACTAAAATCTTGTAGTTTTATTTTTTTGGGTCAAAAGATTAGTTTTCTGTGGGGAGAAGGGAGCTACATCCAAAAGAGGCAGCTAGCTAACATTTTGCTTCACCTTCATACAGAAGGGTTACTTCTTCTTGTTTATCATTGCAATCTAAAAATTGATGCAGTCCTTCTCTAACTTAGGCAATGCTCCCCAGAACATTTAGTCGTTCCTGTGGCCTGCAGTTCACAGAGAACCTCAGCTGAGCTCATGGAAAGTGAGCCCCCAGTCTAGCCATCTCCTTTATCTCCACCAGTGCAAGTTTGCCTTAAGATGTGCAAGTGGAACTGCAGATTGCCTCCAAGCACACCACACGCTGCACTTATCCCTGGCCCCTCTGCTCTGGTCTTTCTCTAATATTAGAGAGCTTCTAATAGAAGTCCTATCCATTAATTCTCTGGCCAATTTTATTTTTGATGTAACAGCTCATAAATTAGTCAGACTCCACTCAATGTGGTCTTGGCGGCACTTTACCATGCAAAAACTTCTGGAAGATGGGCAGCACAGTTTGATGGTTTCCTGTATGCTGTTAGACATCCAGTGGAATTCAGGATTCAGGGAGAGTTCACTCAAAGGGTTCATAGCCATCTTAAACTGGAAATTGAAATTTGACTTCTAAAGATCATCCTCACTCTAATTTCTCTGAGCCTATAATCCTTCCAAACTTTTCAATCCCAGTTACCTTTAAGGGGTTCCCCCATTTTACTTAACTCAGGGACACACCTGTAATCAGGAACTTGGTACTTGGGAAAACACTAGCTGCAAAGATTTTCTAGCAATTATTATGATAAAGGACACAAATGACCTTCTGAATTAAAAATCTTTGCATAATAGGTAAAGCCCAATAGTCCAATAGCCATCACTTAGCATCTTGCCTTCTGCTACAGTTCCACCAGCCTACAACTGGGATATCAGCTACCTGCACTATCCAAAGATTACAATAATCAAAGCATATCTGCATGATCTATGCTACCTACATGACATCCACTTCATAAATCACCATTTTATAATGTAAAATATGTATACTTTCTAACAACATTTTTAAAATGTATATAACGTGTTGTGGAAAAGCAAGATTGATATGCATATACTGTGTGTGTTCATTCATATTGTTGCTATTGTTGCTAGGTCACTAAGTTGTGTCCAACTCCACACCTCCATGGTCTGTAGCCCACTAGCCTCCTCTGTCCATGGAGTTTCCCAGGCAAGATTACTGGACTGGGTTGCCATTTTCTACTTTGGGGGATCTTCCTGACCAAGGGTTTGGACCCACATCTCCTGCATTAGCAGGTGGATTTTTTATCATTGAGCCACCAGGGTAGCTCCATTCACTCATATAACTATGCACAAAAATTCATCTGAAAATACTCGGAGGGGCTAAAGAAACTTGATAAGAATTGCTGAGTCAATCTTTGGATTTGTGAGTGATGAGTTTTCCCTCATTTTCTACCTATGTGAACATAAAGACATGCACAATTTTATGACATTTATCAGACGCGACTGAGCGACTAAACATGCAACACAGCAATTAAATGAACAGACTTTGGGTGAAGCAGATTACCCTCCACATTGTGAATGGGTCTCGTCCAATCAGTTGAAGGCCTTAAGGGAGAAGACCAAGGTCCCCAAAGGAACAGGGAATTCTGCCAATTGATTGCCTTCAGACTTGAGCCACAATATTAATTCTTCTCTAGGTCTCTCTACTACCAGCTTACCCTCCAGATTTTATACTTCTCTCTGCCTCTCTCTCTCTTTGGTGATAACATGTATATTTTTGGTTCTATTTCTCTGGAGAACCCTGATAACTACACCCATCCTCCCCACTCCCTGCTACCAGCTTTCACACACACAGTCTCTCATCAGTGGACCTGATCCTTTATTTCACATAGACATAAATGCTATGAAATTTAAAGGATATTTTTCAGTTTCTTCCTTCTTGATTTTCTATTAGCATTTAACACAACTCTTATTTCTTAAAACACTTGTGTCTGGACATCCAAAATACTCCAGAACCCTGCCTTCCCCTCTCCTTTTCTGGAAGCTCTTCACTCAGTGCTTTGCAGTTCTTTCCTCCTCAGAACACTCCTCCCCAATGCTGGGATTCTCCTGGCCTCAGCTCTGAGTCCTCTCTTTAGAAAGTCTACTCTTTCCCCAAGCGACTTCATCCATAAGTAGAGTTTTACTTACCATCCATGTACTGCTGACTCCAGCCCAGATTTCTCTAAGGTCTAGATTCATGCAATCAACTCTCCTCTGACAGCTCCACCTGGATGCTAAAATCTTGTAGTTTTATTTTCTTGGGTCGAAAGATTAGTTTTCTGTGGGGAGAAGGGAGCTACATCCAAAAGAGGCAGCTAGTTAATATTTTGCTTCACCTTCATACAGAAGGGTTACTTCTTCTTGTTTATCACTGCAATCTAAAAATTGATGCAGTCCTTCTCTAACTTAGGCAATGCTCCCCAGAACATTTAGTCGTTCCTGTGGCCTGCAGTTCACAGAGAACCTCAGCTGAGCTCATGGAAAGTGAGCCCCCAGTCTAGCCATCTCCTTTATCTCCACCAGTGCAAGTTTGCCTTAAGATGTGCAAGTGGAACTGCAGATTGCCTCCAAGCACACCACACGCTGCACTTATCCCTGGCCCCTCTGCTCTGGTCTTTCTCTAATATTAGAGAGCTTCTAATAGAAGTCCTATCCATTAATTCTCTGGCCAATTTTATTTTTGATGTAACAGCTCATAAATTAGTCAGACTCCACTCAATGTGGTCTTGGCGGCACTTTACCATGCAAAAACTTCTGGAAGATGGGCAGCACAGTTTGATGGTTTCCTGTATGCTGTTAGACATCCAGTGGAATTCAGGATTCAGGGAGAGTTCACTCAAAGGGTTCATAGCCATCTTAAACTGGAAATTGAAATTTGACTTCTAAAGATCATCCTCACTCTAATTTCTCTGAGCCTATAATCCTTCCAAACTTTTCAATCCCAGTTACCTTTAAGGGGTTCCCCCATTTTACTTAACTCAGGGACACACCTGTAATCAGGAACTTGGTACTTGGGAAAACACTAGCTGCAAAGATTTTCTAGCAATTATTATGATAAAGGACACAAATGACCTTCTGAATTAAAAATCTTTGCATAATAGGTAAAGCCCAATAGTCCAATAGCCATCACTTAGCATCTTGCCTTCTGCTACAGTTCCACCAGCCTACAACTGGGATATCAGCTACCTGCAGCTCCTCACTGCCTTCTGCTCTTAACTTTCCAATATTACTCAGCCATTAAAAAGAATACATTTGAATCAGTTCTAATGAGGTGGATGAAACTGGAGCCTATTATACAGAGTGGAGTAACTCAGAAAGAAAAACACCAATATAGTATACTAATGCATATATATGGAATTTAGAAAAATGCTAATGATGACCCTATATGCAAGATGGCAAAAAAGATACAGATGTGTAGAACAATCTTTTGGACTCTGTGGGAGAGGGCGAGGGTGGGATGATTTGGGAGAATGGCACTGAAACATGTATATTACCATACGTGGAATAGATCGCCAGTCCAGGTTCAATGCATGAGACAGGGTGCTCAGGGCTGGTGCACTGGGATGACTCTGAGGGATGGGTTGGGGAGGGAGGTGGGAGAGGGGTTCTGGATGGGGAACACATGTACACCCATGGCTGATTCATGTCAATGTATAACAAAAACCACTACAATATTGTAAAGTAAGTAGCCTCCAATGAAAATAAATAAATCAAAAAAAAAGAAAGAAAGATAAGAAGAAAAAAAAAAAAAGCATCTGCATGTTTCAAGAAACAATGTCCAGGTAAAATAGTGAGCTCTTTAGTACATGAAGAGATATGGAATTATCTTCTCTGGGCAGATGAGAAATTCTGATTGTGAGAGGTAGCAGCAATGATGAATATCTGCTGAGTCCCACACAGAAAGCTCCAGTAACTGATCAAGGGCACAGTCATAAATAGCAAGCTTTTATCTCCATGCTTTAGGACAATTTTGCTTTCTTAGGCAGACTATGAAGATGATCGAGATTTCCCAAGAGTGATGTTAGTTTTCCATTTCTATGTATAATATGCAAACAGTTTTTAACTTTTTTAAAAATTAATTTTTATCACAGTATAGTTGCTT
>SJYX01006904.1:383106-406648 GCA_006410675.1 Oreotragus oreotragus
GCATACACACCGAGGAAACCAGAATAGAAAGAGACACATGTACCCCAATGTTCATTGCAGCACTGTTTATAATAGCCAGGACATGGAAACAACCTAGATGTCCATCAGCGGATGAATGGATAAGAAAGCTGTGGTATATATACACAATGGAGTATTACTCAGCCATTAAAAAGAATACATTTGAATCAGTTCTAATAAGATGGATGAAACTGGAACCAATTATACAGAGTGAAGTAAGCCAGAAAGAAAAACACCAATACAGTATACTAACACATATATATGGAATTTAGAAAGATGGTAATGAGGACCCTGTATGCAAGACAACAAAAGAGATACAGATGTGTAGAGCGGACTTACGGACTCTGAGGGAGAAGGAAAGGGAGAGGGAGAGGGAGGGATGATTTGGGAGAATAGCATTGAAATATGTATACTATCATGTAAGAAATGAATTGCCAGTCTATGTTCAATGCAGGATGCAGGATGCTTGGGGCTGGTGTATGGGGATGATCTGGAGGGAAGATGTGGCGTGGGAGGTGGGAGGGGGGTTCATGTTTGGGAGTTTGTGTAAAAAAATAAATAAATACAAAAAAAAATAATAATAATAATTTAAAAAAAAAAAAAAAGATGTGCAAGTGGAACTGCAGATTGCCTCCAAGCACACCACACGCTGCACTTATCCCTGGCCCCTCTGCTCTGGTCTTTCTCTAATATTAGAGAGCTTCTAATAGAAGTCCTATCCATTAATTCTCTGGCCAATTTTATTTTTGATGTAACAGCTCATAAATTAGTCAGACTCCACTCAATGTGGTCTTGGCGGCACTTTACCATGCAAAAATTTCTGGAAGATGGGCAGCACAGTTTGATGGTTTCCTGTATGCTGTTAGACATCCAGTGGAATTCAGGATTCAGGGAGAGTTCACTCAAAGGGTTCATAGCCATCTTAAACTAGAAATTGAAATTTGACTTCTTAAGATCATCCTCACTCTAATTTCTCTGAGTCTATAATCCTTCCAAACTTTTCAATCCCAGTTACCTCTAAGGGGCTCCCCCATTTTACTTAACTCAGGGACACACCTGTAATCAGGAACTTGGTACTTGGGAAAACACTAGCTGCAAAGATTTTCTAGCAATTATTATGATAAGGGACACAAATGACCTTCTGAATTAAAAATCTTTGCATAATAGGTAAAGCCCAATAGTCCAATAGCCATCACTTAGCATCTTGCCTTCTGCTACAGTTCCACCAGCCTACAACTGGGATATCAGCTACCTGCAGCTCCTCACTGCCTTCTGCTCTTAACTTTCCAATATTACTCAGCCATTAAAAAGAATACATTTGAATCAGTTCTAATGAGGTGGATGAAACTGGAGCCTATTATACAGAGTGGAGTAACTCAGAAAGAAAAACACCAATATAGTATACTAATGCATATATATGGAATTTAGAAAAATGCTAATGATGACCCTATATGCAAGACGGCAAAAAAGATACAGATGTGTAGAACAATCTTTTGGACTCTGTGGGAGAGGGCGAGGGTGGGATGATTTGGGAGAATGGCACTGAAACATGTATATTACCATATGTGGAATAGATCGCCAGTCCAGGTTCAATGCATGAGACAGGGTGCTCAGGGCTGGTGCACTGGGATGACTCTGAGGGATGGGTTGGGGAGGGAGGTGGGAGAGGGGTTCTGGATGGGGAACACATGTACACCCATGGCTGATTCATGTCAATGTATAACAAAAACCACTACAATATTGTAAAGTAAGTAGCCTCCAATGAAAATAAATAAATCAAAAAAAAAGAAAGAAAGATAAGAAGAAAAAAAAAAAAGCATCTGCATGTTTCAAGAAACAATGTCCAGGTAAAATAGTGAGCTCTTTAGTACATGAAGAGATATGGAATTATCTTCTCTGGGCAGATGAGAAATTCTGATTGTGAGAGGTAGCAGCAATGATGAATATCTGCTGAGTCCCACACAGAAAGCTCCAGTAACTGATCAAGGGCACAGTCATAAATAGCAAGCTTTTATCTCCATGCTTTAGGACAATTTTGCTTTCTTAGGCAGACTATGAAGATGATCGAGATTTCCCAAGAGTGATGTTAGTTTTCCATTTCTATGTATAATATGCAAACAGTTTTTAACTTTTTTAAAAATTAATTTTTATCACAGTATAGTTGCTTTACAATGTTGTCTTAGTTTCTATTGTACAGCAAAATGAATCCACCATACATATGCATCTATCCCCTCCTTTGCCGACTTCCTTCCCAGCCAGGTCACCACAGTGCATTGAGTAGCGTTCCCTGTGCTCTACAGCATGTTCTCATTAGTTGTTCTATACAACTTTTACTCCTAACTACACCTTTCAAGCCTCTTTTATAAGAAAATATCAAGGCATTTATTGGACATTAATCTTCATTACCTTGGTCAAAAATAACTTTTTTTTTTTTTTCAAAACAGTCACAAGGGTCTTCTCATTTTTTTCTATTTGCTTCTTTGGTTTTAGATTTTAAAACTAGCATTGCATCAGGTTGTGAAATTGGAAGGTGGATCCTCCAACTTTATTCATCTACAGCATGTTGTATGCTGTATGCCTTGTAGACTTAAAGAATGGCTAATTTATCAAACTTCATCATCACGGTTTCAGTTAATGGTACCTGAGAAGATACTTTCTTTTTGGGCTGCTTAATCTCTAGCTCTTTTTTTTTTTTTGCTGGAAAGAGAGAGTGTTTATTTGTCCCATATATTATTTTTAACCCCTCACCTTCACAAAGACAATGTTCCATCTAAAGCCTTACTACTCAAAGTATAACTTGTAGAATAGGATCATCAGTGTCACCTGGGAGCTTGTTAAACCCACTACTCTCAGGCCCACCCAGACCTGCCAAATCAGAATCTGAGAACCTCAGGAGGTTCTTGCTGTGTTAAAGTTGGAAGAACAGTGAATGAAAGCATTAAACATCTGGGTGTCTATATCAGTTCAGTTCAGCCACTCAGTCATGTCCGACTCTTTGTAACCCCATGGACTGCAGCATGCCAGTGAACTGTAAAATGGGGGTAAAGCCAATGGTGTCTATCACAGGATATTAGGAGATTCAAATAATATGAAATGTGGCAGCATTATCCAGTCAACAAATATTAATATTAGTCAATGAATTAAAAACATATGAGGTTATAATAAAAATTAACTGAAATCCACATGGTGTAGTAGTTAGAATACTGTAAGCCTCAATAGCAGAATTAAGCATCCATTCATTTATCCAATAAATATTTAAGCTCCTATTAGATACCAGGCACAAATCCTACCTTTGCTCTCAAAGGTGTTAGAATGACAGTTAGACAAGAGGAATACCTAGAGGAATTCTTCAGGGTCGTTAGAAACCAGATTCTGTAATCTATAGCCCTTTCACCCATCCAGAGACTAGAAAGAAAGGTGTGCTTAGAGCCCAGTGAAAGGGACTTTGAACATATCCCGAGTCAGGTTTCCCTTTTCTTGTCAGAGTTGGAAAATCCATTTACAGTTAACTCTTCTACAGTGATTCAGAGACGATCTAGAATTAATAGTGCAAGCTAGCATGTGGTGCTGGGAAAATAAAACATCTACCATCCCTTGACACTTGCTCTACTCTGATGATGGATGAGGTGACAAAAGTCCAGGAGGCACAGACACAGTCTTAGTTAATGGACATTATCATAGAAACAAACACATCAGGCCTGCAAGTGATACAACACCAGGACAAACGGAACAGACCTAGTAGTTGGAAACGACTTTTGGAAGAAAGAAATGCCATCACCTCTCAGAAAAGGAGATTTTCTGAGAATGCTAAATTTTCATCAAATCATAGTCTTCAAAAAGCCTATGGAACCTGAGAAAAGATCGAGTCCAGGTGACAGCGTAAGTGCAAGGAGAAAAAGGGTAAGGGAAGAAAGGGTTGCAAGGAGAATACAGCCAGTAATCACTGTTGAGGAGAGTGGAGTGGGACACGTGGTCAACCTCTGATTGGTCAATCCACATGTTGTTCCCACCCCTTTGTTCATAGAGGGGGAAGTCAGTGCCAAGAGATTAAGTCCCTAGGTTTTCCATTTCACTATTGAATTGAAATATACTTTAACTACAGTGAAAAATTCACCATCTACTTTATAAATAATTCATATTAGTAAAAACATGTCAGGTGGGTGCCTGTGGCCGGGAGGAATGTAAAGCACTGTGATCAAGAAGAAGATGTTAAGAGGTGGTTCCTGCATAGAGAAACTGATTCTAAAATTAATGTGAAAATTCTTGAGGACACAGAAGAGCCAAAATTATCTTGAAAAAGAACAAAATTGGAAGATTAATACTTCCCATTTTCAAAACAGTGCAAAGTGTATGATGCTGGCATAAGGGTAAACAAATAGATCAGTGGGATACAATTGAGAGCCTAGAAATAAATTCTAACATTTATAGGTAATTTACTTTTTGAAAGGTTGTTGAATTAACGATGCCGGGATTCTTGGCCTCCGGAGGAGAAGAATTCAATCCGGGGCCAGAGACGAGGCTTGATCGCTCAGAGCTTTTGTGTCATAAAGTTTTATTAAAGTATAAAGGAGATAGAGAAAGCTTCTGACATAGGCATCAGAAGGGGGCAGAAAGAGTACCCGTCTGCTAGTATTCAGCTGGATGTTATATAGTCACCAGCAGTCTGTTAATGAAAGAAAGGAATGTTTCAAAACTTAGAATGGCACCAGGCCCCACACCCATAAGAATATTTTGGGATAACCTTGGCTCCAAATGGTTGATCTTGGGCCATAAAATGATTAACTTGAATCTTGAAGAAGGGCAGATCACCATACAAATAGTTTCATTTACATAGATTAGAGGAACAATATCGGAGTGTAACATACTGGTTTATCAAGTAGGTTGAGCCCAAAAGGCGGAACCGACTTGAAGACAGAGTTTGGGGTAAATGCATAGTACATTAGCATAGCTTAAGATAAACATTTCCATAAGAAAAAGGCATTGGTTAACTTGAGGTGAAACCAGGTATCATTATGGCAACACAGAATCTTAAGAGAAACCTCCTTTAAATTTGTATAGAGAAGGGAAAAAATATCGCTAGTTTGTTTTCTCCTGCCACTTAAGAAAGAGAAAATGTCTGACACTTGCAGGCTATTTCCTCCGTTTGGAGACCCCTGGCCTTCCTGCCTGTTACCCTCTGACTTTTGACAAAGGTGCCAAGACAATTCAATGGGGAAAGAATGGTCTTTTTCCAAAAACTGATGCTGGGATAATTGAATATCCACATGCAGAAGACTGAAGTTGGACTCCTAACTCACACCAGCTAATCAAAGAGAACATAGACCTAGATGTAAAAGCTAAGTCTATAAAGACTCTTAGAAGAAAAAGTAAATCTTTATAATCTTGGTTTAGGAAAAGATCTCTTCTACATGGAAGACTCAAGTCACACACACAAAAAAGTAAACTACATTGAACTACATTAAAGTTCAGTTCAGTCGCTCAGTCTTATCCAACACCCTGTGACCCCATGGACTGCAGCATGCCAGGCCTCCCTGTCCATCACCAATACCCAGAGCTTACTCAAACTCGTGTCCATTGAGTCGATGATGCCATCCAATCATCTCATCTTCTGTCATCCCCTTCTCCTCCCACCTTCAATCTTTCCCAGCATCAGGGTCTTTTCAAATGAGTCATCTCTTCACATCAGGTGGCCAAAGTACTGGAGTTGCAGTTTCAGCAAAAGTCTTTCCAGTAAACATTCAGGACTGATTTCCTTTAGGATGGACTGGTTAGAGGAGAAGGCAATGGCAACCCACTCCAGTACTCTTGCCTGGCGAATCCCATGGATGGAGGAGCCTGGTAGGCTGTGGTCCATGGGGTCGCGAAAAGTCTGACACGACTGAGTGACTTTGCTTTCACTTTTCACTTTCACTCATTGGAAAAGGAAATGGCAACCCACTCCAGTGTTCTTGCCTGGAGAATCCCAGGGATGGGGGAGCCTGGTGGGCTGCCGTCTATGGGGTCACACAGAGTCTGAAGCGACTTAGCAGCAGCAGCAGCAGGACTGGTTGGATCTCCTTGTTGTGCAAGGGACTCCTCAAGAGTCTTCCTCAAGAGTCTTCTCCAACACCACAGTTCAAAAGCATCAATGCTTCTGTGCTCAGCTTTCTTTATAATCCAACTCTCGCATCCATACATGACTACTGGAAAAACCATAGTTTTGACTAGACAGACCTTTGTTGGCAAAGTAATGTCTCTCCTTTTGAGTATGCTATCTAGGTTGGTCATAACTTTCCTTCCAAGGAGTAAGTGTCTTTTAATTTCATGGCTGCAATCACCATCTGCAGTGATTTTGGAACCTAAAAAAATAAAGTCTGACACTATTTCCACTGTTTCCCCGTCTACTTCCCATGAAGTGATGGGACCAGAGGCTATGATCTTAGTTTTCTGAATGTTGAGTTTAAGTCAACTTTTTCACTCTCCTCTTTCACTTTCATCAAGAAGCTCTTTAGTTCTTTTTAGCTTTCTGCCATAGGGGTGGTGTCATCCGCATATCTGAGGTTATTGATATTTCTCCCGGCAATCTTGATTCCAGCTTGTGCTTCATCCAGCCCAGCATTTCATGATGTACTCTGCATATAAGTTAAATAAGCAAGGTGACAGTATACAGCCTTGACGTACTCCTTTCCCAATTTGGAACCAGTCTGTTATTCCATTCCAGTTCTAACTATTGCTTTGTGACCTGCATACAGATTTCTCAGGAGGCAGGTCAGGTGGTCTGGTATTCCCATGTCTTGAAGAATTTTCCACAGTTTGTTATGATGCACACAGTCAAAGGTATTGGTATAGTCAATAAAGCAGAAGTCATTGTTTTTCTGGAACTCTCTCACTTTTTCAATGATCCAGCGGATGTTGGCAATTTGATCTCTGGTTCCTCTGTCTTTTCTAAATTCAGCTTGAACATCTGGAATTTCACAGTTCACATACTGTTGAATCCTGGCTTAGAGAATTTTGAGCAATATTTCACTAGCATGTCAGATAAAATATGTTTGATTGAGTGAGTGAGTGAAGTGGCTCAGTCGTGTCTGGCTCTTTGCGACCCCATGGACTGTAGCCCACCAGGCTCCTCCCTCCATGGGATTCTCCAGGCAAGAGTACTGGAGTGGGTTGCCATTTCCTTCTCCAGGGGATCTTCCCAACCCAGGGATCAAACCCGGGTCTCCCATATTGTAGGCAGACGCTTTAACCTCTGAGCATGTCAGATAAAATATGTTTGACAGTGATCTCCAAACTCCAGACTAACTACATCAGAATACCCTAGGGAAAAGGAAAGGGATGCTATTAAAAAATAATAATAAACTCTCAAGTCATACCCTCAGAGAGTATGGAAAGCTGAGGTTTTTAAAGTCTCCCAAAATATTACTGACTAATGTACAAGACTGGACTTCTCTGATGGCTGGGGGTAAAGAATTCACCTGCAGTGAAGGATATGCAGGTTTGATCCCTGAGTTGGGAAGATCCCATGGAGAAGGAAATGGCAATCCACTCCAGTATCTTGCCTGGGAAATCCCAAGGACAGAAGAGCCTGGCGGACTATGTCCATGGAGTTACAAAAGTCAGACACAACTTAGCAACTAAACTACCAGCCGGTGTACAAGAGGAGTTGGAACTCTTGATCTAGAGGTTGAAATGAAACATATGAAACAAATGAGGGAGAAATATAGAGGAATGGTTTCCCATTTCAGTATGAGAGAGCATTTTAAATATGTAAAAGCAAAGGAAAACAATTCTTTGATTTATTAAACAAATATTTATGGGGGCTACTAGGCACATGCATTTTGGCTATGTGAAATAGTTAAAGTTCTGTATATCAAAAGTCATCACGTACAATACTTTAAAACAAACTAAGAAAAAGTATTTTTGGAAAAAATCTTTTCAATGTCTATGATAAAGAAAAGGTGTTCTTAATAAGTTAAAAAACATTCTTACAATTCACTAAGTAAAAGCAAGTAATGAAATAGAAAATAGGAAGCTGACAGAGTCCACAAAAGAAATTTGCCCAAATTAAAATGCAAACACGTGAAAGCTATTTGACTTTTCTAATAGTAAAATAAATGAAGAGTATTTAGATAAACTACCGTGTGTGTCTATTGAGATGTTAAATACAGAAACAGATGGCCCCCAGTGTTCATCACCACAGTATTCTCAGTGGTTAGGAAATGGAGACAACTAGATGTCCATCGATAGATGAATGTATGGGGAAGTTGTGGTGCATGTATACAATTGAAAATTATTCATCCATGAAAAGGAATGCATTTGAGTCAGTTTTAATGAGGTAATTGAGCCTAAAGCCTATTATAAGGGTGAAGTAAGTCAGAAAGAGAAAAACAAGTATCATATATTAACATATTGTATGGACTATAGAAAGATGGTAGTTATGAACCTATTTGCAGGGCAGCAGTGGAGATGAAGACATAGAGAACAGATTTGCAGACACAGTGGGGGAAGCAGTTGTTTCTCAGTCACTGTCGTATCCAGCTCTTTGCAGCCCCATGGACTGCAGCACGCCAGTCTTCTCTGTCCTTCACCATCCCCCGAAGCTTGCTCAAACTCAGGTCCATTGAGTCAGTGACACCACACAACCATCTTGTCCTCTGTCATCCCCTTCGCCTCCTGTGTTCAATCTTTCCCATTGTCAGGGTCTTTTCTAATGAGTCAGCTCTTTGCATTAAGTGGCCAAAGTATTGGAGCTTAAGCTTCAGCATGTCTTTCCAATATATATTCAAGATTGATTTCCTTTAGGATTGACTGGTTTGATCTCCTTGTAGTCCAAGGGACTCTCAAGAGTCTTCTCCAACACCACAGTTCAAAAGCTTCAATTCTTCAGAGCTCAGCTTTCTTTATAGTCCAACTCTCACATCTATACATGACTCCTGGAAAAGCCATAGTTTTGACTAGACAGAACTCCATTGGCAAAGCTAATGTCTCTGCTTTTTAATATGCTCTCTGGGAAATTAGAGATACCAAGGAACATTTCATGCAAAGATGGGCTCGATAAAGGACAGAAATGGTATGGACATAACAGAAGCAGAAGATATTAAGAAGAGGTGGCAAGAATACACAGAAGAACTGTACAAAAAAGATCTTCACGACCCAGATAATCACGGTGGTGTGATCACTCATCTAGAGCCAGACATCCTGGAATGTGAAGTCAAGGGGGCCTTAGAAAGCATCACAATGAACAAAGCTAGCGGAGGTGATGGAATTCCCGTTGAGTTATTTCAAATCCTAAAAGACGATGCTGTGAAAGTGCTGCACTCAATATGCCAGCAAATCTGGAAAACTCAGCAGTGGCCACAGGACTGGAACAGGTCAGTTTTCATTCCAATCCCAAAGAAAGGCAATACCAGAGAATGCTCAAACTACTGCACAATTGCACTCATCTCACATGCTAGTAAAGTAATGCTCAAAATTCTCCAAGCCTGGCTTTAGCAATACGTGAACCATGAACTTCCAGATGTTCAAGCTGGTTTTAGAAAAGGCAGAGGAACCAGAGATCAAATTGCCAACATCCGCTGGATCATGGAAAAAGCAAGAGAGTTCCAGAAAAACATCTATTTCTGCTTTATTGACTATGCCAAAGCCTTTGACTGTGTGGATCACAATAAACTGTGGAAAATTCTGAAAGAGATGGGAATACCAGACCACCTGACCTGCCTCTTGAGAAATCTGTATGCAGGTCAGGAAGCAACAGTTAGAACTGCACATGGAACAACAGACTGGTTCCAAATAGGAAAAGGAGTACGTCAAGGCTGTATATTGTCACCCTGCTTATTTAACTTATATGCAGAGTACATCATGAGAAACGCTGGACTGGAAGAAACACAAGCTGGAATCAAGATTGCCGGGAGAAATATCAATAACCTCAGATATGCAGATGACACCACCCTTATGGCAGAAAGTGAAGAGGAACTAAAAAGCCTCTTGATGAAAGTGAAAGAGGAGAGTGAAAAAGTTGGCTTAAAGCTCAACATTCAGAAAACGAAGATCATGGCATCTGGTCCCATCACTTCATGGGAAATAGATGGGGAAACAGTGGAAACAGTGTCAGACTTTATTTTGGGGGGCTCCAAAATCACTGCAGATGGTGATTGCAGCCATGAAATTAAAAGATGCTTACTCCTTGGAAGGAAAGTTATGACCAACCTAGACAGCATATTCAAAAGCAGAGACATTCCTTTACCAACAAAGGTCCATCTAGTCAAGGCTATGGTTTTTCCAGTGGTCATGTATGGATGTGAGAGTTGGACTGTGAAGAAAGCTGAGTGCCAAAGAATTGATGCTTTTGAATTGTGGTGTTGGCGAAGACTCTTGAGAGTCCCTTGGACTGCAAGGAGATCCAACCAGTTCATTCTAAAGAAGATCAGTCCTGGGTGTTCTTTGGAAGGAATGACGGCTAAAGCTGAAACTCCAGTACTTTGGCTACCTCACGTGAAGAGTTAATTCACTGGAAAAGACTGATGCTGGGAGGGATTGGGGGCAGGAGGAGAAGGGGACGACAGAGGATGAGATGGCTGGATGGCATCACTGACTCGATGGATGTGAGTTTGAGTGAACTCTGGGAGTTGGTGATGGAGAGGGAGGCCTGACATGCTGCAGTTCATGGGGTCACAAAGAGTCGAACACGACTGAGCGACTGAACTGAACTGAACTAGGTTGGCCATAGCTTTTCTTCCAAGGAGCGAACGTCGTTTAACTTCATGGCTGCAATCATCATCTCAGTAATTTTGGAGCTCAAGTAAATAAAGTCTGTCACTATTTTAATTGTTTTCCCATCTATTTGCCATGAAGTGATGGAAGTGGATACTATGATCTTATCTTTTTGAATGTTGAATTTTAAGCCAGCTTTTTCACTGTCCTCTCTTGCTTTCATCAAGAGGCTCTTTACCTCCTCTTTGCTTTCTGCCATAAGGGTGGGTCATCTGCATATCTGAGGTTATTGATATTTCTCCCAGCAATCTTGACTCCAGCTTGTGCTTCATCCAGCCTGGCATTTCACATAATATATTCTGCATATGAGTTAAATAAGCAGGATGACAATATACAGCCTTGATGTACTCCTTCCCAATTTGTAACCAGTCTGTTGTTCCGTATCCGGTTCTAACTGTTGCTTCTTGACTTATATATGATTTCTCAGGAGGCGGGTCAGGTGGTCTGATATTCCCATTTCTTTAAAGATTTCAGTTTGTTGTGATCCACACAGTCAAAGGTTTTAGTGTAGTCAATGAAGCCGAAGTAGATGCTTTTCAGGAATTCTCTCGCTTCCTCTATGATCCAGTGGATGTTGGCAATTTGATCTCTGGTTCCTCTGCCTTTCTAAATCCAATCTGAACATCTGAAAGTTCTTGGTACATGTATTGGTGAAACCTAGCTTGGAGAATTTTGAGCATTACTTTGCTAGCATGGGAAATGAGTGCAATTATGCGGTAGTTTGAACATTCTTTGGCACTGCCTTTCTTTGGAATTGGAATGCAAACTGACCTTTTCCAGTTCCATGGCCACTGCTGAGTTTTTCAAATTTGCTGACAAATTGAGTACAGCACTTTCACAGCATCATCTTTTAGGATTTGAAATAGATCAACTGGAATTCCATCACTTCCACTAGCTTTGTTCATATTGACTGATGCTTCCTAAGGTACATTTGACTTCACACTCNCAGCACTTTCACAGCATCATCTTTTAGGATTTGAAATAGATCAACTGGAATTCCATCACTTCCACTAGCTTTGTTCATATTGACTGATGCTTCCTAAGGTACATTTGACTTCACACTCCAGGATATCTAGCTCTAGATGAGTAATCACATCATCATGGTTATCTGGGGAAGGAGAGGGAGGGACTAATTGAAAGACTAACACTGATACATATACATTACCATATGTAAAACAGATATCTAGTGGGAATTTGCTGTATGATGTAGGGAGTGCAAACCCTGTGCTCTGTGATGACCTAAAGGGGTGGGATGGGGTGAGAGGTGAGATGGAGGTTCAAGAGGAAGGGGATATATATATACCTATGGTTGATTCATGTTGATGCATGGCAGAAATCAACACAATGTTGTAAAACTATTGTCCTTCAATTAAAAATATAGTAAAAAAGAAACAAATGGAATGACATCAAGGTTGGAAAGAGTACAGTTAGTGCACTGCTTTCTTGCATTGCTCTTGGCAGTTAAAATTGTCACATATATGTCTTATCTTCTTCATCTGCCAGCTTTCGTTAGATTATGTTGTAGTAGCCAGCTACCCCTAAATCTTTTGGCTTGCAACAGTAAAGTTTTATTTATCACTCATGGTCCATTTTGGCTATGGACTGGCTATGGCTTTGCTCCACGTGTCTTCTTCATTCTAGGTTCCAGAGTGCTAATGGGGACATGCCATTTCCTTGCTCTCTCCCATCCACCATGTTATTCAGCCAGAGGATGTAATCTGGGTAACCCAAGCTGCTGCTGCTGCTAAGTCGCTTCAGTCATGTCCAACTCTGTGCGACCCCATAGACAGCAGCCCACCAGGCTCCCCCGTCCCTGGGATTCTCCAGGCAAGAACACTGGAGTGGGTTGCCATTTCCTTCTCCAATGCATGAAAGTGAAAAGTGAAATTGAAGTCGCTCAGTCGTGTCCAACTCTTTGCAGCCCCATGGACTGCAGCCTACCAGGTTCTTCTATCCATGGGATTTTCCAGGCAAGAGTACTGGAGTGGGGGGCCACTGCCTTCTCCAAATACATTGGTATAGCTTCTAATAAAAATAAACAGAAAAGAAACTGCTGAAATGCAACATTTTCCCAGGGCAATATTAATCACTTATGTATTCAAAATCTTTGCCATTACCAAGATTTACAGTATATTTTTGGAGGACAAGGTATTGTCCATCCATTTCCTCTCTCTTTTCCTTCCACCATGTTATTCAGCTGGAGTATAAAGCAGGCAGGCTTTATTTCATTTACTCTCACCCAGTTCCTACATAGTTCTGTAATAAGGATAAGGCTAACCTTCATAATTAATCATTTCCCTCTTTCCAAATTGCAAAGAAAACCAGATTCAAATTTTAGTTGTGATGACTGTTTATCTAAACACCTACCACCCATGAACCTTCAAGCAAGTACAGAGGCCCTTAAGATGAAAGTCACACCAGCTGGACTAGAAGCTAGACGAGCAGCAAGAGAAAAAGGTTGAGGAAATGAGAACCAACTGGGCATCCTAGAGCAAAGTCTGAAGAACGGCTGGAGGCTCACACATGGACTTGAAGCTGCACATGAAGTGCAAGCCCTGAGTACTTGGCACAGACACCCTTTGCCCATATGTCTATGGGCCAGCAATGTACTAGAGCCAACTTGTGCCAGCCTGAAAAAAGCTGTTACATTTTTATGAATTTTCCAAACCACATGTTAAATTGTTGATAGCTTAAAATTGGTACTTACACCACTGAAACTGAAAAATTCTACAAACTAAGACTCTGGTTTTCAGAAGGTTGGTGGTTATACATTTACCAGCATACCACTAGACCTTTGGTTGCTTCTCTCAAATTGAATTCTTTCACATCTCCTTCCTGTGGACATTTGTAACCAGATTCTGTTCAGAAAGCAGCAGAGAACAGTAAGAAAGAATGACCATCAGGACCTGTCACTGATCACTACACACAGTGTCTGTTCAAGGTCTGTTTCCATATGAAGGGATGCTCAGGAGAGGTCCCTCTACTGATATTCAGGGCCAGGCCACCATCTGAGGACAGTGAGTGTCAGTTGTTCCAGCTCGTTTCTGCTGTTTACACTAAGCAAGAGGGCCTGGGAGAAGAGTGAAACAAGCAAGGGCATGGAAAAGATGGGCCTGAAATGTGACTTGTCTGTAGCATGACTGGTCGTGTTGGGGAGGTGGTGAAACTCCTCCCAATGCTGCTTCACCTGTCTTTAACATGATACCATAGTGAAAGAAAAGACTCCCATGTGGAACCGAGACCAGAAAATTGGGTCTTACTCCACCTCTGACACTGACTTACAGTGTGACCTGGAAAAAAAAGACACCAACTACCCCCACAGGGGGCCACACTGCCCTACTGAGTCAAACCATGTCTGCTAACAGACTCTTCCAGCTGTGGAGGTACTTTAGGGATAATGGGAAAACAACTAGAACTAAACTGGGGGAAAAAAAAAAGAAAGAAGAAATGGAAGGAAAGGAGGGAAGGATGGAGGGAGGAAGAAAAAAGAAAAGAAAAGAGAGAGGAAGAAAGAAAAGAGAACTTGGAAAGAAGAAGAAAGCAAAAAATAATTTTTTAAAAAAAGGAAACCAAAAAATTAGAAGCTTGGGCTAAAATAATAGCTCTTCTCAACCATAGAAATTGAAAAAATGTTCATTTTTCCAAGGTCTTCCTGAACTTAATAACTGATTTTAAAGTAAATAAATATCAAAAAATGTGAACTTAATAAAATAACTAAATATTAATAAAATGTCACTTTTATATATCTATGTATTAGGGACTTGTATGTAAGATTTTATTTGAGAAAACAAAAGTTCCAGTGCTGAAGATTAAGTCTGAAAACTACTCAACCAGATGAATTATTTATTCAGTAAATATTTGGCTGTGAGCTATCAAAATGTGATGCTAACTCTAAACATTTACAGAGGGAGAATACGCAAATCCTCTGCTCAAGAAACTCAAAGCCAGAATTCCAGTCAAGAGTTCATGCTTTAAATTACCTCCTCCACTCTAAAAAGAACATTTATATTTGAATTTTCTTCAATGGATTTTTAAAATTAAGACAAAACCCTTTTCAAAGAGAAAAGAAATTTCTTAGTAAACCCAAAACAGAAGACAAACCAAATGCAAATCCATGAAGGTAATGCCCTTTTAATGCCCTTGTTAATTTCAGATCAAAACTATAAGTGATGGGGATTCCACTTCCAGAAATAATGAAGACGCCAAACCACAATGGTGACGGAGGGAAAGAGCCATCCTGCCACATAAAATAGGACTTGGACCAACAGCCTCATGTGAAACAAGCTGTGACCACTCTGTAGGAATGCCAGTTGTGGCAGCAACAGCAGTTCTGGGAGGGAGAAGACAAGGCTGTTGATGCAGGACCAATTCCTGGGCATGGAATAGCTCTGATAGGATGGTAATACCAGCATGGGAGGGAAGGGCTACGTGTGAGGTTCCATCTGGCCAGATGGAGACAACCATAGTTCTGCTGGGCAGAGAGAAGGGAGTACAGAGAGAAGGGAAGCAAAACACTGCTCTCAGTATGAGCCCAGAGGAAACTAGAACTCCAGCATATATAAGGTCACACCAAGAAGGATGGACGACAAAATAATAAGAGCATGCATTCACTCTCAACAAAATGCAAAAACTTTAAACAATCACATATTGACTTTACAATTGGTATATTTAAGATCCTCAAAGAACTAATGCAAGAATAACATTCATTTTGAAAAGAACAACGACAAACATGAAACAAACCAGAACCAGTCACCACAAATAAGGAATGGCAAAAGTGCACCAAGCAAAAGATCCTCCAATCCTGGCTCGAAGTCCCCACAAAAAGCTCATTCCCCTCCCCAGCCCAGAGTGCAGATGAATTTGAGCCCCCTTGGAGATGCCAAGTCTTCCAGTTCTCACCTGTGCGGCGCTCAGCCCTGAGCATAACAGCTCCGTAGCAATCAAAGGTGGAGAAGGCAATGGCATTCCACTCCAGTACTCTTGCCTGGAAACTCCCATGGATGCAGGAGCCTGGTAGGCTGCAGTCCATGGGGTCGCTGAGTCAGACACGACTGAGCGACTTCACTTTTCACTTCTTACTTTCATGCATTGGAGAAGGAAATGGCAACCCACTCCAGCGTTCTTGCCTGGAGAATCCCAGGGATGGTGGAGCCCAATGGGCTGCCATCTGTGGGTTTGCACAGAGTCGGACATGAGTGAAGCGACTTAGCAGCGACTTAGCAGCAGCAGTCAAAGGACAGTCTCACAAAATCACGGCCAGTGGAGTTATGCCAAGTGTCACCTGGCTGAATTTTTGTCGTGGGTAATAAAATTTGAAAATACTCACCCTTCTCCTTCCAAGTTGGATGTTCCAAATATGAAAAGAAATGAACATCATCTGACTTGCACTCAGGATGGTTACTGATATGAATCTGGTCCCGGAAGCTGACCCTGAGACAGGGATCAGGAGCAGGTGATTTGTTCAGGACCTACTCCGAGGAAATTCCATGAGAAAGTGGGAGGGCCAAGATAGGAAACAGAAGCCACAAGACCAGGCTGCAAGTCTCAGCCTGTTCTCAAGTAAATTTGCATCTAAGTGATTCACCTGCCCTGAGGTAAAGAAACTAGGCTTTCACACTTCCACACCTGTCAATCATGAGCATAAACCCCCAGGTACTTTCTCCTGTCCATGCCTGTGGGTGAGGTGATTACCATAGCCCCACAGGGTGGTCTGCAAAGAAGCCCCAGGCCCGGGCTATTAGAAGTAATAGTGCCCAGAAGCCCAGAGAGGGAGTCCCAGGCTCCTCTGTCCATGGGACTTTTCAAGCAAGAATACTAGAGTGGGTTGCCATTTCATACTCCAGGGGATCTTCCCCACCCAAGCATCAAATTCACATTTCTTGTGTCTCCTGCAGGAATGCAGATTCTTTACTACTTGTGCCCGCTGGGAAAAAGACATTTCAAGGAGTTTAGCAGAGCTCAGATACTTGTCTGGTGCAGTTACCTTTTCTTGAGGTCAGCAACTGGGATGGTTTGTGATGATTTTACACTACCAGAAGGTGAATTGGGCCAAGAACTGAAGTAAAACATAACAGAAAATGTTTAGGATTTATTCATGTGTGCAGTGAATGAAAGATGAGCCATTGCTGTAAAGCCTGGTTACTAGTTAATAGGAGGACTTCCAGCAGGAACAAATCACTTAGGTCTAGATAAACTACAGAACTTGAATTTGGTTTAAATTATTGCCCAAACTATGGCTTTCACAAACAATGTCATCTATTCTGATTTATTTGAACACAATACATTAATTTTGGAAGCAACCCTATAGTTTTAGAAATCAAAAGATATATAACCTTTTATTAAGTTTGTAGATATACTTTCAATAACACCCTTCTAATTAACAAATCTGATGAAATAACTTCAGCAAATGAGTTTCAATTGTTTAGCAAATTATTTATGATTTTTAGCTCATTGCCAGACTAGGAATTAAAATTAAATAATTTAGAGCCTAGTAACATTGATACCTGTAGATAACATTGATACCTATAGATAACCTATAGATACCTAATGTTTGAGACTTAATAACTTAAGTAGATTTATGGACTGGAGTTTTCATAGTTTCAGCTTGTGTGGTCCAAGCATCCTTCCTTAAAGTAAAAGAGAATAAAAGAAAAAGCATCATCAAAACCTGTGAGTTGCTTTGGTGACCATGGACTCCCTATAGCACCTTTGCCAATGTACCAGCATGATTAATATATCTTTATATGATAACGCCCTTACACTGCCTATGGCTGACAGAACAGTGGCAACATAGCCTGGATGTTCCCAAGTGAGGTTCTAGAGAAGACACAAGGAACTATGATGAAGGCAACTGGTCAATGTTTTCATTTGAGACTTTTTATAATCCAACTAAAAAGTAACCATTTTCTATTAAAAAAAAAAAAAACAGGCATATGAGGTTAATATTAAAAAGAATTCATTCTAAATCCTGGGAAATAAAACATGGCCATGGAAAATTGTTTTAAAATGGACTGATTCAGGTTCAATGAACTCCAGATTGGACAGAGTTCAACTGAACTGGTGGACTCAACTAGACATTGATGAATTGAAAGATCGCTGAGGATTTTACTCAGAGGTTGAGAGATTAAAAAGTATGAAGAAGAAAGTAAGAGATGCATAGACAAGACTGAATGGCTCGAGGGGGCGGTCCTAAGATGGCGGAGGAATAGGATGGGGAGACCACTTTCTCCCTCACAAATTCATCAAAAGAACATTTCAACGCTGAGTAAATTTCACAAAACAACTTATGAATGCTGGCAGAGGACATCAGACACCCAGAAAAGCAGATCATTGGCTTCAAAAACAGGTAGGAAAAAATATAAGACAAAAAAAGAGACAAAGGAGGTAGGGAGGGAGCTCCGTCCCAGGAAGAGAGTCCTGTCCGGGGAAGAGACTTGTAAGAACAGAGGTTTCCAAACACCAGGAAACATTCTCGCTACCGAGTCTGTGGCGAGCCTTGGAAGCACAGAGGGCAACATAACAGGAAGGAAAAATAAATAAATAATTAAAACCAACAGATTAAGAGCCCAACAGTAACTCCCCCAGCGGAGAAGCAGCACAGATGCTGCATCCACCACTAGCAAGTGGCGGCTGGGCAGGGAGGCACAGGAGGCGCAGACTGCAGTGTTTTTTAAGAACCGCGCTGCAGGAGACACGGGCTGCAGTGCTTTTTTAAGAATCGGGCAGGAGCGCCCCGCTCATGACCAGAGCAAGCTAACTTGGGCTAGCAATCCAGACTGTGGGATAGATACCATGCGAAACACTCGAACATAAGACACCGCCAGGACCACGCACAGAACAAAGGACGGAACGGAAATAGCCGGCTTCAGAACATTCCCCTCCGGTGACAGGCAGCCAGAGCCTTAAGGGCTGGAGGGGGGCAATCGCAGCCCAAGAGAGNATCCAGACTGTGGGATAGATACCATGCGAAACACTCGAACATAAGACACCGCCAGGACCACGCACAGAACAAAGGACGGAACGGAAATAGCCGGCTTCAGAACATTCCCCTCCGGTGACAGGCAGCCAGAGCCTTAAGGGCTGGAGGGGGGCAATCGCAGCCCAAGAGAGACATTACCTACCAAAATGCAAGCAGGCTTCTTTGCTAACTAAGACTTCTGGGGGTTCTGGACAGTCATCATCCGCCTGAGAAGGAACGCCAGCAGTACACCCAGAAAACTGAGCAGCAGGGAAAGGCGATAAGTCGCAGCAACTGCGCTTGCCAAACTCCTGAGCTACTCAGAACTGAGAAGGGCACAAAACGCAGGCGCAACCAAATCTGCACCTCTGAGGGCTACCTGAGCACTGAGCCTGAGCGGCTTAGACTGGGGAGGTGCATGAAGCCTAGTGCCGGGCTCAGACGGTTCCCTGGCAGAGCAACTTAGAGCCTGAGCGGTGTGCGCCGAGAGCGGGGGCAAGCCCAGTGTGGATGAGACACTGCAAGCACACACCAGTATTATTTGCTTGCAGCATCCCTCCCTCCCCACAGTGTGACTGAACAAGAGAGCCTAAAAAAAAAAAAAGGGGGGGGGGGTCCACCACCACCCTCCCTGTGTCAAGACAGAACTCAGACACAGAAGAGACCAGCAAACAGAAGAAGTTAAACAGAGAACCACCTTAGAAGTGACCCCACACTGCCCACTGCTACTGCTACCGCTAAGTCACTTCAGTCGTGTCTGACTCTGTGTGACCCCCATAGACGGCAGCCCACCAGGCTCCCCCATCCCTGGGATTCTCCAGGCAAGAATACTAGAGTGGGTTGCCATTCCCTTCTCCAATGCATGAAAGAGAAAAGTGAAAGTGAAGTCGCTCAGTCTGTCCGACTGTTAGCGACCCCATGGACTGCAGCCCACCAGGCTACTCCGTCCATTGGATTTCCAGGCAAGAGTACTGGGGTGGGGTGCCATTGCCTTCCCCGCACACTGCCCACAACACCAGGGAAAGGGCCAGATATATCTTTACTATTTTTACAACCACTCTTTGTGTGTGTGTGTGTGTGTTGATGTTGTTGTGTGAATGTATTTTCTTCTTTTTTTAACTTTCTTAAATTGTTAAGTCCTCTATTTCTCTAATTTTTATTTTTATAACTNGAAAAGTGAAAGTGAAGTCGCTCAGTCTGTCCGGCTGTTAGCAACCCCATGGACTGAAGCCCACCAGGCTACTCCGTCCATTGGATTTCCAGGCAAGAGTACTGGGGTGAGGTGCCATTGCCTTCCCCGCACACTGCCCACAACACCAGGGAAAGGGCCAGATATATCTTTACTATTTTTACAACCACTCTTTGTCTGTGTGTTGATGTTGTTGTGTGAATGTATTTTCTTCTTCTTTTTTTTAACTTTCTTAAATTGTTAAGTCCTCTATTTCTCTAATTTTTATTTTTATAACTTACTATTACTTTTCCAAAAAAAAAAAAAAGACCCTATTTTTAAAGCAAATGCCGTATATAGTCTTTTTGTGGTTGGTGTTGTTGTCTTTTAATAATTCTTGTGGCTTTTTTTTTCTTCTTCTNTCCTGTCCAGTATGGCAAGTTATTTTAGGTTCATCTTGAACCTTTTCTTCCCCAGAGCAGGAATCAGTCAATTCTCCAAGAGTCTCTGGTTGCTCTCAGTAGTAAATGGTATTAGAGATGAGAATCTGGGCCTTCCCTGGTGGTCCAGTGATTAAGATTCCACACTTCCACTGCAGGGAGTGAGAGCTTAATCCTTAGTAGGGCAAGTCCCACATGCCACACAGTGAGGCCAAAAAAAAAAAAAGAAATGACAGCCTGAACTAGGAATGCTCACTGCTTACTGGGCTTGTCATTACTTCTAGGCCTTCTTAGTCAACAGACAGGAAAATAATTTCAGGTAAAATACAGTTCACAATGGCGATTTAAATGCAGAGTTACAGAGTTTTTAAAACTTAACATTATCCATCTTACATCTTTCTCACCTTCCAATTATTCCAAAAGTCTCAGTTTTCAATGTCAATAACAGAATCGTTTGTTTGATTTATTCCATGATACACACAGCCTCAGAGTAACAAGACTAACACTACTATCACCAGCATCATTACTGAGTACCATTTAAGATATTTTGCAGTTCTTTTTGTCTCTGGAGAACATTCCTTTATTGTTGCAGAAATACTGTGTTCACTTGCAGTGTCACTTGGGATAACTCCTTTCTGTGTGGTTACATCAACAATTGGATCTACAGTTAATTTAATTTGTCTCATTTTTCTGAAAATCTTTTTCAAGTTCAATTAGCTTTCTTGCCATCTCACCTGTTGACTTTGCATCTCATTGTATCACCTCTCTTTCTTTGCTATTCTTGTTTTAGAAAGGCAATGTTTTCTAAAATGCATGTGTTGGGTAAATGGTCTATACCCTAATGATAAATCTGATAAATCCTTTTTGCTTCAGGAGTCATTGAAAGGCCTCATTCTACTTGTTGTTTGTTTTCTTTTCCTTTTTTTGCTATTTCATTCTTAAACATGTTTCTTCCTAGTGAGGCCTTTGTTTGTTAACAGAGTAGATGTTTTACTTTGCCTGCCTCTTCTCCAATGCAGACACTAGGGCAGACATTTTTGTTTTAGTCACTAAGTTGTATTGATAATAACATATTTATCGATATATTAAGGCCTTATGTGCACTAAAATGTATGAACTAAGAACCAGGTACATGTACTGAGGACTAATGTAATCTCCCTTACAGCCCTATGACATATATACTAGGTCCTTATTTTAGAAATGAGAAACTCGAGATGTGGAATACTTTACCTAAAATAACACAGCTGCTGCTAAGTCACTTCAGTCATATCTGACTCTGTGCGACCCCATAGACGGCAGCCCACCAGGCTCCTCCGTCCCTGGGATTCTCCAGGCAAGAACACTGGAGTGGTTGCCATTTCCTTCTCCAATGCATGAAAGTGAAACGTGAAAGTGAAGTCGCTCAGTCATGTCCGACCCTCAGCAACACCATGGTCTGCAGCCTTCCAGGCTCCTCCAGCCATAGGATTTTCCAGGCAAGAGTACTGGAGTGGGGTGCCATTGCCTTCTCCAAAAATAACACAGCTAGTAAGTGCCAAAGCCAAGAAGAATCCCTTCTCAGAGTTAAATCTAGAAGAGAGACTGACGTTCACCTCCCTGACTCTAAACCCTAGCATTTAGTGTATTTCCTACTGCTCTGATTTTAGGCCTGTCTTTAAGGCAAAGAATGCAACCCCTAGTAAAGGTGAGGGAAAGCTGTGAGTTTTCTCTCAACCATTTGCAATTGGCAAAAATCTGTAAGCTGCCACCTGTTCCCAGAATTCCCTGTTCCCAGGGCTCACCTTTCCTCCATCCTTTGTCCACAGCAGCCCTCAGGATGAAGTGCATGACAGCCAGTCCCCCTCCCTGGGGGGTATATGGAAAAGACTAGACTCTGAACAGAACAGAATCAATCCAATGGGAGTAGGAAATGGAAGGCAAGACCCTGGCCCCTCAGAAAGGAGCCTGCCAGTTACACAGAGCAAAATCCTTCTCTGACTATGGGCAGACAGGGGGAAGAGAGGAGACTGTTCCTCCTTATTATCCATTCCTTACAGAGCAGACAGTGGGCAGAACCTGTGCCACCAAAGAAGCTGAGAATTCTGGGGCCATTTTGCCATGCCTGGTAGGTGCTCAATTATTGGACAATATTATAAATCACTTGTACTGATGAGAAAAAGAGGCCTTGAGACAATAAGA
Source organism: Oreotragus oreotragus (assembly GCA_006410675.1). Classification (NCBI taxonomy): domain Eukaryota; kingdom Metazoa; phylum Chordata; class Mammalia; order Artiodactyla; family Bovidae; genus Oreotragus; species Oreotragus oreotragus. The sequence goes on from SJYX01006904.1 coordinate 405,616, forward strand.
ACCTGGCCCATCTTTCATTAGAATTATAGTTAGGGAGATTTCCCCCCAAATATTCAGATGATTGACTCTTTCTATTTTCAGAACTGTTTTTCTTTCATTTCATTAACATTCACATAGCAACTGGGAGAAAAACCTTTCAAGATCCGATTGCCTGAGGCCGTTTAAAGTAGAAATCCTCTATATGCTAAATAATTTAATCTTCACAACAAACCCAAGAGGCAAAGGTTAATTTTCCATATTGTCAAATTAAGGAAACTTCAACTGAAAGAAAATTTGGCCAAGGTCACTTTGCTGTTGAGCAGTGGAGGCTGAATTCCAAAGTGCTTGCTACTATACCACCCTACCAAGACCCTATATGCAAGACAGCAAAAGAGACACAGGTGAAAGAACAGAATTTTGGATTCTGTGGGAGAAGGCAAGGATGGGATGATTTGAGCGAATAACACTGAAACATGTATATTACCATATGTGAACTAGATCACCAGTCCAGGTTCAATGCATGAGACAGGGCACTCAGGGCTGGTGCACTGGGGTACCTCTGAGGGATGGGATGGGGAGGGAGGTGGGAGGGGGTTCAGGATGGGGAACACATGTACACACATGGCTGATTCATGTCAATGTATGGCATAAACCACTGCAGTATTTAAAGTAGTTAGCCTCCAATTAAAATAAGCAAATTAATAAAAAGAAAAAGAAGAATCCTTTTGTCTAGTAGTAATGTTCAAAATTCTCCAAGCCAGGCTTCAGCAATACATAAACTGTGAACCTCCAGATGTTCAAGCTGGTTTTAGAAAAGGCAGAGGAACCAGAGATCAAATTGCCAACATCTGCTGGATCATGGAAAAAGCAAGAGAGTTCCAGAAAAACATCTATTTCTGCTTTATTGACTATGCCAAAGCCTTTGGCTTTGTGGATCACAATAAACTGTGGAAAATTCTTCAAGAGATGGGAATACCAGACCACCTGACCTGCCTCTTGAGAAATCTGTATGCAGGTCAGGAAGCAACAGTTAGAACTGGACATGGAACAACAG
>SJYX01006904.1:415915-428695 GCA_006410675.1 Oreotragus oreotragus
AACATTTCATACAAAGATGGGCTCGATAAAGGACAGAAATGGTAGGGACCTAACAGAAGCAGAAGATATTACGAAGAGGTACAAGAATACACAGAAGAACTGTACAAAAATATCTTCTTGACCTAGATAATCACAATGGTGTGATCACTCACCTAGAGCCAGACATCCTGGAATGCAAAGTCTAGTGGGCCTTAGGAAGCATCACTACAAACAAAGCTGGTGGAGGTGATGGAATTTCAGTTGAGCTATTGCAAATCCTGAAAGATGATGCTGTGAAAGTGCTGCACTCAATATACCAGCAAATCTGGAAAACTCAGCAGTGGCCACAGAACTGGAAAAGGTCAGTTTTCATTCCAATCCCAAAGAAAGGCAATGTCAAAGAATGCTCAAACTACCACACAATTGCACTCATCTCACAAGCTAGCAAAGTAATGCTCAAAATTATCCATGCCAGGCTTCAATAATACATGAACCATTAACTTTGAAATGTTCAAGCTGGATTTATAAAAGGCAGAGGAACCAGAGAGCCACTAGGAAAGCCCATTATAGTCTATACCTTTATCAATAGTATTAATATAGCTGGGAGTGGGGATGTTTGAGCAGAAGTAGGAACTACATGATCCTAGGAAAAGAGAGGGCAAAAACCATAAGTCAAAGAAGTGTCCAGGGGCCCTGGGATGGATCAGCAATGTTTTTCCACTTTGGATCAGATTCTTAGGCCCCTTCCCTAAGCCCAGGGCTCAAATTCTCTGACAAATAATTCTGTGTCCAAATGCTTTGTTGAGGGAAAAGTAAATATGACATTGTAAATAAACACAGCAACAGTCTAAGTTGTGCACCAGTCTACTGTGTGCTTTGTTTGCTTGAATAAATCCTTGAGAGCCTAGAAAAATGCTGGCTGCCCTAAAAAAACCAAATGTGAAGAACTTCACACAAAAGGACCACACTGAAAATGGGCCCTATTGGGAGGTTGATCAACCTGCCTCCTTGTTGGGAGTGGGCCTTCCAGAAAGGAGTTGGTGATGGACATGGAGGCCTGGCATCCTGCAGTCCATGGCATTGCAAAGAGTCAGACATGACTGAGCGACTGGACTGAACAGAACTGGAGGTCCTCCTAAGTCTGACTAGTTGAGATGAAGGAGCCCCTTTCACAGAATGACTGGCAGTATATTTTCAAGTGTCAGCACTTGTGATACTCACACTGAGCTCTGGCATGTTGTTGAAGTTCTGTCTCCTCCACAATCAATGCACAGGAAGCCCTTATGGCTTACACCTGCTCTCTGAACTTGGCAATGAGTTACTCTAACAAAGCTGATATTGAATGAGGAGATAGGTTATACCTATTAGTCACCATCAAATGTTTGAATTTTCTCAAGTTAAAGCAGAAAGAGTAGGATGTTCAATTCTGATCAAGTCCTGCCTCAACATGATAGTCTACATTGGTGTTGTTGTTAAGTGGTTAACTGATGCCTTACTCTTTTGCAACTCTGCCAGGCTCCTCTGTCCATGGGATTTCCCAAGAAAGAATACTGAAGTCAGTTTCCATTTCCTTCTCCAGGGAATCTTCCCAACCCAGGGATCAAACGGATGTCTCCTTTGTTGGCAGATGGATTCTTTACCACTGAGACATCAGTTCAGTTCAGTTCAGTTCAGTCAATCAGTCATCTCCGACTCTTTGAGACCCCAGGGACTGCATCACACCAGGCTTGACAGTCTATCATCAACTCCCAGAGCTTACTCAAACTCATGTCCGCTGAGTCAGTAATGCCATCTAACCATCTCTTCCTTACAGTTCAGTTCAGTTCAGTTCAGTCAATCAGTCATCTCCGACTCTTTGAGACCCCAGGGACTGCATCACACCAGGCTTGACAGTCTATCATCAACTCCCAGAGCTTACTCAAACTCATGTCCGCTGAGTCAGTAATGCCATCTAACCATCTCTTCCTTTGTCATCCCCTTCTCCTCCTGCCTTCAATCTTTTCCAGCATCAGGGTCTTTTCAAATGAGTCAGTTCTTCGCATCAGGTGGGCAAAGTATTGGAGTTTCAGCTTCAACATCAGTCCTTCCAATGAATATTCAGGACTGATTTCCTTTAGGATGGACTGGTTGGATCTCCTTGCAGTCCAAGGGACTCTCAAGAGTCTTCTCCAACACCACAGTTCAAAAGCATCAATTCTTCAGCATTCAGCTTTCTTTGTGGTCCAACTCTCACATCCATACACGACTACTGAAAAAACCATAGTTTTGATTTGACGGACCTTTGTTGGCAAAGTAATGTCTCTGCTTTTCAACAAGCTGGCTAGGTTGGTTGTAGCTTTTCTTCCAAGGAGCAATTGCCTTTTAATTTAATGACTGCAGTCACCATGTGCAGTGCTTTTGGAGCCCAAAAAAATAAAGTCTCTCACTGTTTCCCCATCTAGTTGCCATAAAGTGTTGGGACTAGATGCCATGATCTTCGTTTTCTGAATGTTGAGTTTTAAGCCAACTTTTTTACTCTCCTCTTTCACTTTCATCAAGAGGCTTTTTAGCTCCTCTTCATTTTCTGCCATAAGGGTGGTGTCCTCTGCATATCTGAGGTTATTGATATTTCTCCCAGCAATATTGATTCTAGCTTGTGCTTCATCCAGTCCAGCATTTCTCATGATGTACTCTGCATATAAGTTACATAAGCAGGGTGACAATATGCAGCCTTGACATACTCCTTTCCTGATTTGGAACCAATCTGTTGTTCCACGTCCAGTTCTAACTGTTGCTTCTTGACCTGCATACAGATTTCTCAGGAGGCAGGTCAAGTGGTCTGGTATTCCCATCTCTTTTAGAATTTTCCACAGTTTGTTGTGATCCACACAGTCAAAGGCTTTGGCATAGTCAATAAAGCAGAAATAGATGTTTTTCTGGAACTCTCTTGCTTTTTTAATGATCCAATGGATNAGAACACACACCAAAAAACCGTCACACATCCTGGGACAGCTGCTCCTGATCTGTAGTACCAATAGCTTCTAAAACAGCACTGAGCACACAGTGGGAACCCAATAAATGCCTGCTGTTTAAAACACAGATCCATTGATTACAATAAAAATAGAACAGACTGCAATTTTCAGAACTAGGCCCTACACTAAGATTTATCTCTTGTGGAGTTTATTCTGGTCACTCTTTGAGCAGAGGCTCATTGCAGGGAGAATTGCTTCCGTGCATTTTCTAGAATAATGTGATTAAGTCTCTGATGGATGAAGTGAATTGTTGCAAAAAATTTATTCAGCTTTCAAAATTTTCTAGAAGAGGAAACCCCAGATCAGAGGCCCAGATCACTTTCCCACACCAGCTTTGCCCTGAAGCACATTGCCTGAGACTGGAGCTGCATGTCTTTAGCGATTTAATTAAATTGACAAAGTCAGTTCTTTTTTCCTAATCAATGCTGTGATGATGTCAGTTACCAAAGCCTGCAATCCCTTTTCCAGCTTGACAGGATAAAAGAAAGCATGATGCAGCCAACTCATATGGAAGCGCGTCTGTGACATGTCCTCAAGGAGGACAGGAGATGAAAGTTCCAGTCTCCTTCTGACATGAACTGCATTTAGGGTCTGGAGTAAATCACGACTAAAGTGAACATATTTATTAACCGCTTGCTGAGGGTGACGCACTCTGCTTGCTAAACGCTAGAAGAAATGATAATAATGAAAACATCTCACATATATATTTTGTTTATCAGATTAGAAAACATTTTCTCATATCAGCTCATTCAATCCCCACAATGTTCTTGAAAGCAGGTAAGCTGATCACTGTTTTGCAGAAAACTGAGGTCATAAGAGGCCATTGGATCAGCCCACAGTTACTCACCTAGTTCCCAGTAAGGCCAAGACTTGAGAGGATATGGTAATTCTACATTTATTACCCTTTCCAGGATGTGGTGAATCAGGGAATGAACAATATACAATAAAATTGATATATGTAGATGATAAGAAAAGACTGTATAGTCTGAGGGGGTCTGGTTAAGCTTCTGGAATTTGGGGTGAGTTTAGAAGACTGGCCTGCCCACTGAGAGTGTTTGAGAGCCGTGGCCTGAAGGGCTGAGCAGCAGGGCTCCTCATGGACACTGAGACCTTTTTCCCATCTGAAGAGCTGGTTGGGAACTTGAGGTTTCACACCACCTGGGCACTGCATCCTACAGATGAGCCAGGGGATGCTGTGATTGTGCCCTTCTCACAGAGAAAGACCAGAGCAGCAGATCATCTCGAGCTGCACGGGTATAGCCAGCTGGCCCCCACTTCAAATTCTCCCTCCCAAGTCATGCTGCGGCTTGTCACATTTTCTTTTCAGGACTCAGGGACTTAGTGACGCAGCCATGCCAAATGCATATCTCCTTGTTCCTATGGAAGCCTCTCACAGGACACACGGCCTCTTACACACCCAGGCAGCATGTCTAATGGGAGGGGTGATGGCTGTAAAATAAAGGGACCTAAATTCAAATCCTGTGTGGCCATTTGATAACATAGCCATAATATCTTTGACACACGTTTCACCAAGAGGTGGGGTCTATGTGGAATGAGACTGAGCTGTGACTGCTACTACCAATAGACTAGAGAGGAAGTGAAAGGGAATGAACAATATACAATAAAATTGATATATGTAGATGATAAGAAAAGACTGTATAGTCTGAGGGGGTCTGGTTAAGCTTCTGGAATTTGGGGTGAGTTTAGAAGACTGGCCTGCCCACTGAGAGTGTTTGAGAGCCGTGGCCTGAAGGGCTGAGCAGCAGGGCTCCTCATGGACACTGAGACCTTTTTCCCATCTGAAGAGCTGGTTGGGAACTTGAGGTTTCACACCACCTGGGCACTGCATCCTACAGATGAGCCAGGGGATGCTGTGATTGTGCCCTTCTCACAGAGAAAGACCAGAGCAGCAGATCATCTCGAGCTGCACGGGTATAGCCAGCTGGCCCCCACTTCAAATTCTCCCTCCCAAGTCATGCTGCGGCTTGTCACATTTTCTTTTCAGGACTCAGGGACTTAGTGACGCAGCCATGCCAAATGCATATCTCCTTGTTCCTATGGAAGCCTCTCACAGGACACACGGCCTCTTACACACCCAGGCAGCATGTCTAATGGGAGGGGTGATGGCTGTAAAATAAAGGGACCTAAATTCAAATCCTGTGTGGCCATTTGATAACATAGCCATAATATCTTTGACACACGTTTCACCAAGAGGTGGGGTCTATGTGGAATGAGACTGAGCTGTGACTGCTACTACCAATAGACTAGAGAGGAAGTGAAGCTAGGTGACTTACTAGGTCAGGAGAAATCTTGCAGCTCCTGTTTTGGGGCTTAGGGAGGCTTGGCCTCCAATGGTCGCTCTAGAAAACAAGCACCATGGTGGGATAAGCCCAAGCTACATGTGGAGGCCACATGTAGGTGCTTTTGGCAATGTGCTGTGCTTAGTTACTCAGTCGTGTGCAACTTTTTGCAGCCTTATGGACTGTAGCCTGCCAGGTTCCTGTGTCCATGGGATTGTCCAGGCAAGAATACTGGAGAGAGTTGCGATGCCCTCCTATAGGAAATCTTCCCAAATCAGGGATCGAACCCAGGTCTCCCGCATCACAGTGGATTCTTTCCCATCTGAGCCACCAGGGAAGCCCAAGAATACTGGAGTGGGTAGCCTATCCCATCTCCGGGGGAACTTCCTGACCCAGGAATCGAACCGGGGTCCCCTGCATTACATGTGGATGCTTAACCAGCTGAGCTAACAGGAAAGCCCAAAGGTCATGTGTGTGCTTAGTTGCTTCAGTCGTGTCTGACTCTGCAACCTCATGGACTGCATCCTGCCAGGCTCCTCTGTCCATGGGATTCTCCAGGCAAGAATATTGGAATGGGTTACCATTTCCTTCTCCAGAGAATCTTCCCAACCCAGGGATTCAATCTGGGTGTCTTATATCTACCTGCATTAGCAGCCATAGTTCCAGTGAAATGAGCCTTCCCAATGTTCCACCCACCCAGAAGTACCTATCGTCACTGGAGTCCGTGATGGAGTAAAGGCAAGCCACTCCCCCTTGCCCAAAGTCCTGATCCACAGGGTCTGTGAGCAGAATGAATGGAAAGGTCATTTTATACCACTAGGAAATGGTTTTGTCTGGTACACAGCAAAAAAAAAGAAACTACCATCTCACCACTAGGTACTGATGGTGTGACTTTGGGGAAAGCAGCTGACCCCTTTAAAGAGCCCTCTGTATACAACAATGATTTTATTTATTTATTTATTTTTTATTTTAGCAGAATTGGCTGAACTAAGTTTTTTTTTTTTTTTTGAATTTTGAAATAATTTTAAATCTGCAGAAAAATTACAAAGACAGATTAGAGAGTTTCCATATACTCCCTGCCTCATGTGATGTTGTCAGGAGTAAATGAGACAGAGAAAGTGGCTCACTCGGCACCAGGCGCAGACATCAGGGCGTGCACCAAGGAGTGTCAGCCTCCATGTGCGGTGAAAACGAGGCTTCAGTTTGTCCTAACAAATGCTGCTCTCCATCTTCCATCTCATCAGACCTCCTTCTTCACTTCCTCCCAGGGCTCAGACTTCACAGGTTAGACCTTCCGAACCTGCTTCCTCTCAGCCTCACAGCAGCTGATTGCCTGGTGGGGTGAGAAGACCCAGGGCAGAGCGGAGGTCTTTCACGCATGATGCCCCTCTTTTCTCTGGAGTCTGATCTTGACAACTGTGGGGAGGGGGCGTCACACAGTGGCCTTTGCTGAAGTCCTCCTCACTCCCCAGTGGCTCAGCACAGGATAGATATACACATTCATTATAATCACCAGGTCGGGGGCTTTCTTTGGAGCCTCCTCAGCCAACACCTTTATCCACACTGAATTCTGCATGAGTCTCATGATCCAAATTCACATATGTCAGGCATATATGCAGGTAGAGTGTCACGGAGCTAAGAAATAATTGTGTGGGTCTCTTCCTTCCTGAGGGCCAGCCTGAGGAAAGTCCTTTCAAGACTAGAGGAGGTCCCAAGCATGCTAGGAGGTGATAATTAACTCTCAGCCCCAGGTTGGAGTCTGTGAGAGGAGGCAAGGAGAAGGGGAGCCTCCTCACTGTGTGTGGCCAGATGGAACATCGCCACGCACACTCTGAGAGCACACAGCTCACAGTTCTTTAATGCAATGCCGACGTACCCCAGGTCCGAGCCTCTTACTCTTAGGGAAAAAAATTAAACTTTTCTAAATCAGACTGATAACTCACTTGGAGAAACTTTTACTCCAAAACTAAAAATAAAAATAGAGCAAGAAGCTGCAAGTACCAAGGGCTTGAGTCTGAATCTCCATGAGGACTGGCTCAAAGTTGGGCTCCTCCAATGACACACTGCTGTAGGACAGGGGTTGGAAAGTAGGGGGCTCCTTCCAAGTGGTTGCTCCTCCTTCTGGAACCATGGAGGGCTATCAGGAAGAGGTCTGGATATTCTATGGATCCAAATATGGCTTTATGTCAAGGGCTTCCCAGGTGGCGCTAGTGGTAAAGAACCCACCTGCCAACTCAGGAGACGCAAGAGATGTGGGCTTGATCCCTGTAACGGGAAGATCCCCTGGAGAAGGAAATGGCAGCCCACTCCAATATTCTTGCCCAAAGAGTCCCGTGGACAGAGGAGCCTGATGGGTTACAGTCCATGGGGTCTCAAGAGTCAGACACGACTGAAATGAATGAGCATGGCTTTATGTCAAACTGACTTTATCCCTAGAGTCAGATTAACAAACGTTTATCAAGCACTTATTATGTGTTAAATATTATGCTCTAGAAGCAGGAAACAAGTAAAGCAAGAACCTTCTCTCAAAGAGCTTACAGTCTAGAACAGAGACGGGCCAGAAGGGGTAAAGAGAAGAGAATCATTTAAGTTCTCGGCCTTGGGAGGGGTCCTCAGGAAGGACCAGAGTCTTATTCCATATTTTATTTTATTTTTTAAATTTCACACAACTTTAAAGGTTACACTCCATTTATAGTTACTACACACTTTTGGCTGTATTCCCCTGTTGTACAATATGTTCTTATAACCTACTTTTCACACATTAGTTTGTACCTCCCACTCCCCCACCCCTGTTTATTCCACATTTTAGATAAAAATTTCCTTTGCTGTGAGTTTCTGAATTTCCATAGATCCCAGCTTAGTGACGTTGTACTCATTCCTCTAGCCTACCAGCTTCAAAATACCTCCTTGTCTACACTAGTCGTTTCTTACAGCCCTTTTCAGAAATTTTCCACATGATTAATGTTCCATTTAAAAACCTCCACTTTGGGTAGGTTTGCATTAGATGCCACACAGCTGTAGCTGTCAGTGGGTCACGCTGTGTGATAAATTAGCCAAGACGAAGCTCTGGGAACGCTGGCACTTTCCTCCACTAACTAAGAGCCACGGATGAGTCCCTGCATCACTGCTGCTCCAGATATGACGCCTGAGACCAGTAACAGGGCTCTGTGGACAGAGAATCCTGAGCAGAGACCCGCCCCCTGCCGCCCACGTGGGTCAGCCAGAGACCCGCCCCCTGCTGCCCACGTGAGTCTGCTGTGTTGTTTCATAGAAAGTGCCTCAGTGTCCCCTTCTCTCAAACAAAAACATAAAAATCCCAATCCTTCCATTTAAAAATTCTCTAAAGACTGCATTACATAGGGTTCCAAACACTGGGTAGATGGTAGGAGAACATAGGTTTTGTTCTCATCCCCTTGTCAAGGCAACTGACCTCTCTGGCCACTATTCTAAATAAAGGGAGGGTCCCTTACTATTCTGCTTTCTGTGAATCTATAGATATGGAAGATGCACCTATTTTTGACTTGAGGTCTTGTGTAACTTTTTCAAAGTTGTTTTATTAGCACTGTAGTAATCTTTCCATTTAACAACTTAAAAAAAAAACTATGTTGCAAAAAAATCTGATAACTTATTTATAATTAGATACACTTGTCAACACAATATGATTACTGCACTGAGACAAGATGATTTTCCCACTACTTCAATAATAGTTGGAAATAATTATTTCCTATAACACTAAAAAGTACAGTTGTATATCTCAAAATGCCAGTGCCTTAATGTACTAAAACAGAATGTTGCCCCTTGGAGTCTACTACACATGTTAAATTATTATTATTCTGATTATCACAACATGATTATAATGTATTCCACTTAGCAATGTGGATTGTATTTGTTAAGTAGTTCTAGATAATTTATTACTTATCCACTCAGTGGTTCTTACACAGCACCTGAGCAAAAGTTAAGGACAAAATGTAAGCCTTTAGTCTAAACAGACTTAATTTTCAATATTCAAAACTCAGCCTTAGGCTGCCTAAACAGAGCTGACATGGTTTAATTCCTTTTGTCACAATCCCCCTGGATAAATAATTCTTTAATTACTTCTTAGATGGGAATATTAATCATGGGGCAGCCTTTAATAAAACCAAAATTATGGTGCTTCTTATCCCCAAAGGTTAACAGGGAAAAAAATTATTCTTCTTTTCCTTTCTTCTCTCTCCTCTGATACACAGCTTGGTGGCACCAATCAGTTTGCCATTTGAATTCTATTTAAGCAAATATGCCATCTATCCGCAGAAATTCTGAGGGCCCTGAGCAACGGAATGGTGTCTGATTCATATCAGGATTTGCCACAGAATTGACATTCAATAAATGAAATAGCCTGACTCTGTACAAACATAACTGATTTAAGTAAATTTGGGAATGCCTTAACAATTGTGACTGTATGATATTTGGCCAGTTCCGTGGTTGGTCAGTAGGTTGGTTTGGGGACTTAGGAAAGCTAATCACTTCGTATATGTGTTCAGTTCAGTTGCATCTGATTCTCCACTGCCCAATGGACTGTAGCTCACCAGGCTCCTCTGTCCATGGAATTTTCTAGGCAAGAATCCTGGAGTGGGGTGCCATTTCCTACTCCAGGGGATCTTCCTGACCCAGGGATCGAACTCACGTCTCCTGCAGTGGCAGGTGGATTCTTTACTACTAGTGCCACCTGGGAAGCCAGTATAAATGTAATCACTCAGTATAAATAATATCTAAACCTCAACCACATGGTAGATTCGGTGCTCTGCACTGGAAATGTTTCCTACACTCTAGAAACTCACAGTGTGTTGGAGAAGATAGACTTACAAAAAGATAGGTTAACCATGAACTTCTCTATTAAGCCATTAAACACTACAGTAGAGGCGGAAACCCTCCTTTTGACCCTCAAATACTGCCCAGAAAGGCTCTCTTGGTTTGACAAGTGTGTGGAGAGTGTATATTCATTGTCCCAGTGTGATGGTGTAAGAAACCCTTTTGCAAGCCTATCCAATCTGTAGATGTTTAAAATCTCAAGGGTGAGAAGTTTGTTCGCGGAGGAGAGGAGCAAATCTTTTTGCATAATTAAGGTGAAAGTAAGACAGTGCTTCACACAGAGACCTTTCAGACAGAACAACTTCCATGGTTCTTGGTTAAACACGGAAAGCCTCAGTCTGATCTACTATTGAGTGTAAGTTGGAGACGTAAGAGCTATGAGAGTGCTTTGTATGTTGCAGAGATCTCACTGAAACACAGTTTTGAAGAAACTGATTTGGAGAATTCTCTAAATGAGACAACTGATGTGAACTGGGCAAGTGTACATTCTATAACACAAAAGTAAGAGATCAAGTTAGGAAAATAGGCAGCTGCAAAAAAAAACAAAGACAGCCACGAGAGAGAAAATGTGTGTATGTGGAGAGGCAAGGGGGGAAAAGGGGTAGTGTGTATATGTATGCATATTAGAATTTAATATTCAACAAATAAAGGAAGGGAAGAACTTGTCAAAAATTTGTGTTCATTATGAATTTGGAGAAAATTAACTTTGAGTTTCTCCTCAAACCATATACTAAATAAACTTCTAAATGAATTACAGAGCTACATATTAAGATATTAAATTCCAATTATAGAAAAACTAGACTGTAAAATTGAATATCAAGTGTGTAAATTTAAAAGTAATAGAAGAAATCACAAAGAATAGATCATCAGACTTAATTACACACAATTAAATTTTCTGCATAGTGAAAGAATCCGAAATAAAAAGGCAGATGGAAAAAGAAATCCTGCTGTAAATATATTTTTAGAAAAAACAAAGAGGTAATGATTTTATTCTGTGATGAACAAAAGGAACATCAATTTTAAAAAGGAAAATAATTAATAGTAGATGAATGAGCAAAATATTCTGAATAAGATAAAAGGTATTTTTATCATATCCTACTATTCTATTTATTTTTATTAAATAACATTTAACAATAATTACTGCCTGGAATTATGTGAAGTGTTGAGCACACATAATTCTGAGCCCTTCTTGTAAAAACTACTTGATAATGGGTTTAATCCCAAGAAATGATCAAAATTAAAAATCAGATACGAAAACTGCAGTGAAAAATTAGTGGTGATTATTTAACTATTTAAATATGGAACTAAGCAGTTATGGAATTTAAAGACCAGAATGTAAATGTTATAACCTTTAACCAAGTAAATCTAAAAATATAACAAATAAAAATTAAGACATGAAGGAAATGGAGATGGGAAAAAGTGAAAACTGGCAATTTCTTAAATTCCCTCTAGCAAGAAGTTGGTTAATAAGGTGTCTACTATTTAAAGGAAGTAATTTTAAAAGCTTAACTCCTACCTGTTAATATTTTATAAGCTGTTCCTTCTTCACTTCGAAAGGATCTTTGGGGGAAAGGAGCAATGGCATGTGATAAAGAAACATTTATCTGAAATTCAGCTCTTCCTACAATTCTTTCTTCTGTAATACTGAAGGGAAATTAATTTTAATGGTTTTAATTTAAAGATGGCAGCTTAAGAACAGGCCTCTGGTTTTCTCTACTCTTATGAGTCATAGGCCAGCCAGACCAGACAGGACCATCTCACAGGCAGCAAGCTGTCTGGGCAGCCTTTTCTGAAGAAAAGTTTTGAAACAAAGGAATATATGGTATGGGGAAAGTTTCTACAAAGCTGGAATTTTAAATTATTGAAGTGGCTAAAATAAACCCAGTTGTTGGAGGATAAAAGTAGAAAGTAAAGGAGAGGACTAGAAGACTAAAGTCAAAGTGGAGTGAAGAGAGTTAAGTGAAAGTCGCTCAGTCGTGTCCGACTCTTTGAGACCCCATGGACTATAGTCCATGGAATTCTCCAGGCCAGAATATTGGAGTGGGTAGCCTTTTCCTCCTCCAAGGGATCTTCCCAACCCAGGAATCAAACCGGGGTCTCCTGGATTGCAGGTGGATTCTTTACCAACTGAGGTATCAGGGAAGCACATACACATACATATGTGATTAATTTAGTAACGAAATTGCCTTGGTGAGTATAAAATTGTGTTCTTTTGGATGATAGTCATTCTGACAGGTGTGAGGTGTTATTGATATTTTGATTTGCATTTCCCTGATGATTAGTGACATGGAGAAACTTTTCACGTGCCTGTTGGGTTATTATGAATTATATGAAATCATGTGTGTGAAACTTTTGGAAATTGTAAAACATCAATGGCAACCCACTCCATTACTCTTGCCTGGAGAATCCCATGGAGCGAGGAGCCTGGTAGGCTACAGTCCATGGGGTCGCAAAGAGTCGGACACGACTGAGCAACTTCACTTCACTTCAAAGAATCATTCATTCAATTTTAAAAAGTCCAAGAAAATCAACAGTGAAAATATAAAAAATACAGAGTACTTGAAAATTAAGCAACTCCCTCAGGCTGACCTGGAGGGATGGTGGTGGGGAGGCGGGGGCGGTGGGGCGGACGGGGTGGGAGC
>SJYX01006904.1:431262-454670 GCA_006410675.1 Oreotragus oreotragus
GGACGGGGTGGGAGGGGGGTTTGGGATTGGGAGCAAGTGTACACCCATGGAGGAGTCATGTTGATGTGTGACAAAACCAATACAATATTGTTAAGTAAAAAAATAATATTAATAATAATAAATAAATAATTTTAGAAAAGGAAATCCAAATCAAAATTATCATTTGTTCATAAAAGAGTGCAAAGAAGCACAGAACTCAATCCAAATGATATAGGAGACAGTATTGTTTGATGCTGAGTCAGACTGCCTGGAGCTGTGTGATTCTGAAAACATTACTTAACCTCTCTGCCTCAGCAGTCTCACCATTGCAAAACAGTGATAATAACCACACTCGCCAGAGGCGTGTGGTGAAGACTGAGTTAGAATTCACAGAAAACACCCAGAAGTCAAGAACGTAATAAGGCTTCTTGAACGGTTTGTATCTTGTTGTCTTCATCCCTCCCTCTACTTTCCTTCTTCCCTTACGCTTCTCCTTCCTCATTTCTGTAAATTCTCTAAATGTGAGTCTACTGCTTTTGTAATAAAAAAAGTACATTAAAATGTCTAATGGAGCTATTTCATTGCAAATCACATTATTAATAACATTTAAAGGAAAAAGACTTCAACTGAATAAGAAGTATCATCATTCCTTAGGTAAGCATATTCTGATATCCCTCCTTTCTGCTGGTGGAGGTGTGTTAAAGTGAGGAAAGGGCACAAACCAATGCAGAACTGTTTGATTTTGCCTATTTTAGACAGAAAAAATGAACCAGTTTCTAAGAAGGCCACCTGGGACCTACCATAATTTCTACAAGGAGGGTTATCATCTATCTCCTTTGTCTCAGAGAGAGCTGTAGAAGGAAGGAAAACAATGATATCAGACTTCCAGCCTTTTATTTCCAGAAGTCTTGTTTCAAAAGAAGGAAGAAGAGATATTGTTGCAGACTTTTCTCCAAACCACTTGTGACCACTCCAGACGGGAAACAGTCTGCAGGAGATGAAGAGTGGGGGCAGGTCCCAAGTCAAAGCATCCAGGCAGCAAGTTCAGCAACTGACAAGACCCCAAAAAGAACTGGCTTGGGGCACACCAAGGCAGGGGCCAGAATGTGCAGCCCCCCAAGAGGAATTCATGTTCCAAGGGTCATATGGGTATAAAGCAGAGTGCAGGATCCAGAGGCCTTGCCAAATGGAAAGGTCCATGTCCAGCAGTACCTGACCTCAAAGGACAGGTCATGTGAGGGCCAGGTGAGCACCCATTACCAGACATTGGTCCCATGGAAGCCCTGGGATTTTGACACTATCTTCAGTGTCAGAAACTGCAGGAAAGAATGTTAAAGTTTCCCAGTTGCCCAGTAGAACAAAGGCTGAAAATAAAAAATATTTTGGAAAAAAATAAAGTAATACTTTGTTGCACATCTGAGTTTATAGTGAGACTTCTACTTGCCATATCAGTCTTCCCCACCTTCAAATCGTGGACTCATGTGACATGCCACCTACTAATCCTGATGTGAACTCGTCACTGGAATCCAGTGCTTCCTTGGTGATAATGGCTGGATGGTGCTTTCTCTCTAGCATCTTTTGCAGCTCTTTCTAGGAGACATACCTTGGAGGCTTATTGCTCTGCTTTGTGCTGTTAAGACCACCCCTGAGATTCTTCCGTCTTCCTCACCTTCCCTTCTCCCACTTTACTAATGAGGAAATCAAGGACAATCATAGAAATAGTGCCCCCAGGCCACACAGCTAAATAGAGTGGTTACAGCTGCTCACAAATAGAGAATCTTCTCTCTTCCTAAGTTGAGGCAGGATATTCCTCCTCGCAGTCCTGGGAACTCAGCCAGCCCTCCCAAGAGATGAAGATGCCAACCTACAATACAGCCTGCACTGCAGCATGGCACACTCCCCCACAGATGTGACCCCAGGCACTTAAAATGTTCAGGTTTACTGCTGGTCCCCAAGAGGAGCTGTTTGTTGCACAGGCACAGCTCATGAGACACAATCACAAAGAAGCTTTCCAACTCTTTCTCTCCTATAGATTATCATATCCTGCAAACTGCCCTAGGGCTTGAAATATAGCTTGTACTCACTAAACTCTCATTGACACTGATTGCGTTGCTATGTAATTATTACATGAACATGATAACACAATAATTAGATTAACGATAGCATCTGCAATTTGTTATACAGAGCACTTTGTGTGTGTTACCTCTTACACAATGACTTTCTACAGGCATCATCACAGACATAGTACAGATGAGAAAACCAAGACCCAAGGTGGCACAGTAAGCAGGATTTTGAATCAAAAATCTGTCTGAAAGCAAATCAAAACCTCACTCTCTAAAATGGTGATTGTTTTCCCCCTGCTAAAGTCTTCTGCTGCTAAGTCACTTCAGTCATGTCCGACTCTGTGTGACCCCATAGACGGCAGCCCACCAGGCTCCCCTGTCCCTGGGATTCTCCAGGCAAGAATACTGGAGTGGGTTGCCACTTCCTTCTCCAATGCATGAAAGTGAAAAGTGAAAGTGAAGCCGCTCAGTCGTGTCCAACTCTTAGCGACCCCATGGACTGCAGCCTACCAGGCTCCTCTGTCCATGGGATTTTCCAGACAAGAGCACTGGAGTGGGGGTGCCATTGCCTTCTCCAGCTAAAATCTTCTAATTCCCTTTAAATTTGCATCAAGGGATTAGTTTTTTCATCTGCCCCAGGATTAATTTTCAGAATTTTCCTGGTTATTTCTGGTTATTATAAAGTTCTATAGTCATTTGAAGTCACAAAGCTCCGTCTTGATTGTGAAATTAGAAGGTCTGGCTCTATGTAATAATCAACACTTCGATCTTAATTTGAAAATAAGACTTATCTGCTTCCTTTGCTAGGGTTTCCCACAGTTACAAAGCCTCTCTCTCCTTGCTCATCTCTTTTACCACTTGTTACCTGCTGTTTCTTTTAACTTTTTAATATTTTCTGTGGAAACTTCCAAGCACGCACAAATGTCAAAGAGTAGTATGATCAATCATTACTCACCTTCAACAGTTATCGCTTCACCAACCCATGGCCAGTCTTGTGGCAGCTATACCACACCCACCCACCATTATCTGGCCGATGTTCTGAAAACCACCTCCCAGTGTTGGCGGAGAAGGAAAGAGATCTTACCTGAGTAGCACGTACACTCTTTGGTACTCTCAGGGCCTGGCAAGTGTTTAAAAGATATTTTTTTTTAGTGGGGGAGCTATGGTGAGTTCTCCAGAGAGTCCTATAGGTATTGCTCCCCGGCTGCCCCTTTGATGTGAACACACACATCTCCATTTTGGTGAATGGCTTAGTCAGGAATCCCGTGGCCCATCCCTAGAGTTTTGGTGTTGTTGTTTGCTTGGTTTTTTTTTGCTGAAGTCCCATCAGCCCTGCAATCAGCCTATTGCATGGGAATAGAGATGACCCAGACCCGTTCCCTCATCAAGAGCCTTCATCTGCTCAGTGAGACACACTCAGGCAACACTTGGCCTAATTAATTCTAGAGACATGGGCAAGTGTGGTCTGGTCACCTCTCCTTCAGCTGGTCCATCTGTTGCAAGATTCTCTCTCATCCTATAGGTCTCTGAGTAGTTCCATAGACGTATTTCTCATTATTCCTGATGTTAGGAATAGGCACTCCAGCACCTGTCCAAAAAAAACCCAAAAATCTCTTCTTCCCAACCCTTTTATACCTCAACATGAAAAAAAGTTTAAGTGCCCTAAATCAGTGTTGCTCAGAGTGTGGTTCTGGCAAACAAGACACAGGGTCTGTGATGGGTTATAAACCAATGCATTGCGTCCTTCATCAGGAAAGTCTTGCTATTAAAAAAACAAAAAAGTCAGTTGAATTAAACAATGTGCTTAGCAATGTAGCTGATCTACTTTCTGATTCAAGTTCCTCATGTCATTGGAGACTGTGAATAAAATGCTCATGGACCGGCTTAAACAGTTCTTGGCCATTTACTTTTGGATATATCCACAGTGGAAGCACTGGAATAAACTACTGTTTGCTCCTGCCAAAACTTGATTCTTCAATCAAAACTGAAACAGTAAGAATCCTGTTCTAATCCTGAGGTATATAAAAAAAAAAGATCAAGGACTCAGACCTACACAGAACAATCACAAAGATCCAGATTCTAGAAAGATTTCATAGGCATGGTTCCTGGTCTTGAGCTCTTGTTCCTCTGTGGTGGTCACTTGCAAATCCTATGAAGTCATCTGTTTCAACTTGCTGAAGCAAACAGCCATGTCCCTGGTTCTTAACCCTTCAGAGCAAGCAGTCCAGATTTCCAACCTCAAATATTATATTTCCTTAACCGTGGGCTTTCTCTCATCTACGAGTCTACTTTGCTCTCCCAGCACAACAAATGACTGAGGAGTCCGCATGTAAATATCCTGTCTCCTTCACTAATTACCGGGATCATTCTGAAATACATCCCCTACACTGGCACTCATAGTTTCCCAGCAAAGCACAGGCAAGAACTCACCACATCCTGAGAGCTCTCCATGAGGAAGATCCTTGCAACTGCAACTTCTGGAGAGAAGTTTGCCAAGAAACCTGAGATGCTGGTTCAACTTGGCGATTAAGAAGCNCTCATAGTTTCCCAGAAAAGCACAGGCAAGAACTCACCACATCCTGAGAGCTCTCCATGAGGAAGATCCTTGCAACTGCAACTTCTGGAGAGAAGTTTGCCAAGAAACCTGAGATGCTGGTTCAACTTGGCGATTAAGAAGCTCTGAGAGGAGCGTCGAAGACAAGGTGTTGTTGCCCTTGCTTGCTTGCCCTGTATCTGTTTCATCAGCAACAAGGGCATATTATGGGCAAAGGACCATCCAAAGTCAGACTAGGAGAGGCATAGACCTGGGTTCAACATCATAATCTTTCAGAAAGGATTCAGAATAGACAGCTAGGAAGAGCTGCTTACCCAGCCCTTCCTGGACCACCCACTTGGGATCATTCATTGAGGTGAAGAGGTGAGGTGAAGTCGCTCAGTCGTGTCCGACTCTTTGCGACCCCATGGACTGTAACCTACTAGGCTCCTTCGTCCATGGGATTCTCCAGGCAAGAATACTGGAGCGGACTGCCATTTCCTTCTCCAGGGGATCTTCTCAATTTCAAACAGCCTTGGAATTCTGGCTCTCAAACCCCACTTGCTGGGATGATGGGTCATTCCACAGTGTTGAGACTGACCACACTTTCCTGCCCTCTGCTAAGTCTGTTCTCAGTGTGCCTGCCAGGTGCCAGGGGCACCTGAGCGTCCTATTCAGGTGGGCAGCACAGAATTTAGGCAGCGTGCACAAAGATGACGAGGCAGAGGCTGAGTTCTGAAACTCATGCTCTCATGGGGAGACTGGTGAGAAAACAATCACAGCCAAATGTGGCTTCCGGGTTTCAAGTCAGAACTTTGACTCTGCATTAAGGGACAGACCTCAGTAAATAAAACAGAAAATGAAAATAGCTGAGTTACCTTGGGAAAATCACTTCTTCTTTCTGATCTTTCCATTCTCTCACCTTGAAATTAAAGCCCTACTCCTCAATGGGGGTGGTTTGATGACTCAGTGAACGGACTTGTGAAAACATTTTGTAAAATGCAGAGTGTGATAAAATAAAAAGGATGGGGTGATATTTGAATAAATAAGATGTTCATATTCTATAATCATATGCTAATAGTTACACTAACTATATACTGTTAGCCTTCTAACATTATAGATTAAATTCATCATAAACCATATCTAATCTCTCAGTAAATCCTGCTAGTGATGACTTTGGAATATGGCCAGAAGCCCACCATTTCTCTCCACTTCTGCTGGACCTCCCTGGCCTGTCTGGTCCAAACCTCCATCCACAGCCTTCTCATTCCTCCTTCCTATCACCCAATGTCAACCTTTTAGCAGGCAATTTCTTAAATTTTGGTAAAATAGTAGATGGTCCCTTCCAAACATAAATCAGCCATGCCACTCTGCTGCGGGAACCCTGATGATGGCCCACAAGTCCTAGCAGGGCCCTGGTCCGCATCACCAGTCCCTGGCCTCCTGTGGCATCCCCCGTCTCTCTGCCCTTCATTCTCCCACTCCAGCCATGCTGGCCGCCTTATCCACCTCAAACAATAGCACATTGATGCCTTAGAGCATTTGAACTTGAATCTGCTATCTGGAATGCTTTTCTCCAGAGCTCTGAGAGCTCACACACCTTCACCTCCTTCAGGATTCTTCTCAAATACCAGAGGCCTTCCCCACGCCTTGGTATGAACAGCAGATTGCCACCAGCACCCGGCTGCATGTCCTATACCGCATGCCCACGTTCATTTTTCTCCACAGCACTAACACCATCTCACATGCTAGATATCGGTTTGTTTTCCTAGAGCCTGCCTCCTCACAACTAGACTGTCATCTTCTTGAGGGCATCGAAATTCCTTCTTTCACCTGAAGGGTGCATGGCCCACAGCAGTTACCTAGTATATATTTGTATGAATGAGCGCACGAACAATTGAAGAACATATTGATCAGCCAATCAATTACCCGCAATATACTCTGCACACCCCACAGAGTGCAAGGACCGTCACAAGGGAGAATGGATACCGTGCGCTTTGTAATCTGTAAAGCGGTGCTGATTCAGGTTTTTAAGGCAGGAGCGCTGGGATGACCCAGGGAATCTCAGTACACAGTCTTACAGGGTGTCAGAAATAACGTCACCCAAAGTGGGCCATTTATTCTCTGCCCAGGGGCTTAGACTTGGCCTTCATGACTTCTTTCCAAGCATCCTGAATGGACTAGCTCCAAGGTCCTTTCTGCCCCCACAAGAACTCAGCAACAGCAGGAATCTAACTCCCCTCCTCTGTGCTCTATTTATACTCCGTGATGCCTCTTTATGAAAGTTAAAGTGGTCAGAAGCTGAGAGAGGCACAAATGTGCAGATAGCACTATTGATTTTTTCCTCCTGAGAGAGACCAGGCTGCCAAACTGTGTGGATACAAAGCAGACAAAATGGCCTGGCAGGGGTCCCAGTCCCCTCCACTACCGCACCCCCCCACCACCACACATGGCTCATTCTCTGATCCCCACCTCCCACCCTGGAACACCCACAAGACCCCTGTTTCCCTCTCCTCTGCTCTGGGCCTTCCAGACCCACGAGCCATCGCACTGGCAGTAACTAGCCCAGCAGTTGGTTTCTGCCATTTTTTATTTTTAGGCGTGATGCTGTTCCTGAAGAGAAAATAAAAGCAAATAAAATTCAGGCTGCTGCTATTGATCTCCAGTCATTTCTGAACGTTGCTACAGCAACCACCAGGGGCTTTGCAGCCACTCTTTCCCTCCCCACACCCTTCTCCCCGTCGTCCTGTGGCGCAGGACCCGGACCGTCAGGATAGCATCAGCACAGCATCCTGTCATGAAGAAGCATCCGTCCACGGCTTCGGAGGCAGGAGTCGCCTAGGATCCAGGGCCAGGCAGTCGGTTCTGTCCACGTGGTCCATTCGCTGCCAGGCCAGCCCCGCAGCCAGGCCAGGTCCTAAGCGACACGCAGAGGGAGGCTGAGCAAGCGCCGTTAATCACTGATGCAGACACAGGGAGAAGGAAAGGAAAGAAGCCTGCAACATTTCAAGAAGTTTACAGCCTGGACTTTTCCTGCCTCCCTCTGAGGAACTGGTAAATTTTCAGCAGCCCTAGTCATGAAGTCAGGAGATTTTATATTGGTGATTCCGCCTGCTTCACCTCCAGGCTCCTCAGGAACCTGGTATGCCCTACCCCTCCTCCATACCACCAGGGACCTGCTTCCCGCTCTGTGGCAGAAGCCAGAAAAATCAAATTAAAATATGTGTGATGGGTTACAGGTGACGGCAACATATGGGCCAGGGAGGGGGCTGTGCCTAAAACTCAGCTCAGGTCAGCTCTGGGAGCTGGGGGGACTGGGGAGACTGGACCAGGACCCCAGCCCCTCACATAGCCTGCAGCTTCATAACAATTCCTATCATGAGAACAGTGCCAATCCATTCCAGCACATGTGCGTCCAAGCCAGGGGTCTCACAATGGCAGTCAATATACCCATACCCATTCCTGTGTGAGCACAAGATGGTTAAACCTTCAGCTGCTGCTAGAGCACACGGTGGGTGATGCAAAAAAAAAAAAAAACTTTATGGGTAATGTCTTCCAGGTAATAGGTAGCAAGTTGAGAGCGGTTCTATTTCCACCCAAATCAGAGCAGTCTATAAAACCCTTCATACACCAGCAGAAATGGGAGTGGAAGGTGTTTGCAATGGGCAGCCGCTGCTGCCATTCATTGCTGAGTGTGCTCTGACTGAGAAACTCATGCACTGACCAGATCTCTGCAGCAGAAAAGAGTCACAGATGGAGCTGGGTCTGCAGCAACAAAAATCATGAACGTGCCCAGGGAAGGGGTCCCAGTGGCAGCCTGGAGCAGGCCGCCACGAAGTTCTTTCCAGGCTTCTCTCCTCAGATCCCTCCAGTCTCGGGGTAGACCCTTCTCCCTGCGTGTTTCCTCCAAGGTGCTCTCTTCATCTGCCTCCAATCTCCCCTCCCCTTTGAGACTAAGACCTTGAGAAATAAAACCATGATGACTTCTGGCTAGCTCTGCTTTCAGCTCTCCCTCACCCTTGCAGATCAGAGCCCAAGCATCCACTTAGGTGGAAGAAGGAGGAAAAAGAAACCGGGTTATTATCTGTTCTGCCACTAATCACTCTCATAGTCATTAATCTGAGGATTGACACAGCACTCACAGTCCCTTCCCGAAAGCTTATTTGTCCTCAGGGCCAGAAACTATGCAGTTTGAGATAGGATGCAAATTTAATGTGTACTTAGCGATGAAAGTTAATATATACTGAGTGGTTCTAAGTATTGTAAGCATAAGTAGTTATAACTGCTCCAAACGCATTGTTCGCATTGGTCAGCGTGTCCTCATAGCATCTTGTATGGAAGGCACTATTATGGCCCTCATTTTAGAAAGGAGGAATTTGGGGCACAAAGAGGGCAACTGACTGTCCCCCAAGTCACACAGCTTGGGATTGGTGGAATTACAATTCAAATTCAGGCAGGCTGAGAACAGAGCCTCTAGCTCTTTACCATGAGGTTTCACCACCAGGACCCATCCTGTCTCATCCTATCTGAGAGACACTCCAGATGCTGTGGGAATAAAACAGTAATGCAATGGTTAGGCAGTGCCTTCCTTCCAGCCCTTTCCAGCTGCCTGCCCCTTTGCACCCTCAGTGGGCCAATGAGCAAGGTGACTGTAGGGATAAAGAGGAAAGCCAGGACTGGAGTTCAGCTGAGTTACACAAGCATAGCCAGTTTGTTGAATTTTTAAAATACTTCTAAACTGGCTCAGACGATAAAGCATCTGTCTACAATGTGGGAGACCTGGGTTCGATCCCTGGGTTGGGAAGATCCCCTGGAGAAGGAAATGGCAATCCACTCCAGGACTATTGCCTAGGAAATCCCATGGACAGAGGAGCCTGGTGGGCTACAGTCCATGGGTCCCAAAGAGTTGGACATGACTGAGCAACTTCACTTTCACTTTCAAGCTGACAAACAGTCACTGTGCAGCCCCCTCCTCGAGATATGCTCCTCTCACTGACCCCCACCCTGCCACTCAGGACCCAGCAATTAAGCAGGTGTGAAGTCTGTAGCAGGCACCCACTCATCAGGTCTCTAGAAGGCACCAGAGAGGTTGCTACAGTGTATTCACCAGCACCCCCTTGGCCTGATGCTCTTCCTAAGTCAGGTGTCAGGGGTGACAAAGGAAACTGAAGGCCCTAATGGTCTCCTGTGTGCCCAGCTGAGCCTTGTTCCCTGCCGGGGCCGTGTGTGGCTTGACTCCTCACCAGTGTCAGTCTCCGGTTCCTGGTTTTTCCAGCTCAGGCTGATTGGCTAGTTTCCCAGGGGCGTGGGTTCTGCCAGCCCTTCCCTTGAAATGGGGCTCTATTCCTATTTCTTAGGCATGGATCCAGATGGATGCCCCCTTCTGCTTCTGGCACCCCAGCTACAAATTGCAGCACTCACACCCTCTCCCATCAACTCTTCAGCCCCGAGTCTTGCATCTTGGTGGCATGAACAGCAGGTCCCTCTTGGGAAGGGGAGTGGGCACCCCTGTGGCCGGCCCTCCAGCCACTAGTATGGACTATCCCATCCCCTTACTCCTTGCTAGCAACTCTTTTCTCACCCAGTTAAGTCCAGTTCATCATTACTGGGAAGCTACTTCTTGACGGGTGTTAGTGTTACAATGACCTGGTTGAGAAAATTGTCCTGTGCTCAACTGATGGCAATAACTGCTTAGCTATAATAACTGTGCATCAGACACTGTCCCTAAGCATTTTACATTTATTAAACGTAATCGTGATGTTAAACTCATGAGAGAATAGTTATTGAAGAGGACACTGAGGCACAGAGAGGTTGAGAAACCTCCCCAGGTCACATAGCAAGTCATAGAAGTGTCTGGATTTGAATTCAGCATCTGTACCTGCAACCACCATACTGTGGCTGACATTCCATAGCACAAAACTGTGAGTACCAGGACAGGAAAGACCTAAGTTCTCCCCGGTCCTTTAGACATATGAATTCAAGTCCAAATGGGCATGTTTAGGAAAATACTTATCCCAAGACCTTCCACATCTCAAGAGCAGCCACAAAGAAAATGGAATTGGCCGGTTACTGGGTGAAGAAATAAGGTTTTCAGGGAGAAGTTTCCTTTCTTGGCCACTAACATGTCTTTCACCCTGTTTCAGAGAGAACTTCAGGCTGCTGGGGGAAAGCAGAGGATTCTGGTTGGCCCTGGACCTGTGCCCACTGGCTACCCCTGCCAGCAAGCCCAGACACACCTCTTTCCGGGGAACCTGCAGGTAAAGATCAGATTTTCTAGGTGATCACAAATACCCTCTCTCTATCGCCCCAGGAGAGGATGCCAGGCCAGCGTCCTCATGGTGCAGAGGCGACTCCTGGGCACCTGCAGTTTGGAAGTACCTCACACAGCCAGTTTTCCAGCCAAGCAGGCTCTTTTCGGATAACCAGCTAGATGGCGCCACCTGCTGGAGAAATGGAGCGTCTCACCTCTGGCGGAAGCATCAGCGAGCCCTGCTTCCTGTGGCTACTGGCCCTGGTCCCCACCTACCTCCTCCAACCCTGAGCCTGGCCAGAGAGAAGCCTTCAACAGAAAGCTCAAGCCAGGGACACAAGCATCCATATCTGGATCTTCCACCGGATTAATTAGCATATTGTTCATTTATTTATCTGCTCTTCTTTCTGCTTCTCAAGGCTCTAACCCCACCCGTCCCCTCCACTCCAGACCATTTTCTCTGTCACCTCCTGGTTAAGGCTTCTAAGTCCTTAAACTTGTTGAGCCTCGTTTTCTTCATTTATTAAGATGCAGCACTGTTGTGAGCAAGATAGCACACCTGTTTCAGGCACTCAGAGAGGTGGGAAGGGGACTGTGATTGTCGCACATATGCCTAAATGAACGTGTGCTGGACATAGGTCATGATGGGCCCAGAACAAAGGGGAAACACACGCTGATAGATATTCTCAGGTTCTCAAAAATTTCTGGACAATACCATTTCGTTTGTAAGATGTGTACAGAAGAACAGAGCCCCTCTTAGGTAAGGATTCTGGGCCATTTATTAACATAACTACCTATGGGCTTGCAAGATGCAAGACTCAAATCACAGCCCCAGTAAGACAATAAATTATTATATAACACTGGCTCTCAGAGTCTTAAGAGAACCATAGAGGTTATACTTGAAATGCCAGGCTCTACTGCTGCTGCTGCTGCTAAGTCACTTCAGTCGTGTCCGACTCTGTGTGACCCCATAGACGGCAGCCCACCAGGCTCCCCCATCCCTGGGATTCTCCAGGCAAGAACACTGGAGTGGGTTGCCATTTCCTTCTCCAATGCATGAAAGAGAGAAGTGAAAGTGAAGTCGCTCAGTCTGTCCGACTGTTAGCGACCCCATGGACTGCAGCCCACCAGGCTACTCCGTCCATTGGATTTTCCAGGCAAGAGTACTGGGGTGGGGTGCCATTGCCTTCCCCACCAGGCTCTACTATTTTACCTTAATAAATGTTCTTTTCTTTGCTTTCTACTTTGTTCCTTGTTCCCTATAAGCTAATTCTTTCCCATCTTTTATGGGATGAATTGTGTCTCCCCACCTCGCCAACAAAAAAAATCATATGTTGAAGCTCTAACCCTCGCCATCTTAGAATGTGATTGTATTTGGAGATAATTATCTCTCTAAAGGCCCTAAGTTAAAATTATGGTGGGTCCTAGTCCAATCTGACTAGTGTCCTTATAAGAGAATTTGAAAACACAAAGGTTAGCCACGGATCCGGAGGGATGATGTGGGGTGGGAGGTGGGAGGGGGGGATTCATGTTTGGGAGTTCATGTACACCCATGATGGATTCATGTCAATGTATGCCAAAACCAATACAGTACTGTAAGGTAAAATAAAGCTAAAACAAAATTAAGGCTACTCCGTCCATTGGATTTCCAGGCAAGAGTACTGGGGTGGGGTGCCATTGCCTTCCCCGAAGACAGCTCCTACCACACTGAATTGTCCTCCCCAAAATGGTGAGAGGGCCATGGTCAAGAAACCCTAATCTACAGAGTTGCTTCATATAGGAAGACTTTAAGGAGGAATGATGGTTTTAGAAAATAACAATTCTGAGAATTAAAGCACCTTGATTTCTTAGAAGTTTTCATATGAGGAATCTACCCATTCATGACCTAGATTTGTTTTTTTTTCTTTCTTGTTAGAAGTCTTTAAATCATTTTTAGAGCTGATATTAGAATACATTTACTCCCAGTTCCATTCATTCATTTGGGCAGAGGTGACCTCTTAAGGATGTGGCCAGGTTGTTCCTAAGCTGGGGACACTCACGACTACAGACGATGGGGTTGGGGCTCTGCAGCTGGGTGGAGGAGTTGTCCCCAGACCCTCACAACAGAGGTGCAGTGGGGGATGGGGGGCTCCTGGCTGAGACTAGCAGAATCCGAGGCACAGTCACCACCTTCCTTCTTTCCTTCCTTCCAGAGAATAATATCTTAGAAAACTTTCAAGTTCTTAGGAAACTACTTCCAGAAAAGAACAAATAGGCAAAATGAGGAAAGGTCAGCCTTTACCATTCTATATGGTAGAGGGTAAAGGGAACAAGATGGAGGAGAATCAAGTTCGAGGTCATTTATGAGTATTTTGAAAATCATGTTACATAAATAGCATGTTTCTTAATGCATTTCTGTTTCAAACTATATTAAATCATTAATTAGCATTTTTGTCACTAATAGATACTTATTAAGCACTTAATGTGAGCTTAACATTTTGCCAGACACGATGCATATTTATTTCAGCCTAGTAAATGTGAAAATCCTTCCTGTGACCTTTATCAAATACCATGATTTGTCACTCTGCGTGAAATCTAAATGTTCTTTAGCCCACGTTTAATTTAGGTCTTTGCCACTGAAACAGGTGTGCTGTTAAAGAAAAAAACTACAGAGTTTTGAGTCAGGTAAATGAGCTTGAATTCCAAATGCCACCATTAGATTGCACTAGTTTATTGTTGCAATTTTCTGTGATGAAAACGTTCAAATTTTACCCCCAATAATATCATGCACTCAGTACCTTTCTCCCAGCTCTTTGCTTCCTCCATTCAACTTCTAAAGAAATCACAGCAGAAACAAAAACATCCAAAATCTGACCATTTCCCACCACTCTTGCTGCACCTCCCTGCTTCCATGTACAGTCCTTTCCTGATTAATCCAGATTCTTCTCATCCCTCTTCCTGCTTCTGCTGGGGGTTCCCCCTGCAGCCTCTTCTTCACAGAGCAAGTAGAGTGATTTTCTCAAGAAGGAAGAAAGACCATGTTACACCTCTGCTCAAAAGCCCCTAGTGGCTCCCTGTTTCACGCAATGCCAATGTTTCATCTTTAGCTCCCCCTTCCCCAGGGCCTTTGCACATGCCATCCCTGCCACCTGCAAGGCCTTCCCTCCGTAGATGGTCAAGGCTCACTTTCAGCTCCAACATGACTTCATCAAAGAGGATTTCACCAACCAGATGGCCACCTCCCCAGTACTCCCTATGCTCCTTTCTCGAAAATGATCTCTCCACATCACTTATAACTCACTCAATCCACTTTATTTTTTATTATCCACTTTATTATTTTTATTATGATCAGTCTGCCCCATTCGAATGAAAATTCCATGTGGACAAGAGTTTTTGTCTGTTTTATGCATGGCCTTATCCCCCATGGCCAGAACTATGCCTGGAACAAATAATTGTTTAATGAATAAAAAATAAAACCTATACCTTTTCAATAAATGCTTCTACTTTTCTGCCCCAATGAAAGGAATACATGTGTGCTGAGTCACTTCAGTCATATTCAACTCTGTGCACCCCTATGGACTGACTATAGACCGCCAGGCTCCTATGTCCATGGGATTCTCTAGACAAGAATACTCGAGTGGGTTGCCATTTCCTGCTCTAGGGGCTCTTCCTGACCCAGGGATCGAACCCACGTCTCTAACATCTCCTGCATTGGCAGGTGGGTTCTTTACCACTAACGCCACCTGAGAAGCCCTGGAAGGAATACAGGTAGACAGAATCATGAGAAATGCTGAGCAGATAAGGATCCATCCATATTTCTTTATATCCAATTTCAAATTGAAAATATCAAGTGAGGGTTCTTTGATTAAGTGGCTCATTACAAAATATTTTTGATAATAGGTTAGTATATGCAGCATGCATAAAAATGTAGCCAGATGTATTACAGATGTGCAGCTAACTGCAGATACATCCTTATATTTGCCAAAGCAAGTCTTGCCACCAGTCAATTCATCCTCTTCATCCTCCCCAGTATTCTGCCAACCTGTTGGAAGGAGGACCCAGTATCGAGTGATCTCTTGATTTTTCTTTCTCTTTTCCGTCTGCCAGCCAAACTCACTAATGGCAGGTCTCTGAGTTCTGTATATGACTCCTTGTGTGGATGTTGAAGAGAAGCACGCACACCAGCACTATCTAGAAGAAACATAATGTGAGCTACATTTAGAATCTTCTAACATCTTAATTGAACATGTAAAAAGAAACAGGTGAAAATTATGTAATTTTAATATGTTTTATTTCACCCAGAATATCTAAAATATTATTGTTTCAGAAAGTAATCAGTATTTAAAAGATTCTTGAGGTATTTGGCATTCTTTTTTATACTAAGTTTTCAAAATCCAATATGTATTTGATACTTACATCACATCACAGTTTGGACCTGTTCAAGTGCTGAGTCACCATGTGGAGCTAATGGAGCCTCTGTTCTGGATTGGATATTTGTGGGCCCCCTGAATTCATATGTTGAAATACTTTCCCATGGTGTTCCTAAGAGGTGGGGCATTTGGGAGGTCATTAGGATGAATGAGGGTCATGAGGGCAGAGCTTCATGAACGGGATTAGTGTCCTTATAAAAGTCACAAAAAAGCTCACTGCTTTCTGTTCTCTGCCATGTAAGGATACAAGAAGACGGCCATCTGTGAACCAAGCGGGCCCTCGCCAGACACCAAACCTGCCAGCACTTTGATCTTGAACATCCAGCCTCCAGAACTGTAAGACATGCATGTTTGTTATTTAAATCTCTCAGTCTGTGGTGTTTTGTTACAGTAGCCTGAGCTAAGACAGCTACCATATTGGACAGTGCAGAGGTGGACTTCTCTTTAAGTGTCTCAGTGGCCCAGTTTAAAAATGTTAGTACTTATTCACTCAAACAAAACAAACTTTTGAGCACCTGCCTCGTGTCAGGAGCTGTTCTAGGCTACCAGCAGTGAACAAAGCTGACAAATTTCCCTTCCCATCCTGCAATGATTTTGAGGTTATGGACAGAGTAAGTAGTTTTATAGGGTCTGTAGGAGAAGGCAATGGCACCCCACTCCAGTACTCTTGCCTGGAAAATCCCATGGATGGAGGAGCCTACTATCTAGGTTGGTCATAACTTTTCTTCCAAGGAGTAAGCGTCTTTTAATTTCATGGCTGCAATCACCATCTGCAGTGATTTTGGAGCCCAAAAAAATAAAGTCTGACACTGTTTCCACTGTTTCCCCATCTATTTCCCATGAAGTGATGGGACCGGATGCCATGATCTTCATTTTCTGAATGTTTAGCTTTAAGCCAACTTTTTCACTCTCCTCTTTCACTTTCATCAAGAGGCTTTTTAGTTCCTCTTCACTTTCTGCCATAAGCGTGGTGTCATCTGCATATCTGAGGTTATTGATATTTCTCCCAGCAATCTTGATTCCAGCTTGTGTTTCTTCCAGTCCAGCGTTTCTCATGATGTACTCTGCATATAAGTTAAATAAGCAGGGTGCTTAGAGAAGTGCTAATTAAAGCCACAATGTGGTACCACTACATACCCACTAGAATTACTAAAGTTAAAGACATCAATAACAAGGATTGGTGAGGTTTGTAAGGATGTGGAGCAATGGGAACTCTCTCCTGCATTCCTGGCAAGAATGCAAAATATTACAGCCATTTTGCAAAGCAATGTAACAGTATTTTATAATGTTAAATCTTCATTTATTTTTGTTGTTCAGTTGCTAAGTCATGTCCAACTCTTTGCAGCCCCGTGGATTGCAGCACACTAGGCTTCCTTGTCCTTCACTATCTCCCAGAATTTGCTCAAACTCATGTCCATCAAGTTGATAATGCCATCCAACCATCTCATCCTCTGTCATCACCTTCTCCTCCCACCTTCAAGCTTTCCCAGCATCAGGATCTTTTCCAATGAGTCAGCTCTTCACATCACATGGCCAAAGTACTGGAGCTTCAGTATCAGTCCTTCCAATGAATATTCAGGACTGATTTCCTTCAGGATTGGCAGGGATGATCTCCTTGCAGTCCAAGGTACGCCCCAGAGTCTTCTCCAGCACCACAGTTAGAAAGCATCAATTCTTCAGCACTCAGACTTCTTTATGATCCAGCTCTCACATTGGTACACAACTACTGGAAAAACCATGACTTTGGCTAGACGGATCTTTATCAACAAAGTGATATCTCTGCTTTTTAACATGCTGTCTAGGTTTGGCATAGCTTTTTTCCAAGGAGCAACCATCTTTTAATTTCAAGGCTGCAGTCATCATCCACAGGGATTTTGGAATCCAGGAAAATAAAGTCTGTCACTGTTTCCATTGTTTCCCCATCTATTTGCCATGAAGTGATGGGACCAGATGCCATGATCTTCATTTTTTGAATGTTGAGTTTTAAGCCAGATTTTTCATTCTCTTCTTTCACTTTCATCTATAGGCTCTTAAATTTCTCTTTACTGCATATCTGAGGTTGTTGATATTTTTCCTGGCAATCTTTATTCCAGCTTGTGCTTCATCCAGTTCAGCATTTTGCGTAATGTATTCTGCATAGAAGTTAAATAAGTGGGGTGACAATATACAGCCTTGATGTACTCTTTCCCCAATTTGGAACCAGCTCGTTGTTCCATGTCTGATTCTAACTGTTGGTTTTTGACCTGTATACAGGTTTCTTGGGAGGCAGGTAAGGTGGTCTGGTATTCTCATCTCTTTAAGAATTTTCCACAGTTTGATGTGACCCACAGTCAAAGGCTTTAGTATAAGCAATGAAGCAGAAGTAGATGTTTTCCTAGAATTCCCTTGCTTTTTAAATGATGCAACAGATGTTGGCAATTTAATCTCTGGTTCCTCTGCCATTTCTAAATCCAGCTTGTACATCTGGAATTTCTTGGTTCACATACTGTTGAATCGTAGTTTAAAGGATTTTGAGCATTACCTTGATAGCATGTGAAATGAGCACAATTGTGCAGTAGTTTGAACATTCTCTGGCATTGCCTTTCTTTGGGATTGGAATGAAAACTGATCTTTTCCAGCAATTCACATACTGTTGAATCATAGTTTAAAGGATTTTGAGCATTACCTTGATAGCATGTGAAATGAGCACAATTGTGCAGTAGTTTGAACATTCTCTGGCATTGCCTTTCTTTGGGATTGGAATGAAAACTGATCTTTTCCAGCAATTCCATCCATAAGTATTCTTTAGAGAGAAATAAAAATATATATCCCCATGAAAACTTCATGCAAATAATTATGATAGCATTATTCATAAAGGCCAAAAACTGGAAACAGTGTAAATAATATAGACACACCATAGAATACTACAGAGTGTTGAAAAGATACAAAATATTAAGACATGAATGAATCTCAAAACACTACACTAAATATAAGAAATCAAGCAGAAAAGTCTATGTACTGAATGATTCCATTCATGAAATTCTAGAAGAGGCAATACTATAGTGATCGAAAACAGATCAACAGCTGTCTGGGGCTGGGGTGGAGAAAGGGGATCAAAAGCAAAGGGGCGCAGGGCACATTTTGGGCAGAAAGGGACTGGAGTTTTATGAAATGTTTATTTTAGTTTTCCACTTTTATAAGCATCTTTATTACACGAATTTTTAATTGAAATGTATTTGACGTATAACATTGCATGACAGAAACCAGCACATAATAAAAAAATGTTAATTTTAATAATAATAGAAACATTAATAAATTATAAAATTATGTTTAAAATCTACTTATTTAGAACACTTTTAGAATAGAACTATCCTATATGATAGCCTTCACTGTAATATTACCTGTCTCTTATACACATCTTGGTCCCCACCTACCTCCTCCAACCCTGAGCCTGGCCAGAGAGAAGCCTTCAACAGAAAGCTCAAGCCAGGAAATTTTAATAATAATAGAAACATTAATAAATTATAAAATTATGTTTAAAATCTACTTATTTAGAACACTTTTAGAATAGAACTATCCTATATGATAGCCTTCACTGTAATATTACTAAGAAAACAGAAACAAGTAGAGCTGAAGTTTAATGCTCTATTATGAGCAGACAGTATTAGGGACAGGGAGATCCTGCCTCTCTCTCCGAGCTTTCTAGTTCGCATCCTTCACTCAACTCCAGCCACAGCAGCCTTCTCCCCATTCCTCAGGGCCCTTACATTATAAAGGGATTGCTGTTAATATTGGTTAGGAGGGAAGTAACATAATTGTGTATGCTTAATAAAATTCATTAAAGTGTACTTTGAAATAAGTGAATGTTATTATATATAACTGTATATTTCCATAATAAACAGAAAGAGGACCAAAACCAGAGAGAAGATTTGGCCACGTAGAGACTCCAGAAGGCAACTTAGGGACTCGTCCTCTGAGTTTGCCCATGTTCCTGTCTATCCACATGTACTGTACTCTTCCTGTTAATAATACTTGCCTCACTGAAAAAAAGAGAGAGAGAGAGTATGTACAGAGAAAAGGCAGTGTAAGGACACAGCAAGAAGGCGGTCGTCTGCAAGCCAAGGACCTCAGGAGAAACCAAACTTGCCAAAACTTAATCTTGGATTTCTTAGCCTCCAGAACTCTGAGACAATAGAGTCCTGTTGATTAAGCCTCCCAGGTTGGTTTCACTAGGGCAGCTCCAGCAGAGTAATGTATCATCTAAGGACTGGAAAGACAGTTGCTGACCTTCCATCGATGCGGAGGTCAGCCAGGAGGAAGGACCCGGGCTGGGCTGGACCTGCACTTACAGCCAGGCAGGGCCTGGTGGGGACCAGCCGGCAGCCTCTGTTTCCTGCCAGGATTCCAGGCCCAGAGAGGGTTCTGAGCTGAGTAGGCACCGGCCTGCAGCCTGAAAGGAACTTCCCTTAGGCCCTGGAGGCTGGCTGCCTGTATTTCTGCTTCTCTCCATCCTGACTCAAGAGTCACCAATTCCCGCTGCAGAGGAAAGGGCTCATAAACCACAGTGCCCAACTGCGGGGGTCAAGGCAGGGCAGGGTCACCCTCTGCGGGGCTGTAAACAGAGGCTGAAGTTTATGGCTGTCTGAGATGTTTACAACAGAAACATTTGTTTCTCAAACTGCTCTCGGGTTGCTGAAGTAAAATTTGCTCTAAAGCGGAAAAGTACCCATCCATCTGCTTGATGGCGACTTCCCCGCAGGCAAAGAGAGCAGAGGCTTGGGCGACTGGAATGGGTTGGGCTGGGGAGGTGATGAGAAATCAGAGCGAGACCCAGGTGGTGCTGGGGATGTCCCTCGACAGGTGAAGCAGCTGTATACTTGACCAGAAGATAGTAAAAAATTNAACACATACTAATCAAACTAACAAAGACTAAACACAAAGAGAGAATAATAAAAGCAGCAAGGGAGAAGCAACAAGTAACATACAAGGGAAAGTCCATAGGCTTAACAGCTGATCTTTCAGCAGAAACGCAGCAGAAACTCTTCATTAGATGAAGGGAATGGCAGGATATATTTAAAGTACTGAAAGGGAAAAATCTACAACTGTCCCCAGCAAGGATCTCATTCAAAATTGATGGAGAAATAAAAGCTTTTCAGACAAGCAAAAGTTAAGAGAATTCAGTACCACCGAACCAGCTTTACAACAAAGGTTAAAGGGACATATATAGCCAAGAAATACAAGAGAAGAGAAAAGATCTACAAAATCAACCCCAAACAATTAAGAAAAAAGCAATAGGAACATTCATATCAATAATTACTTTAACTGTAAACAGATTAAATGCTCCAACCAAAAGACACAGACTGGCTGAATGGATACAAAAACAACACCCATATATATGGTGTCTATAAGAAACCCACTTCAGTCAGACCTAAAGACACATATAGACTGAAAGTGAGAGGATGAAAAAATATGTTCCATGCAATGTGGTGGGAAATGCCTGTGGAGGAAAGCCAGGCAGCTATGGAACCAGGGTGATACTGCTGAGTTACGTGTAGAGGGTGGAGCCATCACCTCTCTCTCCCCACATGCCAACATTGGCAGCTGAACAACAGAAAGGCTGGCCCATCAAATGCCTGATGCCCTGAACAACAGAGGACCCACCCAGGGTGCCCCTTTACGTGGCTGATGTGCTGAAGTACAGAGTAGGACCCCAGCCAGGGGGGCCCCTCTATGTGCCTGATGTACCAAACAACAGGAAAGGACCCCAGGCAAGGGAGCCCTCTAAGTGCCTGAACAGGTGGAGCTACGGAGAAAGACTGGCCAAAGAGGCCTTCTGATTGTCAGCCACAAGAGGCTCGAATAAAGATTCTGATAAGAACATAATTCCTGCGGTGGAGGCAGTTCATGTCCCTGCATGCTTGGCACTGCCAGAGTCCCCATAAGCCAAGCAGCTGCGCCACCTTCATGCAAACTCTCACTGGGGCAGAGCTGCCACAGGCAAAAAATCTTGCATCTATGCAGGCAGGGAACACTTAGGTCGTGTCCAACTCTTTGCAACCCTGTAGATTATGGCCTGCCAGGATTCTCTGTCAGGGAGAGGGTTCTCCAGGCAAGAATACTGGAGTGTATTGGCCAATACTGGTTGCCATATCCTTCTAGAGCACTGTATTTCCTGCTGCCCTAGCCGCTAACTCTCCTGAGCATCTGGTGCTGCCAGAACCCCATATGGCCTGCCAGGATTCTCTGTCAGGGAGAGGGTTCTCCAGGCAAGAATACTGGAGTGTATTGGCCAATACTGGTTGCCATATCCTTCTAGAGCACTGTATTTCCTGCTGCCCTAGCCGCTAACTCTCCTGAGCATCTGGTGCTGCCAGAACCCCTGCAACCCAAACAGCAGACCACCTCCACACCTGGCCCTCATGGGGCAAACCCGAGTCCTCCAGGGCGGCCGCAGGAGCAAACCCCAGTGGACGACCCACGTGCAGAGATGGAAATAAAACCACAATTGAAACCCAGGGGAAGTGTGTCTAAGGGAGAAGACTCAGAATCTTCCCACCAGCTGTATAAGCTGCAGATTAAAGCCACATGATCAACTAGGCAGACTCTGTGCCTATGGAATATATAAAAGGTCATTGAGAGCTCCCACAAAAGAAAACACACTAGTTCTGATAGCTGTGGACATTGGAGGCAAGAACACACTGGAGCAGGACCAGATTAGAATCTGAGCTGGCCCCACAGCAGGTCCAGAGATCAGCATGCTGTTGGAGGGCATCCTAGGGAGGTGAGGTGGACTGTGACTTCCAGCGAGGGAAAGGACTCTGACAGCAGTGACTCAAGAAAAACGTTTGTTATTCTTATGTTTTAACTTGTTCTATAGATTCGTTTGGATTTTTTTTTCTCCCCCCAACTCCCGCCATTGTAGTTGTTGATTTTATTGGCACTCTGAAATCCAATTAAACTTTTGAATTTTTTTTTTCCCTCAGTCACATTTTTATTGTCTGCCTCTACATTGGGCTTTGCAGTTCTATTGAGTTTTCCTTATTTTTTTCTTTTCTCTTTTTTAAATTTTAATTTAAAATTTTTTAACTTATTATTTTTCCACATTTATTCCTTTGTTTGCCTTTCCTACTGTTATTTTCCCCTTGCAGTCAACCTTTAATGCATATAAATCTTCTTTATACCTCTATTCAACCTTGTATACCTATTCTTTATTTCTTTTTTTTCTCTCCTTTCCTCTCAATATATTTGTTAGTTTTATTTTCATTGCTTTATTCTCCAATTGGCACCTTGCTTTAGTTTCATTTTTCAGTTTGTGCTTTAGTTAGTTTTGTTCTGGTAGATACAATTTTTGTTTCTTTTGTTTGCTAGATCAATCTATTGTACTTTATTTTTGCTGGACTGTTTTGATTTTGCTTATGGGTGTATATGCACATATGTATACCCAGTCATACTTTTTATTGTTGTTATAAACCTCTGCCTCTGCATTGGGCTTTTGCAGTTCTATGGAGTTTCCCTTTTTTCTTTTTTCCTTCTTTTTTTTCTTCCATTTTTTTTCTTTTCTCTTTTTTATAATTTTGATTTTTAATTTTTTAAACCTATTATATTTTTTCTACATTTATTCTTTGTTTGCTATTCCTACTGTTCCTTTCCCCTTGCAGTTAATCTTTAATGTATATAAACCTTCANGTTTTCCTTTTTTCTTTTTTCCTTCTTTTTTTTCTTCCATTTTTTTTCTTTTCTCTTTTTTATAATTTTGATTTTTAATTTTTTAAACCTATTATATTTTTTATACATTTATTCTTTGTTTGCTATTCCTACTGTTCCTTTCCCCTTGCAGTTAATCTTTAATGTATATAAACCTTCATCTACCTCTATTTAACTTTGCATATATATTCTTTCTTTCCTTTCCTCTCAACATATTTGTTAGTTTTGTTTTCATGGCTTTATTCCCCAATTGGCACCTTGCTTTAGTTTTGTTTTCCAGTTTGTGCTTTAGTTAGTTTTGTTCTTAACTGGTTAATATAATTTTTTTTATTTCCTTTGTTTGCTGAGTCAATCTACTCTATTTTTTTTTTCTATTTTTTATTTTTATTTTTTTATTTTTTTTTGTATTTATTTATTTTTTTACACGAACTTCCAAACATGAACCCCCCTCCCACCTCCCACCCCACATCTTCCCTCCAGATCATCCCCAT
>SJYX01006904.1:462490-512533 GCA_006410675.1 Oreotragus oreotragus
TGCCTGGAGAAACAGACTTATGGACATGGAGAGAGGGGAGGAGAGGGTGAGATGTGTGGAAAAAGTAATGCGAAAACTTACATTACCATCTGTAAAATAGATAGCCAACAGGAATTTGCTGTATGGCTCAGGAAACTCAAACAGGGGCTCCGTATCAACCTAGAGGGGTGGGGTGGGGAGGGGGATAGGAGGTAGTTTCAAAAAAGAGGAGATTATATGTATACCTATGGCCGATTCATGTTGAGGTTTGACAGAAAACAGCAAAATTCTGTAAAGCAATTATCCTTCAATAAAAAAATAAATTTTAAAAATTTATATTGAAAATAGTATAATTGAAAAGCTTATATCATTTAAATCAAGACTGTCACGTCTCAGCTTGAACCTAAGCTGGATCTATGTGCATGTTCAAGCGCTCAGTCATGTTCAACTCTTTGCGACCCTTTGGACTGTAGCTTGCCAGGTTCCTCTGTCCAGGGGAGTTCCCGGCAAGAATACTAGAGTGGGTTGCCATTACCTCCTCCAGGAGATCTTCCAGACCTAGAGGCTGAATCTGTGTCTTCCACGTCTCCTGTATTGCTGGCAGATTCATTTTACCGCTGAACCACCAGGGAAGCCCCAAGCAGGATCTGGATCCGTTTAAAAGAGGCTGGTGAAGAGGACTGGGGGCTTCCTGCTCAGCAAAGGTGAAATGGGCCAGGACAGGCTTGATCCAGAAACAGAGAGTGGCCCAGGGACACGGAAGGAATGACGCACATATGTTGCAGTATCTGCTCACAGGCCAGTCCCAGGACCTTGCTGGCTCCTAAAGGGAACAAAAATCAAATCAAAAAGCAGCTTTTCCCTTAAAAATGCTGAAGATCCAGGTGCGGGAAGCATCTACATTGCTCCCCAGGCAGATTAGATTCAAAGCATTAACGGATTTGTTTTCTGTGTACTTCCCTCCCCTCCCCTAGTTCCCCCAGGGGCACCCCAAGCTGAAACAAAGTCTCCGAGACACAGACACTGATCTTAGTGAAAATAGCCAATGGGAATTTGCAGTGTGATTCAGGGAACTCAAAACAGGGGCTCTGTGACAGACTGAAGGGTGGAATGGAGAGGGAGATAGGAGGGAGGTCTGGAAGGGAGGGGACACGGGTGTACCTATGGCTGATTCTTATTGATGTGTGACAGAAAGCCACAAAATTCTGTAAAGCAGTTATCCTTCAATTAAAAACATTGAAAACAAAACAACACTCCAGCTCCAACATGTTTTTTCCCAAAGCAAGAGCCTGGATTTTTGCTCCCTGAATTTATTTAAGGCTGGAGAGAAGGAAGGGAATGGCAGATGGTGACAAGGATAGTAGAGAAATGTGGGGAGGGAGCATCTGTCGGAAGGAAAAGAAATACCAACAAGCAAAAGATCGGGGAGCCAACTGAAAGGGCCCTGGCAGTCCCTCATTGACCCAGCCTGTGGACAAAGCCTGGACTCCTGTGACCAGGTAATGTGGGCCTTGGGCAAAGCTAGAGCAGAGCACAAAGAGAAAACCTTCACCCGACTGTCAGGGAATGTTTGAAGGGCCCAGCGCAGTGGTGGGCACAGCCCTGGTCTGACGATGCCATGACAATATCGTCTATCACCTGGTAACCTGGAGGACAGAAAGACCAGTCCCATCTTGTCACAGGTACTGCAGCACTGGCTGGCATCACGGGAACTTCAGAGGACTAAGTCTGGCATCTAGCAGAAGTCAACAGCCCCCAGTGGGAGATGCTGTGATGAGAGCTGGAGGGAGCAGAGAAGCAGAAAGGTCTGACAGAAAATGGCCAGATTCAGAGCCATTCGTGAGTACCCAGAACTCCAAGAGCCCTTAGATCAAGGAAGTATTGCAGGGAGAAGTCAGTCCTGACCCCATATTCAGACTGTTTCTTTGACTTGCTTTCTGTTGCTTTTGTTATAATAATCATACATAACGGTCTGCCTCAGAGAATCCTGCCTGACTGTTAAACTGCTGCTGCTGCTGCTGCTAAGTCACTTCAGTCGTGTCCGACTCTGTGTGACCCCATAGACGGCAGCCCACCAGGCTCCCCCATCCCTGGGATTCTCCAGCAAGAATATTGGAGTGGGTTGCCATTTCCTTCTCCAATGCATGAAAGAGAAAAGTGAAAGTGAAGTCGCTCAGTCTGTCTGACTGTTAGCGACCCCATGGACTGCAGCCCACCAGGCTACTCCATCCATTGGATTTTCCAGGCAAGAGTACTGGGGTGGGGTGCCATTGCCTTCCCCGGACTGTTAAACTAAAGTGCCTTTATTCAGAACCCTGTTCACCTATAGATGGCAGGAAGGAAGGAAGAAACTAACACATCCCCCTACCTGAGGCTTGCCATTTCTAGGAGATATTTGCAAGATCAGTGGCCTTTTTACTCTGTTTCCTCACCTCTCCCCCACTCCCCGATCTCTGATCCATAAAAAGAACCTAGCATCCAGACCCAGGTAAGATGGTTATTTTGAGATGCTAGTCTGCCATCTTCTCTGTCAGCTGGCTCTCTGAATAAAGTCATATTCCTTGCCTCAACACCTCACTTCTGATTCATTGGACTCATCAGCTTATTATGCAGCGAGCAGAGCGTGCTTGGACTCAGGAACAGAGGGAGAGCCCAGGCTCTGGGTGAGCAGATGGAGCAGGTCCCCTGAAATCAGATGCCTCCTGTTAGTATAACCCCATTTGTTCTTCCAGCCAGACTAGTAAGGAACTGGGCTGATCCAAGACATGGCTGAAAATGCAGCTTCCATCTGGCAAAACCTGTTTGTCAAGTTTATCGCATATCTGATGGAGAAAAAATGACAGGTACACCGCAAATTATGCAAATAGAAAACTAATGTACGATTTTTAATTCCAGGAAAATGAAAAGTTGTACAAGAGAGAAAATGTAATCATAGGACCAACTTGACCTTTAGTGAACAGTGTTTTTCATTAAACTGAGAGGACCTGGGCGGATGAAGAGACTAAAAAGGGGTGGGTGTGCAAAAGTCAGGAGAGTCGACTCTGCATCTACTGATGAGAAGTCAGTGGGTAATTGCCTAAAACTGGAAGGTCGAAAACAGCAGTCCAGTCTCATAATTCAGAAAAATAAAGATAAATACTGGAAAAAATAGCTAAAGGATTGAGGAATGTTGTATCTAAGGAGCAGCAGTGAGTGAAACAGGAGAAGGGGGACCAGGGGCATGCTGGGTCCTGCCTCCAGGCCTATGGGTCATCTTGGACCCATGAACTCTGGTACTCAGTTTCCCTGTTTGTATCATGATGGAGCTGTGTAAGCAATCTCTATTGGCTGCCCCACTCTGGGGTATGCGGTTCTAGAAGTGGGTTCAAAGCACATGGCTTTATGTGAATGGGTGCACTGTGGGTACTGGGTGTGAGAATAAATGCATTTTTATGATCATAATAACCTGAGTGTTGCACATTTCTGGGCCAGACCAGCTGCAGGGTGCATCTCAGACTGGCATCAAACTCTCACAGGAGTACTGTCTACCCAGGACAGCCTCAGCCCTTCCCCAGTTCAGCCAAAGGAAACTCTGCCCACCTGCTCCCAGGCTGAGGGGCCAGCCACGGGAAGGCTGCTCTGGAGTCACTGGACCACAACTCTGTTGCACATACTGACAGTCATCCCAGCAGGATCCATCTTATCTCTGCTACCTCCTCTCCACCTCACCCAGCACTCCCTTTGACCTCCTCCCCCCCATATGCCACATTCCACCACCACCAACAGACTTTTGTGTACTCCAGACTGCAAGGTGATCAAACCAGTCAATTCTAAAGGAAATCAATCCTAAATATTCATTGGAAGAGCTGATGCTGATGCTGAAGCTGAAGCTCCAAGACCTTTGGCCACCTGATGTGAAAAGCCAACTCAATGAAAAAGACCCTGATATTGGGAACGATTGAAGGCAAAAGGAGAAGGGGGCAGGAGAGGATGAGATGGTTAGATAGCATCACTGACTCAATGGACATGAAATCTAAGCAAATTCCTAGAGATAGCAGAGGACAGAGGAGCCTGGTGTGTTGCAGTCCATGGGGTCACAAAGAGTCAGACACAATTTAGTGACTGAACAACAACGAAAATACTCCAGAACTGAAGGATTTACTTCAGTGAGAAGATAAAAAGCAAATGGAAACTGACCTGCACACTCCACTTGGAGAGAAGAGGGAAATGATGGTGAAAAAGACATTCAGTTCCTTGTACAGGCTTCCTCTAGAGGTAGAACTATTTTGAAAATGAGGGAAGCAGTCCCTATAGATAGAAAATAACTTTCTACAAATCTTCCAGAAAATCTTCCAGAGCCCGGTACCCAGCAAGTCTACATGTGGCCACCACACAGGCAAACGGCCCTTCCTTTTACTCCTAAGGCAAGTCAGGATGGAAAATGCTGATTATCCTTGAGACTGAAGCTCTGAGGAGGGAGAGAAATAGCACGTATTTAGGACCTAAAATAGGTCACCTGCTTTTGCTGTATTTTCTCAGGTAATCCCAACAATAAACTTCTGAAGCAGGAACCATTACCTTGATTTACAAATGAAGAAACTGGACTTCCCAGAGCTAACGTATCTTCCTTGAGGTCACATAGCTAGTGAGTATCAAAGCTGGTGTGTGCGTGCTAAGTCGCTGCAGTCCAATTCAATCCAAAGACCAGGTCATGACAAAACACA
This sequence comes from Oreotragus oreotragus, assembly GCA_006410675.1. Lineage (NCBI taxonomy): Eukaryota > Metazoa > Chordata > Mammalia > Artiodactyla > Bovidae > Oreotragus > Oreotragus oreotragus. Next base: position 467,173 of record SJYX01006904.1, read on the forward strand.
CTCTTTTCCCTTATAACTTCCAACTTGCACGGACTTATGCCATATGATTCTTGATCTGGCTGAGGAGGAGCCTGCGGTGTCAGACCCAAAAGGGAAGGTGCATAAGGTGCTTTCTCTGTCCCTGGCTGCCATGTGCAGAGACTAAGCTACATTTTCCAGGCTGGGTGTGGATGGAGGGTCACAGTAGTTTGTTGGCCAAAAGGAGACCGTGTTGAAAGGAGCACAGAAGAAGAGAGCTGGTGCAAGTGGGGGCTCAGTCACAGCATAGGAACTCTGTTCCCTACCAAACGGACCTCTCAGTTTTTTTCTGTTTCCGTGTATTTTAAATGCATTTAAATGAAGTTGGTTATTTAATGATTTCTGTGGGTTTTCTGGTATTTGTTTGGGGGGTTGTTTTTTTGTGTCATTTTTATTTGACAGTGTTGAATCATCAAAATACTGTAAAGCATTTTTCTGGCTCACTAATTGATACACCCCTGCCTAATTGCCTGCTGTTTCACTTTTTCTTTGTTAAAATGACGCAAGGTTTTCTGTTTTGTTGCTTCCCCAAAACAAACGGTGCTGCTTCACTACCCCTCCATCTGTGCCTGCACCAGGATGACAGCACACACCTCAAATTCCAAGGATCACTGGCCCTGGGCAGGGAGTGGGGAGCAGGCACTGGGAAGGATGGGGTTGGGGAGCACAGTGGCCTGCCTCCTCGCCACGTTCCCTAAGCTCCTTCCCCAGCACCCATGCCTGACGTTATTTAAGGGATCCACTGACGTCCTCAGCAGATCTTAGTTGCCTATACCCTGAATTGCCTATGCCATGAAGCTGGTGGAAGCCCCTGCCTTTGGCTATAGTGATTCCACATGTAGCCTTATTTATCCATCCTTAAACCAACCAGCCTCACCCATGCCACAGAACTGTGCTCCACTGACACCTAGAGCAGGTATGGGTCCCACCTGAGGCTCAGCACATGGACCTTTCCCAGCATCCTGCGTTTCCAACCTCTCCCTGAGCCTCCCTCTCTCCAACAGGAATGGGGTTTGGAGGTATGGATATATTTTTATGAGCTCATCTCTGCCCTTTCCATAGAACCTTGCCAAAACCAGAGGTTGGCTGGAAACCCATATTATGATCCTGGCCTCCTGGATTATAGAAGAGAAAAACTGAGACCCAATGAGAAGAAAGTGGAGTCGTCACAGTGTGAGTCAGTGGTAGAGCTGGAACCAGATCCAGGAGTCAAACTCCGAACCCGGTGCTATGCTAATTCTAGACTTTACTCTTGCAAAAGAAAACTCAGTATCCTGACGTTCCCCTAAAGACCTGGGCATGCCTGGAAAAATGGAGAATATTAGCTGGGCAACCTGGCTTGACAGTAGTATTTGTGAAAAGGGTCAGGGGTTTTGATAGCCTGGAAGAGTCTCTGAGTCAGTGCAGTGATAAATCAGCTATAAAGTAACCAACAAATGTATTACCAAAATATTTATACCCTAGCTAATGTGACATATATGTTACACATATGTTACATAGATGCCACACACACACACACACACACTACACTTAGTTTAACAAACTTTCACTGCCAGAGTAAGGGACATGATCATCTTTCCTAACCGAACCCCACATAGAGGGCTGTGTTTTTAAGAGGAAAACTGATAAACTGAAGCATTCCCAAAGAAAAGCTACCAAGAAGCCAGGCTAACTCAAAATAATAATAATAATCTGAGGGATTATGTGTAAAAGCCAAGGAGAAGTTTAGTTAGAGAAGAGAAGATTAAACATGTATCAGATCTCAAATAGCTGAAAAATAATGTGAAAAAGAGAACAGAATTGTCCTGGTTCATTTTAGAGAGTCAAGCTTGATTCAATGCTGAAAGATAAAAATGAATTTTAACCACTGAAATTCTTAAAATATGAAGATTATTATGTAAGATAGTGAGCTCCCCATCATTCCAGGTATCCAAGCAGAGATATCTCCTCAGGGAGACACCAGAGGACTTACTGAGTGTGCTCTAGAATGAACTTGGGTAACAAAGAGAAGTTTGAAGTAGATCAAGGATATTCTGTCATCTGATAAACTCTACATTCCTTTCCCTGAGATTCAAAGGGGGAAAGGGAAAGAAAAAGTAAGAGAGGGTAACAGAGCTGAGATACCTTTTCCAGGTGGAGTCAGAGGAGATGACAGTGTTTTCACCAGTCTGTGTACCTCTTAATATCTTTCCTATGTTGGCAAGATCCCTTGGTTGCTCATGCATTTTTAGGCAAAATAAAGGTCTTTATTGTCAGAACACAGGGTGCCTTATAAAAAGTGAAAAGCTCCGTCTCTTTCATCCTCACCTCTCCCGGAATATCGTCCATTCTCTCTTTCTGTCGACTACTTTATCGCATTCTCCAGAGTCTTAGGTTTACGAGTTTAGAATTTATTCTGCAGGTTTCTCAAGTTTCCTTGAGGTTAAGAATCATCCGAAGTGCTTATTTTGGAAATGGATTGCTGGGGAACAACCTAAACAGCCTGATTTAGAATTTCCAGGGGAAAGTCCTGATATTCCAGTGAGAGATTCTTATCATTGGGGAAGTCTGAAGAATCTTTGCAGGGGCAATTGGGAGGCATTGAAGGTTTGAGAGCAGAGTCATGACATAAATGGTCACGTTTCGGAGAGATTAATTAGGTGGCTCCACGGAAGCCAGTGGAGAAGGAAATGGCACCCCACTCCAGTACTCTTGCCTGGAGAATCCCATGGACGGAGGAGCCTGGTAGGCTACAGTCCATGGGGTCACAAAGAGGCGGACATGACTGAGCGACTTCACTTCAGTCACTTCATACTTTATCACTGGAGGGGGAAATGGCACCCCACTCCAGTATTCTTGTCTGGAAGATCCCATGGACAGAGGAGCCTGGCAGGCCATGGTCCATGGGGTCACAGAGAGTCGGACACGACTGAGGTGACTGAGCACGCACATGGAAGCCAGACTTTCAGGGTCAAGCTGCAGAGTTCTGATGAGGGAACCATGGTATCTCTAAGATCGGACTGGAGGGACAAGAAGCAAAGATCCCACAGCCATGCCTTCCCCTCATGAGTCTACTCCCCTGGCCACAGCTGAGAGGAACGCGATACGCGTGTGACCTTGGTAGAGGCAACTGCCCAGATCAAAGCCCACCCCTACACTGATGTTCTGGCCAGATGACACTTCATCCGCCTTTGAGTACTCATGTCACCTGTCCTTGACCTCTCTTCTGACCCTGATTACTTCCCTCCATCCTACATCAGGAATGTACACGTCCACTTCAGCCCTAGACTATAAATTCTATTAGGAATGAGGACTCTGCTTTATGCATCTTTGTTTCTATCCAACATTCCCTACTCATATACAATAGCCTAGTTATCAAAAATACTTCTCTAACTACAACTACAATGTGTTCCATGGAAACATTGATCCCTCTCAAGTTCCTTCCACTTCTCAAAGTGGCCAAGAGGTTTCACACATGAGTGTTGAGAATGAGACCTCAGAGCTACCACTAGGTATCTGCAATTTGCCTCTTGTCCTCCAGCACCTTTTATGGGAATTTCTCCTTCCTTCACCCACTCAAAAAGTGAGGCCCATGACCCAGTGCCCAACCAGGCCCAGATGCTCATTAGATGCCGAAGCTCAATGCCAAAAGCACTAAAGTCAATGCTGCTGCCATCCTCAGTTCCAAATCTATCAGTCCCTTGTCTTTCCTGGGTCCCACAGAGATGCTCGACACATTTGTTCATTCAAAGTATATTACTGTAGGTCTGGTTGGTACCGGGATCACTGCTGGGTTGTAGAAAATCAGTAGGATATGGCCCCTTCAGATTCACTTATTTTAAGGCTCAGACATCTGTCCCAAGGGTCTGGAGTGAAGGACAGATTACCTGGCAATCTCACCTCACCCCTCCCATAGTGGCCTCTTGACCAGCAGCCAGGCATGTGCAGCATGATGCTGTCTTCCTCTCAGGGGTACTTCATGTCAAGAGGGATCCCACTGCCTTCCTTTGAATTAACATAAGGATCAATCCCACCTCCATACACTCCTATGGACCATGTTAACTCCTAGAATTAACATAGCTTAAACCCAGGGACGGGGGAGCCTGGCGGGCAGCCATCTATGCGGTCGCACAAAGTTGGACACGACTGAAGCGACTTAGCAGCAGCAGCAAACCCATACTAACAAATATCTGTGGGATACTGAGTGAATATTTTCCACCTACAAATCCTATCTAGACAGACTCACACCCTCCACTCTCCATCCTGACGCTTCACACACATCCTCCTACATCACAGAAGGCTTCACAGCTCTTAAAGGATTTTCAACACTATAAGTTGAGGACTTTGTAGCGTCTGTCAGAAATCATCAGAGAGAACAATGATATTAATCCTCTCATACAGATGAGGCAAGTGTCTCGGAGACGAAGGGCTTCTCAGAGCTGGAAGGATTGGCCATGGCACTTGGTTCCAGGTTATCTGCTTCTAGTTGCTATCTTTCTTCCAATCCAGCTTTTCTAGAGGGGAGGAAAAGTCACCTTGATGAAGTACCTACTGCGTTGCAGGTACCTTCTTGGATAAATCTCATCCAACCATTGCAATGGCCCCCTGAGACACATGTCATTGCCCCCATCTTATAAGTCTGGTAACTGAGATACAGGGAAGTCAAGGTCACCCAGAAAATAAATAATGGGGGCAAGATTCCACCTCACATCACTTGGATCTAAAACCCATTCATTTGGCCCTCATGACTTTGCCCCCCTCATGTAGAGAACTCAGTGTCCGGTGACTGTCTCATTAGCAAACCAGTCCCCATGCTACTGCAGCGAAAGCAACCTTCATAAATAAATTACCTCCCTAATCAATCAAATGATGAGCAGCAAAGGGTGTTTTAATTCCAAGACTTCCAGGCAGCTGAGCAGAGCGCTATGTGTCACTGGTCTGTGCTGCCTGTGTCATGTCACACAAAGCCCCAGCTGAACAACCACAAAACTGAAAAAGTCAACACACGCATTAGCCCGAACAAGGACATCTTGTTGCAGGACTGAATGCACTTCCATAAGAAGACCTAAAATCTCCAAAATTCTAGGAATTTGGCTGGGGTATGAGATAATATCTATAGAACCTCTATTAAAACATAACTGATACCCACTACAAATTAGGACTTTAGCTCATTTTTCAGGTAGGCAGTGATACAGACCTCCCTGGATCTTTCTTCTGCAGTGCTCCTTTCCCCACCAATGTAGTGACTTTCCCTTGGAAAGAGGGTCGGGGCCAGGGAAGGTGTCAGGAGAACCTGACTGGAGATCAGCGTGAGGCACAGAGTGGCTGGGCTGTGGGGCAGGAGAAGGCACCACCTCACTTGAGGACCACAGAACTCCTGGGTGGTCCCTAACAAGCCTGGCTTGCCCTCTTCCTCACGTTTCCACCTCTCACTCTTCCCACCTTGGGGCAAATCCCCCCGTCATTGTCCTGTGGGCCAAGTAGGGCAGCGAGAAGGCACTGAGGACACCAGCCCAGCTGGCTGCCCTGAAGGAAGAAATCACTCTCTTTCTGCTCCCAGCATCAGCCTCCTCTGGGGTCGAATACTGGCCAGAGGACTCCCACCATCTCACAGCCATCTCCTACATGAGTTTTGGACATGATTTCTTCCCTCCACTTGGCCCCATTGGCTTACCATACTTCAGAGATTCAGCAGGTTTGCTCCACTGTAAGGAGTTTCCTGCGGATCTGAATAGCAAAAACTCACGGTACACTGAGTCTGTCTTCAACTCCTGCACCATCTCTCCAAGACTGCTCTCGTTCCAGGCTCTCTTCTAATGTATGAAATAATTTCCCTAAATCACCATGTGTTTGAAACTGAGCTGCTATGATGTGCCAACAACAGAGGCAGGTAAGTGACAGTTTGTTTCAACAAGCACCCTATAAAAACGAGGACAAGATTTGAGTGGTGAGGGGAAGGTTTCTGAAAAGGCAGCCTCACCTCAACAGGTCCCTAATTGAGCTCCTTGTCTTCCCCACTGTCTCCTTTTTGTGGAGGCTCTGTCCTGATGACTGGCTTTCTCATCTGTTCAGTCACTCACTCCAGAAAGTGGGAGTCAGTCCTGAAGTCCGATAGCCAATCAATAGCCAAGTGCTGTCAATTTATCTCCTTGATCTGACGCAAACATATCCCCTTCTCTCCATTCTCAGATAACATGACGCGATTCCAGTCTTTGCTATCTGTCATGCGGATGATTGCCATAACTTCCCAACTTTTCTGCCTGACTGTGGCCTTCCCCCGAACAACCAATAGAAAAGGGTCAGGGGTTTTGATAGCCTGGAAGAGTCTCTGAGTCAGTGCAGTGATAAATCAGCTATAAAGTAACCAACAAATGTATTACCAAAATATTTATACCCTAGCTAATGTGACATATATGTTACACATATGTTACATAGATGCCACACACACACACACACACACTACACTTAGTTTAACAAACTTTCACTGCCAGAGTAAGGGACATGATCATCTTTCCTAACCGAACCCCACATAGAGGGCTGTGTTTTTAAGAGGAAAACTGATAAACTGAAGCATTCCCAAAGAAAAGCTACCAAGAAGCCAGGCTAACTCAAAATAATAATAATAATCTGAGGGATTATGTGTAAAAGCCAAGGAGAAGTTTAGTTAGAGAAGAGAAGATTAAACATGTATCAGATCTCAAATAGCTGAAAAATAATGTGAAAAAGAGAACAGAATTGTCCTGGTTCATTTTAGAGAGTCAAGCTTGATTCAATGCTGAAAGATAAAAATGAATTTTAACCACTGAAATTCTTAAAATATGAAGATTATTATGTAAGATAGTGAGCTCCCCATCATTCCAGGTATCCAAGCAGAGATATCTCCTCAGGGAGACACCAGAGGACTTACTGAGTGTGCTCTAGAATGAACTTGGGTAACAAAGAGAAGTTTGAAGTAGATCAAGGATATTCTGTCATCTGATAAACTCTACATTCCTTTCCCTGAGATTCAAAGGGGGAAAGGGAAAGAAAAAGTAAGAGAGGGTAACAGAGCTGAGATACCTTTTCCAGGTGGAGTCAGAGGAGATGACAGTGTTTTCACCAGTCTGTGTACCTCTTAATATCTTTCCTATGTTGGCAAGATCCCTTGGTTGCTCATGCATTTTTAGGCAAAATAAAGGTCTTTATTGTCAGAACACAGGGTGCCTTATAAAAAGTGAAAAGCTCCGTCTCTTTCATCCTCGCCTCTCCCGGAATATCGTCCATTCTCTCTTTCTGTCGACTACTTTATCGCATTCTCCAGAGTCTTAGGTTTACGAGTTTAGAATTTATTCTGCAGGTTTCTCAAGTTTCCTTGAGGTTAAGAATCATCCGAAGTGCTTATTTTGGAAATGGATTGCTGGGGAACAACCTAAACAGCCTGATTTAGAATTTCCAGGGGAAAGTCCTGATATTCCAGTGAGAGATTCTTATCATTGGGGAAGTCTGAAGAATCTTTGCAGGGGCAATTGGGAGGCATTGAAGGTTTGAGAGCAGAGTCATGACATAAATGGTCACGCTGCGGAGAGATTAATTAGGTGGCTCCGCGGAAGCCAGTGGAGAAGGAAATGGCACCCCACTCCAGTACTCTTGCCTGGAGAATCCCATGGACGGAGGAGCCTGGTAGGCTACAGTCCATGGGGTCACAAAGAGGCGGACATGACTGAGCGACTTCACTTCAGTCACTTCATACTTTATCACTGGAGAGGGAAATGGCACCCCACTCCAGTATTCTTGTCTGGAGGATCCCATGGACAGAGGAGCCTGGCAGGCCATGGTCCATGGGGTCACAGAGAGTCGGACACGACTGAGGTGACTGAGCACGCACATGGAAGCCAGACTTTCAGGGTCAAGCTGCAGAGTTCTGATGAGGGAACCATGGTATCTCTAAGATCGGACTGGAGGGCCAAGAAGCAAAGATCCCACAGCCATGCCTTCCCCTCATGAGTCTACTCCCCTGGCCACAGCTGAGAGGAACGCGATACGCGTGTGACCTTGGTAGAGGCAACTGCCCAGATCAAAGCCCACCCCTACACTGATGTTCTGGCCAGATGACACTTCACCCGCCTTTGAGTACTCATGTCACCTGTCCTTGACCTCTCTTCTGACCCTGATTACTTCCCTCCATCCTACATCAGGAATGTACACGTCCACTTCAGCCCTAGACTATAAATTCTATTAGGAATGAGGACTCTGCTTTATGCATCTTTGTTTCTATCCAACATTCCCTACTCATATACAATAGCCTAGTTATCAAAAATACTTCTCTAACTACAACTACAATGTGTTCCATGGAAACATTGATCCCTCTCAAGTTCCTTCCACTTCTCAAAGTGGCCAAGAGGTTTCACACATGAGTGTTGAGAATGAGACCTCAGAGCTACCAGTAGGTATCTGCAATTTGCCTCTTGTCCTCCAGCACCTTTTATGGGAATTTCTCCTTCCTTCACCCACTCAAAAAGTGAGGCCCATGACCCAGTGCCCAACCAGGCCCAGATGCTCATTAGATGCCGAAGCTCAATGCCAAAAGCACTAAAGTCAATGCTGCTGCCATCCTCAGTTCCAAATCTATCAGTCCCTTGTCTTTCCTGGGTCCCACAGAGATGCTCGACACATTTGTTCATTCAAAGTATATTACTGTAGGTCTGGTTGGTACCGGGATCACTGCTGGGTTGTAGAAAATCAGTAGGATATGGCCCCTTCAGATTCACTTATTTTAAGGCTCAGACATCTGTCCCAAGGGTCTGGAGTGAAGGACAGATTACCTGGCAATCTCACCTCACCCCTCCCATAGTGGCCTCTTGACCAGCAGCCAGGCATGTGCAGCATGATGCTGTCTTCCTCTCAGGGGTACTTCATGTCAAGAGGGATCCCACTGCCTTCCTTTGAATTAACATAAGGATCAATCCCACCTCCATACACTCCTATGGACCATGTTAACTCCTAGAATTAACATAGCTTAAACCCAGGGACGGGGGAGCCTGGCGGGCAGCCGTCTATGCGGTCGCACAAAGTTGGACACGACTGAAGCGACTTAGCAGCAGCAGCAAACCCATACTAACAAATATCTGTGGGATACTGAGTGAATATTTTCCACCTACAAATCCTATCTAGACAGACTCACACCCTCCACTCTCCATCCTGACGCTTCACACACATCCTCCTACATCACAGAAGGCTTCACGGCTCTTAAAGGATTTTCAACACTATAAGTTGAGGACTTTGTAGCGTCTGTCAGAAATCATCAGAGAGAACAATGATATTAATCCTCTCATACAGATGAGGCAAGTGTCTCGGAGACGAAGGGCTTCTCAGAGCTGGAAGGATTGGCCATGGCACTTGGTTCCAGGTTATCTGCTTCTAGTTGCTATCTTTCTTCCAATCCAGCTTTTCTAGAGGGGAGGAAAAGTCACCTTGATGAAGTACCTACTGCGTTGCAGGTACCTTCTTGGATAAATCTCATCCAACCATTGCAATGGCCCCCTGAGACACATGTCATTGCCCCCATCTTATAAGTCTGGTAACTGAGATACAGGGAAGTCAAGGTCACCCAGAAAATAAATAATGGGGGCAAGATTCCACCTCACATCACTTGGATCTAAAACCCATTCATTTGGCCCTCATGACTTTGCCCCCCTCATGTAGAGAACTCAGTGTCCGGTGACTGTCTCATTAGCAAACCAGTCCCCATGCTACTGCAGCGAAAGCAACCTTCATAAATAAATTACCTCCCTAATCAATCAAATGATGAGCAGCAAAGGGTGTTTTAATTCCAAGACTTCCAGGCAGCTGAGCAGAGCGCTATGTGTCACTGGTCTGTGCTGCCTGTGTCATGTCACACAAAGCCCCAGCTGAACAACCACAAAACTGAAAAAGTCAACACATGCATTAGCCCGAACAAGGACATCTTGTTGCAGGACTGAATGCACTTCCATAAGAAGACCTAAAATCTCCAAAATTCTAGGAATTTGGCTGGGGTATGAGATAATATCTATAGAACCTCTATTAAAACATAACTGATACCCACTACAAATTAGGACTTTAGCTCATTTTTCAGGTAGGCAGTGATACAGACCTCCCTGGATCTTTCTTCTGCAGTGCTCCTTTCCCCACCAATGTAGTGACTTTCCCTTGGAAAGAGGGTCGGGGCCAGGGAAGGTGTCAGGAGAACCTGACTGGAGATCAGCGTGAGGCACAGAGTGGCTGGGCTGTGGGGCAGGAGAAGGCACCACCTCACTTGAGGACCACAGAACTCCTGGGTGGTCCCTAACAAGCCTGGCTTGCCCTCTTCCTCACGTTTCCACCTCTCACTCTTCCCACCTTGGGGCAAATCCCCCCGTCATTGTCCTGTGGGCCAAGTAGGGCAGCGAGAAGGCACTGAGGACACCAGCCCAGCTGGCTGCCCTGAAGGAAGAAATCACTCTCTTTCTGCTCCCAGCATCAGCCTCCTCTGGGGTCGAATACTGGCCAGAGGACTCCCACCATCTCACAGCCATCTCCTACATGAGTTTTGGACATGATTTCTTCCCTCCACTTGGCCCCATTGGCTTACCATACTTCAGAGATTCAGCAGGTTTGCTCCACTGTAAGGAGTTTCCTGCGGATCTGAATAGCAAAAACTCACGGTACACTGAGTCTGTCTTCAACTCCTGCACCATCTCTCCAAGACTGCTCTCGTTCCAGGCTCTCTTCTAATGTATGAAATAATTTCCCTAAATCACCATGTGTTTGAAACTGAGCTGCTATGATGTGCCAACAACAGAGGCAGGTAAGTGACAGTTTGTTTCAACAAGCACCCTATAAAAACGAGGACAAGATTTGAGTGGTGAGGGGAAGGTTTCTGAAAAGGCAGCCTCACCTCAACAGGTCCCTAATTGAGCTCCTTGTCTTCCCCACTGTCTCCTTTTTGTGGAGGCTCTGTCCTGATGACTGGCTTTCTCATCTGTTCAGTCACTCACTCCAGAAAGTGGGAGTCAGTCCTGAAGTCCGATAGCCAATCAATAGCCAAGTGCTGTCAATTTATCTCCTTGATCTGACGCAAACATATCCCCTTCTCTCCATTCTCAGATAACATGACGAGATTCCAGTCTTTGCTGTCTGTCATGCGGATGATTGCCATAACTTCCCAACTTTTCTGCCTGACTGTGGCCTTCCCCCGAACAACCAATTCTCCCTTAACTTGATGCCTCGGAGGTCTTCAAGAAATGCAGACTAACCTCTGAAAACACTGTGCTTGCTAGCACCACCTGCTGCTTTCAGTCCATCTGAGTGCAGCCAGAAATGCACAAGCAGTAACCATTTTCCTGCCCCTCCAGGACCAATTTAGAGCCACTTGTAGGTTCACAGACAGCTGTGCTGTTCCACACCTAAATTCTTCAGTGATACTGTCCTCTCCATCTAAATGTCCCTTCCCCAGTCTGCCTAGAACATCTCCAACCTTCTACACCTCCTCAAATTCCTTCTCAGGTACTGTCTGTTGTACCAACAGTTACCTAATACCTCCAGTCTCCCCTTAGCACTCGTTAGTTTTGCCTGTGTCTGTTCTATACACTTTGGCAAACTTGTTTACTCAATTTAATTTTCTGAAAATTTAATTTAATTTAATTTTACTTCAATCAAAACAAATTTTACTTCAATCAAGTCAAAACACTTTCAAGCTGCTTCAAAGTCCACCTCCAGTTTTCTATTACAGACTCACTTTTAGAATGTTTCCTGTGAATGGAATTGTTTCCTTAATTTCTCTTTCTGTTCTCTCATCGTTCGTGTATAAGAATGCAAGGGATTTCTGTGTGTTAATTTTATACCTTGCAACTTTACTATATCCATTGATTAGCTCTAGTAATTTTCTGGTGGTGTCTTTAGGGTTTTCTATGTAGAGGATCATGTCATCTGCAAACAGTGAGAGTTTTACTTCTTCTTTTTCAATCTGGATTCCTTTTATTGCTTTTTCTTTTCTGATTGCTGTGGCTAAAACTTCCAAAACTATGTTGAATAGTAGTGGTGAGAGTGAGCATCCTTGTCTTGTTCCTGATTTTAGGGGAAATGCTTTCAATTTTTCAACATTGAGGATAATGCTTGCTGTGGGTTTATCATATATGACTTTTATTATGTTGAAGTATGTTCCTTCTATGCCTGCTTTCTGGAGGGTTTTTAATCATAAATGGATGTTGAATTTTGTCAGAGGCTTTCTCTGCGTCTATCGAGATAATCATATGGTTTTTATCTTTCAACTTGTTAACATGGTATATCACATTGATTGATTTGCAAATATTGAAGAATCCTTGCATCCCTAGGATAAAGCCCACTTGGTCATGATGTATGATCTTTTTAATATGTTGTTGGATTCTGTTTGCTAGTATTTTGTTGAAGACTTGCATCTATGTTCATCAGTGATATTGGCCTGTAGTTTCTTTTTTTGTGACATCTTTTTCTGATTTTGGTATTGGGGTGATGGTGGCCTCATACAACGAGTTTGACAGTTTACCTTCCTGGAAGAGTTTGAGTAGGATAGGTGTTAGCTTTTTTCTAAATTTTTGGTAGAATTCACCTGTGAAGCCATCTCATCCTGGGCTTTTGTTTGTTAGATACTTAGGAATAAAGCTACCTAAAGAAACAAAAGACTTATATGTAGAAAACTGTAAAACACTAGTGAAAGAAATAAAAGAGGACACAAATAGATGGAGAAATGTACCATGTTCATGGATCAGAAGAATCAATATAGTGAAAATGCATATAATACCCAAAGCAATCTATAGATTCAATGCAATCCCTATCAAGCTACCAATGGTATTTTTCAGAGAAAGCATTGAAACATGTATATTACCATATGTGAAACAGATCGCCAGTCCAGGTTCAATGCATGAGACAGGGCACTCAGGGCCGGTGTGCTGGGACGACGCTGAGGGATGGAATGGGGAGGGAGTGGGAGGGAGGTTCAGGATGGGGAACACATGTACACCCGTGGCTGATTCATATCAATGTATGGCAAAAAACACCACAATATTGTAAAGCAATTAGCCTCCAATTAAAATAAATAAGAATTAATTTTTTTAAAAAAAGGTTTCCTGTGACAGTACAGCAAGCCTCTTTTTTCAAACAGAGAATGTTCCCAAATTCATCCTCAAGTAAAAGTGAAAATTCTTGAGGGCTGGCCCCACTGAATGAACAGAACTAAATTCTACCAAACCAATTCACTGCAAAGATTGAAGTTCATCCCTTGGTTTAAAGAGTTTGAGTCTGTATTTTTCTATCTTCCCTGAAAAATGATATTAAAGGTAATAAATCATGACATACTTTAAGTTAAGGCAAAATAAATTACTCCCATCCTGGGTATTGGCAAATGGTGCAAAGTATCTGGAGACTAACAGAAAAAAAGAAAAGAAGAAAAGCTATTGAGTGGGGCAGAAATTATGGAGTGAGTCACTCAGTGCCAAAATATGGCAAATTTTATGGGAAATATCTTTGAATATTATTCTAAAGAGTAGGATATGCTTTCTCAATAAAGAGGAAAGTGACTAGGGAGATGAATCAAGTGGCTATTATATGACAACTATTTTGTTAAGTGCTTTGTAAACATTTAATCTCACAACGGTTATGCAAGATGCATGTTATTAGCCATTTGCAAAAGAAATAAAAGAAATTAGGTTAAAATAGAAAATATTCTTAGTTTCATGCCAATAAATGACAAAACTAGAATTCAAATTCAAATCTGACTAAAGACCAGCTTCCCAGACCAAATGCTAAATCAAAATAAAGAACATAATCCAATAATAAAAAATTCAAATGGATCAAACAACAGTTTAAAATGAGACCCCCCCCACAATGGATTCATTAAAGGTATCCACCAATATCTTGTCTTAGATACCTTTCAAACAAACAAAAAAAAAAAAAAATAGAGAAAACCTTAAAAAGTTTTTAATGGGGGAAAGATAGACCGGGAAAATATGAAGCCAAAGAANGAAATACCAAGTGGCCACACCTGTCTCTTATACACATCTAGATGTGTATAAGAGACAGTCTTGTCTTTGATACCTTTCAAACAAAAAAAAAAAAAAAATAGAGAAAACCTTAAAAAGTTTTTAATGGGGGAAAGATAGACCGGGAAAATATGAAGCCAAAGAAAGCCAGGAGAGCAATCTTAACACTTGACAGAATGGGATTCAAAACAAAAAGAGTGACAACACTATATATTGATCAGAGGGAATAGCAGAGTAAGAAAACATATTAATAATTAGGAATATTCATGTACTTTACAATATAATTTCAAAATATATAAAGAAAAAACTGACAGAACTGTGGGAATAAATGTATAAATTAACAGTTACAGCTGAGAAATTAATACTCACTCCCAGAAACTGATAAATATAGCAATAAAATTGAGCAAAATATAACGTATCTGAATAACGCAGGTATCGAATATAGAGGACTTCACACTCAATAAACACAGAATGAAATTTTTTAATTGAACACTTAATATGCACCAAGAAATGAGCATGTGTTAAGCCATGGGAGTGTCAGAAAATTCTAAGGACTCAGTATCACAGTGGAATGTTCTCTATAACATTAGAAATTATCAACAAAAATTTTAAGTTCAAAACTTTCTGTATCGGGAAACAGGATTACATATTACTAATAAATTGGTGGCTAAAAAATCATAAGTAAAGTTAATAAATACTTTAAAACTCAGTAACAATTAAGACACCCCATTTCGAAATCTGTAGGAATAGCAGAAGCCGAACTTTTCAGATATTTATAAGTTCATCAGGGAAAATTAAAACAAAAATTGAAAGCAAATAGTCAATTCAAGAAGTTGCAGAAAATTTAACAGCAAATAAAACAAAAAAGCAGAAAATAATACAGGGAAAGGCAAAAATAAATGAAATTAATAATCAAAAATAGACATTTAACAAAGCCAAAAGCTAGTCGTTTGATAAATCAACAGCATAGAACTTTGACAAAACCTATCTAAATAAAAGGGGGAAATATTAAAATAAACAACAGAATGAAATAGGAACTAGCAACAGACACAATATAAATGAAATAATCATAAATTGAACAATTATACACTAAAAATCTAAAAACCTAGATAAAAAGAGAAGATTTCTTGACAATGCTTCTGGCAGGGACAGAGCATGACCCTGACCCAGTGAGCAGCATAGCCCCCGCTCCAGACCCCTGCCCTGAGCCCAGATGCCAGAAGACACCCTGAGACCCATCTCTAAGAGCATACCTACCTTCCATCAGTCTAGAGTCAGAGTTTTCCAAAGCACAAATCTGACTAGATATCACCCCTATTTAAAAGACTTTGGTGGGTCTGAGAAATTGTCACAGCCAAGGGCACCCAAAGGAGACATGACAATGAAATGAAATCTGATATCCCTGATGGGATCCTGGAGCAGACCAGGGACATTAGATAAAAACTCGGGAAGACTGAATGAGGTACAAACTGTAGCTAATGATGATAAATCAATGTTGATTCATTCACTGTGACAGGGCTCAGTGGTAAAGGATCCCATTGCTAATATGGGAGACACAGAAGCCACAGCTTTGATCCCTGGGTGAGGAAGACAGTAGCAGCCCACCCCAGAATGCTTGCCTAGAAAAATTCCATGGACACAGGAGCTTGGCAGGCTGTAGTCCATGGGGTCTCAAAGAGTCAAACATAACTGAGCAACTGAGCACGCATGCACTGTTGCAAAATCACCCACTAATACCCAACGTTAATAACAGGGGGAACTGGGTGAGATGTGCACAGCAATTCTCTATTCTGTCTTGGCAATTTTTTTCTGTAAATCTAGCCACCATTATAAAAATAAATGTTATTGAATTACAAAGAATCTAACAAAGGGGAAGAAACCTTCAGGGGTTCCCCAACACTTCTAAACTCAAATTCCTTTTCTTGGGAAGCTCAGCCCTTCATGAACTGGCGTTCCCAGGGGGCTAGAGACCAACTGGTAGAACCAGCAAGAATGGAGAAAGATGGGAAGACTGCTTCTTATCAGGCTATAGAACAGGACGGCTAATGGGAACATTAAAAAAGACAGGGTCAAGCAAAGGAAGAAAAGAGAATTCTGAGGGACATCCCTGGAGGTTCAGTGATTAAGACTACACCTTCCAATGCAGGGGGTGTGGGTTCAGTCCCTGGTCAGGGAGCTAAAAACCCCACATGCCTTATGGCCAAAAAAACTAAAACATAAAAAACAGAAGCAATGGTGTAACAAATTCAATAAAGACTTTAAAATGGTCCACAGCAAAAAAAAAGAGAGAGAGACAGAGAGAATTCTGAGAAATTGCTTAAGTTTGGGAAGGGCCCTGGTTTTGACCAGCAAAACAGCAAACATTCTACAAGGTTCCCCAAAAGGAGCTTTGGCGTGCTTTGGGGACTTGTAGTCATGGCTGGAGGGACCCTTGATTCTGTGCTCCCTTAGCTTGAGACCTGAGGAGGTTCAGCAGCCCAGGCTGGAACCCCAGCGATGGCTTAACAGGGGTCCCTCCACCAGCCAATGCATCTAGATGTGGTCAGGCACGGTTCAGTCATATCTAAATGGATCGGATGTTGTTCCTCATGGTTGCAGCCACAGATTATTTTCATATGTCACCCTCAACCCTTGGGCTTTACCAAGCCCTGGACGGTAGGCTCAGGGGTCCTTGTCCAAACTTCATCCTCCCGGGTCAGGTTCCCAGGGTCAGTCCAAATTAACTTAAAGACAATCGCAATTTTATAAGGGAGGTTTGGAATAGAATTGATTTCTAAGAACCTTTCCAGCTTGAAAAATATTCTCTGAATTTCTCCACCAAATCTGTACACCTAGATCCTTAAATCCCCCTTGTCCTTCCTTCTCCAGATTCCTTATTTTCAATTACTCTACAGTCCTAAGAGCCTCCAGCTTTCTTTCCACCCAGACCCCCATGAGAAGTGAACGTCTGTGCTTGAATACCCAGTGTGGCCTACAAAGGAAATACCAAGTGGCCACACACAGAAGCTACTTTGCAGGTTGCAGACTACATTTCCATCCATATCCCCCGACTCATCTTTTGGCAAAATGCAGACAGAAGATTAAAGACTGGGGAGGATTCTATCAAGTCAGGCAAAATTAATTAGCTGCAATTTCACTGCTGAGCTACCAGGTAAATTTCACATTGTGATCACTCCAAGCTTCTGCATTAATGTGACAATAACGTCTTTTAAGTATTCAATATCCCATTTTCCTCCATGCATGGGCAAGCCTAAGAATTAGGTAGTAGCCTAGATGCCACGCTTGGTTTGGAGCTGGGGATAATCACATTTTGTAGAATGCTTCTCATAGAGAAACACAGTAGCTTCAGGCTTCATTTTTTTCTCCTCCCACCTTTAAATGGGAATAATATCAACCTCACTGGGTTGTTGAGACACTTCTAACACAGCACCTGGCATATGATTAGTGCTCAGTATAGCTTTATATGGCAATAACCATGTGGCGTGTCCCCAACGGCAGTGAAGGCCTCAGAAGAAAAACTTTAGAGGAGTGGGGCTTGTGGTATTTGGGTTACACATAATGATTCAGAAAGCATGGGGTCCACATAAAAGGTCTACCCTCTGTGACCACGGCTCACCCCCCACACCCCTTGGGCCTGACTCAGAGAACCCTAGACTCCAGCAAGTCTTCTCTGTGTGAAATGAAATCTCAGCAGACCAGGCTGGGCCCTTCTCTGCCCTCTGCTGTGACGTGGAGCAGTTCTGTAATTCCTGGTCACTCTTTCGTGCCCGGCTCTTTGCCACCCTTTGGACTATAGCCCACCAGGCTCCCCTGCCCATGGGATTTCTCAGGCAAGAATACTGGAGTGGGTTGCCATTTTTTTCCTACAGGGAATCTTCCCAACCCAGGGATCGAACCCTTGTCTCCCAAGTCTCCTGCATTGCAGGCGATTCTTTACCTGCTGAGCCATCTATCTGCTTCTAAATGGCGGCCCTGCAGGAAGCACTTTCGTCCTCCCTCCTCATTCCGTCCTCAGTCCCCAGTGCCCAGACTGAAGCTGTGTTGCCTTGTGCTTAATCACAAGACCTCTGAAGTTAGGCAGGTGTGGAGAGAATCTAGTTTGGCCCTGGTCCAGTTATTTTACTCTCTTAAGCCATAATGCCTCTTCTGTAATGTGGAGGATTTAATAGAGAAGATACCTCATAGAGTCTTGTGCATAATTGAACACCCGCCTTAACTCATATTAAGCACTTACTAAATGTTAGTAATTTTCATAAAATGGGGGATTTACAGAAGATAGCTCAAAGAGATTGTGCACAATGCAAGCATAAGTTTTAATGCATATTAAACATCCATTAAATACTAATAAATTATTCTTCCTTTAAACTGTTGTATTCGAGTTTTCTGACACCTTTAACCATTTTCATAGGTAGATAAGTAAGTAGATAGACAGGTAAATAGGTAGATAGATAGATATACCAGAAGCTCTCTGAAAGTGTCTAGTTTTCTCCTATCTCACTGGCTGATACTAACTGGTGTCCTCTGTTGATTCAGGCTCTTTAGATACCTCCAAATGGTGGGTCTCAGAATTTGTTCAAGGCCCTCAAATTTCCTCTATCTACCCCTGGCTGTTAATAACATCCCTATGTCTAAGACCACCCCCAACCATTTTAGCTCTAGCTCAGATATTTCTATTGAGCTCCAGATTCATATACCCAACTGTTTACCTCACATTTCCTTTTGGATGTTGTGCAGTAAAGAATTTCACCTTGCCCCAAAAGAAGTCTAGCCTCTGCCCTTTGCTTCTGAGAGGTTATCTTTAAGCCTTTGAAAATGTCACACCTGAAAGGAGTATCTTTATTTGCCTAAGAGCCTTAGATCGTGCAAAATAGTCTAACAATGAGATATAGGGTTAGGGAATTTGAGTTATGTGGTATTGGTTAGCCACTGAGGATGGAAGTTAGTATCGGTCTCACGAGCAATCGATCGTGCCTACACAACTGATGCCAATAAAAACTCCAAATACTGAGGCTCAGATGAGCTTCCCCAGTCATTAGTATTCCATGTATATTGTTCACATTAACACCAGTAAAACAATGCTGTCCTGACTCCATGGGGAGAGGACAATGTAAGTTCCATGTCTGGTATTTCTGGACTCTGCTACGAGCTTCTTCTGTTGGCTGATTTCAATCAGTATTCTTCCCTCATAGCAAACCATAAATATGGATAGAATGGCTTTCAGTGAATTCTGTGAATCTTTCTAGTGAATTATTAAATATCAAGGCAGTTTTTAAAGTAAGTCCCCGAACTTGCAATTGGTGTTGAAGTGAAAGTGATCTTATAGACCATGCCTTCTAACCTCTTGATAGGCAAATTCTTGTGGATGGCTAATGGCCTCTCAAACCTAGTGTACCCTAAACAGAAACCTTGATCTGATCTTCCAAAAAGTAAACTAACAATAAAATTTTTAAAAACCTTCAAAAACAAGGCTCTTAATAACACTTTGCTCATCACCATCAAACCAGCAGAAGGAAAACATACATGGAGTAGGCATGGGAGGGGGGTTTCAGAAGCCAAGACTAGAGGGACATCTATTACTTGTACTTGCTTTCCATTGGCTGAAACATAACCAGACAGTCACACACCTAATATTAGGGTGGCTAGAAAATATACAAGACTTGGGTGCTCAGCAGAAGAAAAAAGCCTGTTGAGTAGTTAGCCATCCCTGCCATACTCCCCATCAATAGAGGACTGAAGCTCACTCCTTTATTTCTGCTCTTCACTAGGCTGATTCCTGCATCAAGCTGTCCACCATTGCTGTTACCTTTGCCTGGACCTCCACATGACTGACTGGCTCCTTCTTGTCAATCATACATCAGCTCAGATGTTACCTCCTCAAACAGGGCTTTCCTGGGCACCCAATCAAAAGCAACCTCCACTCACCAGTTACTTTCTGACATTGCCCCTGCTCGGATTTTGTCATGCACTTATGTTAGGATCTGAATCAGTCCTGTTATTCCCATACTTGTGTATCAGTCTGTATAAGAAAGGGCTTTCTTGTTGGCTTGGGTGGTAAAGAATCTGTTTGCAACATGGGATACTCAGGTTCAATCCCTGGGTCGGGAAGATGCCCTGGAGAGAAGGGAATGGCAACCCACTCCAGTATTCTTGCCTGGATAATTCCATGGACAGAGGAGCCTCAGGGGCTATAGCCCATGGGGTCACAAAGAGTTAGGCATGACTGAGCAACTAATATTTTCACTTTTCATTAGGGAATCTATGAGCGCCTGAGCCTGGCACTGACACACTACTATTTTTGAAAGAAAGAATGAATGAATCCTTCTCTATGCATTTGCCAATTCACCAAACATTATCTGAACCATGGAGAAGGAAATGGTAACCCACTCCAGTATTCTTGCCTGGAGAATCCTGTGGACAGAGGGGCCTGGAGGGCTGCTGTCCACAGGGTCGCCCAGAGTCGGAGATGACTGAAGCAACTTAGCATGCATCCATGCATTGGAGAAGGAAATGGCAACCCACTCCAGTATTCTTGCCTGGAGAATCCCAGGGACAGGGGAGCCTGGTGGGCTGCCATCTATGGGGTGGCACAGAGTCGGACACGACTGAAGCGACTTAGCAGCAGCAGCAGGAGCAGCAGCAGCATCTGAACCATGCAACCCCCAGATAAGATTTCCATAGCACAAAAACACACATCATTTTGTGGTTCCACTGCTTCTTCTGGTAGGCCCCATACTGTCAGGAGCACTGGGACCAAAACCCTCAAGCCTTTTGATGTAGGTCCTAAAGCTCTGATCCTTCTTACTTGGACCTTTCTATCTGCTGTTACTGTCCTAGTGGTAATCTAAGAATTTATTCCTAAAACTCTTCATTTTATATAAATGATACAGTTTGTCTCTGGGAGTCTTTAATGATCCCTTTGTATCGGTTCTTCCATCTAAATTGAGTCAGTACATGAATGGGCGCACCCCACAGGGAATGGGAAGCCCAACAGCGTCCTTTTGGCTTCAGCTGTTACCCTTGCCCCAAACTTAACAATTCAGATACTGTCCTTGCTCAGCTTACTCCAGACAAAATTAATAGGCCCTTGAGCCCAACCTGTCCTTATTAATCTTGAGTCTCAGACTCTCAGGAGCTTTGTTCTTCCTGACACAGCCTGACAAGGTCGCTGTCCTGCCCATGTGTTCCTCCTCCCTCCTCTTCTCCTCGTGCCCTGCAGAGCCTCTGGAGTTTCTACAGGGCCCTTGGGTGTCAGTCACTAGGCTTTTCACTAAGCACGCCTTGATTTTAAGCATGGTTCATTCACTTACTAGCTGTATGATTCTGGGCCTCTGTGTCCTCTTCTCTAAGAAGAGGCGACCATGTTCATTTGAG
Source organism: Oreotragus oreotragus (assembly GCA_006410675.1). NCBI lineage: Eukaryota > Metazoa > Chordata > Mammalia > Artiodactyla > Bovidae > Oreotragus > Oreotragus oreotragus. The sequence continues at coordinate 488,553 of SJYX01006904.1, forward strand.
GGGCTGTTGTGAGGATTAAAGAAAATAAAATGTATAAAGCACAGAGCGCAGCACAGAGCAGGACTCTAACAGAAAGCTCACGTCCTCAAAAGAGGATACGCCTGTGGGTTCACCAGGTCCTTCCAGCCCTGCAGGTGTTGACGAAGGAGAGTTGATGCCCCTTTCCTTAGGAATGTTTCCACGTTGGGCATACCTCAGCCATCATCTGGTGCACTCACTACTGCAGACAGGGGCAGAGCACAGGGGCAGAGTACTGATGCCCCACCAGGCATGGGCTTCACCATTCATGATGATGTCTAAAAACAGGGTTCAGGGGGCCTCAGTCCCTTTCCTGGGAAAGGATCAAGGGTCAATAGACTGTTGACCCAGGAGTTCCTATGACCTCTTCACCCACCCTGTCTTAAAGCCTTGACCAGTATCAAGTTCTGAAAGCTCTCATAGAGCAAACAGAAGAACCCTTCAGTCATCTGAGACACAGTTCTACCAACGACCCATCCTGGGATGCACCATCCCTGGCTGGAGGGGGCCTGTGACACTGGACACAGGCCACTTTCTTCTCACTGACTAGGAAGAGAGGTGAGAAGCCTGCAGGTCTGCCAACAGATCAGGTATAGCCAGGGTGAAACCAGGTCAGGACGGGAGTCGACAATAGCCACCTCACATCCTCCATCTCCCCTCACCAGCTCGAGGTGTCTTTGTCCTGGGAGATTCCCTTCTGTACCGGTTGCAGAGAAAAGGCCAACACAATAGGGGAAGAGAGGGCAGCTGAAAGGTATTTCTTCTAGGAATAAAAGTAGCTGGTAAAAAATGAAAGGAGTCTTATTCTTTTCATTGCGGCATTTTTTTCTTATGAATCATTGTATCAGAAAGGTCACTCTTTGAGGCTGATGGCTTTCATCGGAATACATTTGCTTTCCACTCGTCAGTCGTGGGGCCTGCACATCACAAGACAGAGAAGCTGACGAGATGGCTACTCTTCTAAAATCTTAAATTGCAACCGTGTGAATAGCTAAAATAAAGCTTTCTGGGGCTCTGAAGTTCTGGCCTTTTAAAAAATTGAAACTTACTCCAGACAAAATTAATAGGCCCTTGAGCCCAACCTGTCCTTATTAATCTTGAGTCTCAGACTCTCAGGAGCTTTGTTCTTCCTGACACAGCCTGACAAGGTCGCTGTCCTGCCCATGTGTTCCTCCTCCCTCCTCTTCTCCTCGTGCCCTGCAGAGCCTCTGGAGTTTCTACAGGGCCCTTGGGTGTCAGTCACTAGGCTTTTCACTAAGCACGCCTTGATTTTAAGCATGGTTCATTCACTTACTAGCTGTATGATTCTGGGCCTCTGTGTCCTCTTCTCTAAGAAGAGGCGACCATGTTCATTTGAGGGGCTGTTGTGAGGATTAAAGAAAATAAAATGTATAAAGCACAGAGCGCAGCACAGAGCAGGACTCTAACAGAAAGCTCACGTCCTCAAAAGAGGATACGCCTGTGGGTTCACCAGGTCCTTCCAGCCCTGCAGGTGTTGACGAAGGAGAGTTGATGCCCCTTTCCTTAGGAATGTTTCCACGTTGGGCATACCTCAGCCATCATCTGGTGCACTCACTACTGCAGACAGGGGCAGAGCACAGGGGCAGAGTACTGATGCCCCACCAGGCATGGGCTTCACCATTCATGATGATGTCTAAAAACAGGGTTCAGGGGGCCTCAGTCCCTTTCCTGGGAAAGGATCAAGGGTCAATAGACTGTTGACCCAGGAGTTCCTATGACCTCTTCACCCACCCTGTCTTAAAGCCTTGACCAGTATCAAGTTCTGAAAGCTCTCATAGAGCAAACAGAAGAACCCTTCAGTCATCTGAGACACAGTTCTACCAACGACCCATCCTGGGATGCACCATCCCTGGCTGGAGGGGGCCTGTGACACTGGACACAGGCCACTTTCTTCTCACTGACTAGGAAGAGAGGTGAGAAGCCTGCAGGTCTGCCAACAGATCAGGTATAGCCAGGGTGAAACCAGGTCAGGACGGGAGTCGACAATAGCCACCTCACATCCTCCATCTCCCCTCACCAGCTCGAGGTGTCTTTGTCCTGGGAGATTCCCTTTTGTACCGGTTGCAGAGAAAAGGCCAACACAATAGGGGAAGAGAGGGCAGCTGAAAGGTATTTCTTCTAGGAATAAAAGTAGCTGGTAAAAAATGAAAGGAGTCTTATTCTTTTCATTGCGGCATTTTTTTCTTATGAATCATTGTATCAGAAAGGTCACTCTTTGAGGCTGATGGCTTTCATCGGAATACATTTGCTTTCCACTCGTCAGTCGTGGGGCCTGCACATCACAAGACAGAGAAGCTGACGAGATGGCTACTCTTCTAAAATCTTAAATTGCAACCGTGTGAATAGCTAAAATAAAGCTTTCTGGGGCTCTGAAGTTCTGGCCTTTTAAAAAATTGAATTTATAGGTTACTTTGCTTTCAGATGTCCCTTGCCAGCTCTGGTTTGTGAAAAGAACCATAAACCCCGAGTGAGAGGCTGGTTTTCCCGAGCCTCTCAGGAGGCAGCAATACTGGTTCATCCATCCATATACTCATCATGTATCCACCCATCCATCCACCCATCCAGGCATTCATCTGCTCTTGCAACAACCATTGGCTGAGTGCCAGCCTCTGGCCTGTACAGTATCAGTATAGCAGGAAATTCATAGTGGTAGTCCCTGGTCTTACGGAACTGGTATTGAAGGTGGGTGAACTAGTAAACCAGTGTAGCAGGATGACTTGTTATAAATACACTACAGCCTCATTTAGAAATGCTGCTGCTGTTGTCCAGTCACTAAGTCGTGTTCAACTCTGTGACCCCAGGGACTATATAACCTACCAGGCTCCTCTGTCCATGTTATTTCCCAGACAACAATACTGGAGTGAGTAGTCATTTCCTTCTCCAGAGGATTGTCTCGACCCAGGGCCTGAACTCACATCTCCTGCTTTGCAGGTGGATTCTTCACCACTGAGCCTCCTGGGAAGCCCCCATTTAGAAATTCACTATATATTTGCTAGAAATATACTATAACTTTGTTTAGCTTAAATATACTATAACTGTGTTTTATCCCCCTAAAGAGATATTTAGGACATTCATTCCTGAAGTCTTGGGTTTCTTTTACCTAGTGGATATGTACATGAATATGTTTTTGTTTTAAAATTTTTGAGTGAATGGTCCCTCACTGCCCACCGAGGGTCACCCTGCAGCCACTGTTTTCAGCCTACACAAGGCTTTTAAAGACACTGAATGTGGGCAGGTGAGAGACCCCAAATAGTCCTGGTGTTAACTACTCACCCTCTGCAGGCAGTTGAGTTTGTGAATGTTCTCTATATACACAGTGAAGAGAAACTGGGCTGGCAGAAGTTCTCAGCCTTGGCTGCAAGTTAGTCACCTGGAACTTTTAAAAATCACTATGCCCAGACTGCATCCAGACCAATTCAATCAGAGAAGCTGGAGGTGAGAGCCAAGCATCAGTTTTTAAAGTTCCCCAGAGGCATCTTCTTAGCAGAAGAGCTGGCAGCTTTAAACACTGAGGGTTGAAAGAAGAATTATTTCAGCCCTTTCAGATGGGCTGCAGAAAGGGAGGGTTTGGGTTTCTGTTCCTAATGGGAGCCAGATCATCATCACAGGGTCCTTCCCAGGGAAGCAGTGATGTCATTAGCAGAAGGAGCAGAGCAAAAGGCACAGGCAAGCACCATGGTTCATGGAAACCCCAGGGCACTTGTCTGAGGAGAACCCAGGAATGGCCAGACCTCGTGGGCAGAACTTCAGGGCCGGATTTTATATTATTTAGGAAGTTTAGGACATGTGTCCCTTTTTGTACCTCAAGGATCGTGTAAGTAATTCATCCTTTTACTCACTCAGTGGTCAGCTAGGGTAGCAAGTGCTAAGAAGGAGACAGACCCTTGGTTGTGGTAAAAGAGGGTCACAAGCTGGCTGGTACTCTCTCTTTTTACCAGCACCCTTCAGCCAACCTCACCTGCCTGAGCTCCCAGCCACATCCCACTGGGTCACATCCTCTGAGCACTCTAACTCCAAAGCAGAGAGAAGTGGTAGGTTGGGAACACTGGGCTCCAAGTAGCCAAGTCCTCCTAAGACTTAATTCTTCCTTTAACTACAAATTTCAAGGGTGATGCTCTTCCTTAGGTCCCCTTCCTCCTACTCTGTTGCCCGCTGTCCCCTCTCCCCACTGCACGCTCCAGCTTCCTTCCCAAACAAAGAAGGTAAAAGTGTCTGAAATATTTGACCATCCCCTTTCCCTTCTGCGAAAAGGGAATTTTCCCACCCGTCTGAATTTCTCCTGCAGCATGTGGCTTTAAGAACCTTCCCTTGCTTACTGTTAAGATTATTCACCATATTTCATAGAAATAAAAAACTATAAGCTTGTTCTCTCGGTTGGCACAGCCTACAAGGAAGAGCTGGCAGCTTTGTAAATGACTCCATTAAATCCCATCTTTGTAGTGGGGCAAAGATTTCCACAGCCCAGTGCTTCTCAACCTCGGCTGCAGTTGGAATCATCTAGATGAATTTTTAAAAATAAGATGCCTAGGTCCACAGCTTACCTCCATAGATTTTGTTTTAATGAGTCTGTGAGGGGCAGGGAGGGCTGTGCAAGAGAACTGACTTCTCAGCACTCCATGTGAGTCTACAGGGTGCCCCAGGTGGAGACCCCCTGCAGTGGAGCTGACAAATGTCTTGTCTGCCCAGGGAGCATCTCTGAAGTGCCATGATCAGGGATGCAACTTGATGAAATAAAGCCACATCACTCATCCTCCAGGGGGTCTGCTGGTTCCCATCTGGCGCTCTCACTGCCTCCAAACTCACCTCCAGTGGGTACAGGCACTGCTGCGGCCACCCCATCTCTATGCAAATATATCTTCCAGGGTAAAATATCTTTACTTGATATACTTTTCAATCAGCAAACCCTCTCTGAGCATGTAGAATAAGGNTGTGTTTTATCCCCCTAAAGAGATATTTAGGGCATTCATTCCTAAAGTCTTGGGTTTCTTTTACCTAGTGGATATGTACATGAATAAGTTTTTGTTTTAAAATTTTTGAGTGAATGGTCCCTCACTGCCCACCGAGGGTCACCCTGCAGCCACTGTTTTCAGCCTACACAAGGCTTTTAAAGACACTGAATGTGGGCAGGTGAGAGACCCCAAATAGTCCTGGTGTTAACTACTCACCCTCTGCAGGCAGTTGAGTTTGTGAATGTTCTCTATATACACAGTGAAGAGAAACTGGGCTGGCAGAAGTTCTCAGCCTTGGCTGCAAGTTAGTCACCTGGAACTTTTAAAAATCACTATGCCCAGACTGCATCCAGACCAATTCAATCAGAGAAGCTGGAGGTGAGAGCCAAGCATCAGTTTTTAAAGTTCCCCAGAGGCATCTTCTTAGCAGAAGAGCTGGCAGCTTTAAACACTGAGGGTTGAAAGAAGAATTATTTCAGCCCTTTCAGATGGGCTGCAGAAAGGGAGGGTTTGGGTTTCTGTTCCTAATGGGAGCCAGATCATCATCACAGGGTCCTTCCCAGGGAAGCAGTGATGTCATTAGCAGAAGGAGCAGAGCAAAAGGCACAGGCAGGCATCATGGTTCATGGAAACCCCAGGGCACTTGTCTGAGGAGAACCCAGGAATGGCCAGACCTCGTGGGCAGAACTTCAGGGCCGGATTTTATATTATTTAGGAAGTTTAGGACATGTGTCCCTTTTTGTACCTCAAGGATCGTGTAAGTAATTCATCCTTTTACTCACTCAGTGGTCAGCTAGGGTAGCAAGTGCTAAGAAGGAGACAGACCCTTGGTTGTGGTAAAAGAGGGTCACAAGCTGGCTGGTACTCTCTCTTTTTACCAGCACCCATCAGCCAACCTCACCTGCCTGGGCTCCCAGCCACATCCCACTGGGTCACATCCTCTGAGCACTCTAACTCCAAAGCAGAGAGAAGTGGTAGGTTGGGAACACTGGGCTCCAAGTAGCCAAGTCCTCCTAAGACTTAATTCTTCCTTTAACTACAAATTTCAAGGGTGATGCTCTTCCTTAGGTCCCCTTCCTCCTACTCTGTTGCCCGCTGTCCCCTCTCCCCACTGCACGCTCCAGCTTCCTTCCCAAACAAAGAAGGTAAAAGTGTCTGAAATATTTGACCATCCCCTTTCCCTTCTGCGAAAAGGGAATTTTCCCACCCGTCTGAATTTCTCCTGCAGCATGTGGCTTTAAGAACCTTCCCTTGCTTACTGTTAAGATTATTCACCATATTTCATAGAAATAAAAAACTATAAGCTTGTTCTCTCGGTTGGCACAGCCTACAAGGAAGAGCTGGCAGCTTTGTAAATGACTCCATTAAATCCCATCTTTGTAGTGGGGCAAAGATTTCCACAGCCCAGTGCTTCTCAACCTCGGCTGCAGTTGGAATCATCTAGATGAATTTTTAAAAATAAGATGCCTAGGTCCACAGCTTACCTCCATAGATTTTGTTTTAATGAGTCTGTGAGGGGCAGGGAGGGCTGTGCAAGAGAACTGACTTCTCAGCACTCCATGTGAGTCTACAGGGTGCCCCAGGTGGAGACCCCCTGCAGTGGAGCTGACAAATGTCTTGTCTGCCCAGGGAGCATCTCTGAAGTGCCATGATCAGGGATGCAATTTGATGAAATAAAGCCACATCACTCATCCTCCAGGGGGTCTGCTGGTTCCCATCTGGTGCTCTCACTGCCTCCAAACTCACCTCCAGTGGGTACAGGCACTGCTGTGGCCACCCCATCTCTATGCAAATATATCTTCCAGGGTAAAATATCTTTACTTGATATACTTTTCAATCAGCAAACCCTCTCTGAGCATGTAGAATAAGGCGGGGGCAGCATACATAATAGCCAGCTCTTGCCCTTCCTCAAAGAGCCCCATGTCCAACTAGGGGGATGAGCAGGTGACCAAAGGCTGACCTGTCTGCTAATGCATATAAATTCAGGGTGTACAGTAGACTTCCAGGGAAGGGGCAACAACAGGTGCTGTGGTAGAGACAGCTGCCTGGAGGAGGCAGGTCAAAAGTAGGGTGGAGAATAGAGAACAGTAAGGCCAAAAGGAGAGCTTCCTAAGGAAAGGTGAAACAGAAAGGACAGCCCAAGGGCAGGAAAAAGGTGTAACAATGGGAGGAGATGATGGGAGAAATCAGGCAGAGGAAAATTGCGTCTAACCCCACTAACCTATCACAACCCCGTGAACTGAGGCCACTACCATTGCCTCTCTAGAACTCTGCACCTGCCTCATGCTTATCTGTAGAGGTCCTGCCGCTGGGAGGGATACAGGTAGTAGGAGGAGAATTTGCTGAACCATAATCCAAACTATCGCTCACACCCAGCCAATTAACAAAAATTCCTAAGTATCAGCTGATTTCCAGACCACCATATTTCACAAATGTCCTTTTTACAGGCTATTGGTTCAAATGGAGATCCAAACAGTGTCCATATATCGCATTCAGTTGATGTGTCTCTTAAGTTTCTTTTCATCCAGAAGTTACTTTCCCCCAGCCAATATTTTTCTTATGTCATTTCTTTCTCAAAGAAGTCAGGTCATTTGTCCCATAGCATATCCCTCATCCTGAAGTTAACTCTCTACATCCTCATTTGAGGTGTAATTTAAAAGCATAAACAAACAAAGACAGGCAGAGAATCATCAGGACAGGGAAGAGGCAGGGAAGCCTACGTAAGAAATATTCTCTAGAAAAAGAGAATAACCCAACCATTAGCTTCCATTTATGTTAGTCCCTGAGAGGGAAAAGTAGAATGAAGCTCTTTTCTTCCCAAGCCTACTCATAGTTCCAAACTTTGGAAACTTGTTGAGAGAAACAGTTAATGGAAAGAAAGGAGACATGAGCTAGGAGGGAAATGGCACTGAGGTTTGAACCAGCTCAGAAGACGTGAGGAAGAATCCCAGCTGTGAAAGAAGTCCTTCAAGTGGTCCCATCCTCTGCGGACACCTCTTGGGGGCAGAAGAGATCAAAGTCTCGTTCAGCCGTAGACAGGGACCCACACTGCCTCCTGCAGGTGAAACTCCTTCAACACCAGTGATGAAATCTCAGCTGGGATTTCCTTCAGAGCTTTGGAGAAAGCAGGAGTGTAGGAACAGCTTCCATACTGTGTGTGCTGACTCGTTAGAGGAGAAACAAGGTTTAAAATGTCCTGAGCCAGAAGTCAATCAGTGAAAAAGTCTTCAGATCATCAGATATATACAATTGATGGTGGAGGCCAGCATTCTCATGGACATTAGTTCAAATGGAAGTTCTCTCCTCCCAAGAACACACTTAAGAAGACTGGGTCTAAAGTTATAAATGCACTGTGTATTTTCTTGGGGTAATGGGAATTGGCTAAGATACGGTTGCTTCCATTTTTCTGCTTGTACAACACAATCCTGTAGCAACAGTCCAGAGGGTCTGCGTCTGATGCTTGCTCTTGTTTGGTTGCTAGGCTGTGTCCCACTTTTTTTGACCCCATGGACTGTACCCTGCCAGACTCCTTTGTCCGCAGGATGTTTTTAAAGGCAAGAATACTGGAGTGAGCTGCCATGTTCTACTCCAGGGNGTCTGCGTCTGATGCTTGCTCTTGTTTGGTTGCTAGGCTGTGTCCCACTTTTTTTGACCCCATGGACTGTACCCTGCCAGACTCCTTTGTCCGCAGGATGTTTTTAAAGGCAAGAATACTGGAGTGAGCTGCCATGTTCTACTCCAGGGGATCTTCCCAGCCCATGGATCAAATCTGTGTCTCCTGCACTGGCTGGGGGACTCTTTACCACTGTGCCACCAGGGAAGCTCATCTGATGTTTACACATCCCAAATATCAAGATTAAGACATAAATTTTAATCAACTCTGTGGGAGGAAGCCATAGCCTATCTTTGTAATTTATTTGCAAAATATTATCAAATGACAATTTTACAGAGATAACATCAAAGAGTGTGAAGCCAAAATATGTAGGAAGTTGAAAGTACCATAGAGGTGGGTTAAAAAGAGCTATTTAGTGAAACCATTATACCATCTGTTTGAACTTGAGGGTGTTTGTGGTGTTTGGCAACTTTATTTAAATTTGTGTTTTGTTGCTATTTCTTTTCATATTTCACATATTCATTTTTGTACCAAAAACAAAAAAAGATTAGGCAGAAAAAAAGTGAAAGTTATAAAATGAATGAATTAAGATGAATTATAGATGAATATAAATGAATTAAGGAGTGATAATTAGCTTTGCACGGTTTGATTTAACAAAATAATTCTTTCAAACAGACAATGTTCTCTTGGGGCATTTTAATTATGACTTCACAAAATATTATAGAGGTGAATAGACCTGAGGTGATCTTATGCAGCTTATTCCTCAGATAGCTGAGAAAAGGACCCCAGGTCCAGAATGACACTGGGAGTCTGCAAAGGCAGAATTAAACCCAGGACCCCCGTCCCCTGTTCACATGCTCCTGCGTCCACAGGTTTACAGGCTGTGGAGAGGTGCGTGGGCTTTTCTGGGCGGCTCAGACAATAAAGAATCTGCCTGCAGTGCAGGAGACCTGGGTTCGTTCCCTGGGTCAGGAAGATCCCCTAGAGAAGGGAATAACAACCCATTCCAGTATTCTTGCCTGGAGAATTCCTTGAACAGAGGAGCCTGGCGGGCTACAGTCTATGGGGCCGCAAAGAGTCAGACATGCCTGAACAACTGACACTTAACTTAAAGCCATCACTTACCCTGAAACACACATATTAACAAAACCCCCTACACCTCTGGGCCACAGCTCTGTTCCCCAAGCTAAGCAAGCAGAAGGCAGGGCTTTGTCACCTGACCGCATTTTTTCGTGGGTGATGTGGATACCACATANAACTTAAAGCCATCACTTACCCTGAAACACACATATTAACAAAACCCCCTACACCTCTGGGCCACAGCTCTGTTCCCCAAGCTAAGCAAGCAGAAGGCAGGGCTTTGTCACCTGACCGCATTTTTTCGTGGGTGATGTGGATACCACATACATCTTACCTAGGATGGTATCCAGTATGTAATAGACGTTCAGTACACAGTGTCTGTTACTGTTACGTGAATTTTCTCCCCATAAGTTCTGTTTCCTGAGCAGCTTACTGCTCGTAGATACCAGTAAAACTCTGTGATTTACACAATCATGTAAATCATAGCATCTCAAACGTATGGAAGTCACAGTTTGATTCTATTAGCCCCTCACGGCCAAGGTTAGATCCACCTACAACTGTAAACCCCGAGGCTGTGGATCATACACGTAGTATGACTTCCTGCATTACACCCTTCCTGTTGCCCATGGTCTGACCCCCACCTGTCTTTCCTGCTGCAGGAGAGGCTGCCTCAGCAGAGGCTGCAGATCAAACGTATGGACGTCACAGTTTGATTCTATTAGCCCCTCACGGCCAAGGTTAGATCCACCTACAACTGTAAACCCCGAGGCTGTGGATCATACACGTAGTATGACTTCCTGCATTACACCCTTCCTGTTGCCACGGTCTGACCCCCACCTGTCTTTCCTGCTGCAGGAGAGACTACCCTAACCCTAACCCTAACCCTAACCCTAACCCTAACCTACTGCCTCAGCAGAGGCTGCAGGTGCCCCGTGCTGGCCAAACCGAGTATCACAGCCCAGGTTGCCCTCCCTTTAAGAGATTCTGGGCCCCCTCCAGCAGTTCAGAACCTGTACAAAAGACGTGGGGCTAAAGTAGAACTTAAGCAGAACTAAAGTAGAACTTCCTACACATAGAGGGGAAGGAAAGTGTTCTATGAGACTGTCCTGTACATGCTCAGTTGAAACTATGGCAATCAGAACCCCATCCTCAAGATCCCGAAATGATGAAGCCTCGTTGTGGAGCCTAGAGAGGGGCCTTGACACTTAACCTGAACAGACACTTCCTGGGAATCTTGTTCAAACACAAATTCTGATTAGCTGGTTCTAGGTTTGAGCTTGGGGTGCTGCGTTACTAACAAGGCCCCAGGTCATGCCAATGCTGCTAGTCCAAGGACCACACTTTGAGTAACGAGACTGTAGATGAAAGTGCCTGTACTTTGTCAGATAGAATGATCTGAACCCCTTTTTTAACTCACCAGCCATATGACCTCAGACAAAAATGGTTAAATCATCTTGAACCTTGAATTCTAGGTCTATAAAACGAGCATACACTCACCTGACTGCATTTTTCGTGAATGATGTAGATACCATATGCTTCTACCTAGGATGGTATCCAGTATGCAGTAGACATTCAGTACATAGTGTCTATTACTGTTACATGAATTTTCTCCCCATAGGTTCTGTGTCCTTAGCAGGTTACTGCTTGTAGATACCGGTAAAATGCTGTGATTTACACAAACATGTAAATCATAGCATCTCAAACTTATGGACATCACAGTTTCATTTTATTAGCCCCTCACGGCCAAGGTTAGATCCACCTATAATTGTAAACCCCAAGGCTGTGGATCAGTTAGAGTTCGGTCCTTAACAGCGGTCTCAGGCGGCCCTGATGAATGTACATCTTCTCTCACACCCAAACTGGAGAGACACAGAAGAAGTAAGATTGATACCTCATCGCCACACTGGAGGTGAGCCGTATTTCACACGTGCTCCAGGCAGACACTGGAACGTGACCTGCACAGAAAATCTTCAGAGGAGCATGTCGAAAGAGACTCAGTTCTGTGAGCTGGAAGGCCTGGGTTCAGTGCTGTGTCACGGAGCCACCTCACAGAACCCTCTAAGGTATCTGAGCCTCCATTTCCTCATCTGTAAAATGAGATGATGAAAATAATGCAGCCAAATTACACACAGAATGTGAACTGCTTTTAAAAGCATCGTCCCGATCACCTTGGCTCCCCTTGTGTGAGAAGGGTTAGAATGTAAGATAAATGGGGAGGGATCTTTTCTCCGTAATAGTTCTGAACCCGAGAACCTGGGAGTTTAGAGGCAGATGTTGCAGAAATATTTGTTTGTGAATGAAATATACTGCAGTTTATTTTACATCAGAGTTCAGATTATACAGTGGCAAAAGTCCATCCCCCCCCCAATTTGGGTTATATTTTGAAGCAGGGAGTGATTGAAACACTGTAACCCCATCTCCACAGCAGAGCCTGTAAGAGCCTTCCACCATGACCCTCTCCAGCCCATCGCTGACTGCATCCCCAGAAACTCCAGACTGCCAAGTTCCGGTGCCCTTTTACCCCTCTGCACCGTTCCACACGCCCCTACCTTCCTCTCCCTCAACCCTCCCCAAACTTCCGACTCAAGGACCATCCAGAGCTTTTGGTTTCAACAGAGACTGTTCCTCAGTGATATAAGCAGTAGAATAGCATATCAGAGGATATCGGGAGCTGATAGAATCACCTAGAAGGCTGGAGAGAGTGAGCGATGTAGGAAATCACAGTCAGAACCACAGCCACGATATCAGTGCAAAACAGCCCAGGGACCACCCTTCTGCTGCCACTGTCAAGCACAGGAAGCCATCGGTGTGTGTTCCAGCAATACCCCCCAAAGGCTGGCAATACCCCCCAACGGCTGGCCCTACCCCCACACCCTCCACCCCCATCACCGATCCAGGAAATGAGACTGGGCAGACTGTGCGGGTGGGCAAGTCTGGGGGACTTGGCCCTTCTTACCAGGAAGGCAGAAAATGGGGGAATTGGGCTTCTCAACTTCTGTGGTAGAATCCTGCATTCCAGCCAGACCCACTCAGATAAAGGGCTCTGAACCAGGCAGCCAGATAGAAAACAGATGCATGTCCACAAGCCTAGCCTCGCGATGCGCCAGAACTTCCCTGCTATACTTTTCTCTGTCCTCTAGAGCTATGTTCCCAGCGCCCCTTAAATCTGACCATGTGGCTTTATATTTTTCTAACTAGGTTTCTCTGCCTGCCTTAGGACAGACTCCCCAAAAACAGACCTTGGCAGGAGAAATCTCATACAAATGATTTATGAAGGAAATTCCCCAGGAAAGATACACGAGGGAGTGGGAAGACAGGACAGGAAGAAGGGAAGGCCAACAGGGAGGCGATCTTGGGCAAAAGTAAAACAGGGTGGCTTCAGGCTGACTCCACAGGGACCTCAGGAGGGTAAACTATGCCTCAGAATTGGCTCCACTCAAGGTGACGGGCTGGGTTCCCACACGCAGTACCCAGTGGGCACTGGTTAGTGGCAGCCAGGGTTGGAGAAGGAAGGTATAAGTCCAAGACACATCCTTGCACAGCGGCTCCAGTCGCCCTAGCGCCAGGCTCCAGGAAGACTGGCAGGTGCCGCCGCGCTACTGAAAGCGTGGTATTGACTGCGGCAAAGATGAAATGGGGCCCGAGGGGATGGAAGGGGTCTGACTCTGTCTGCCCCGTGGCCTCATTACACTGGAGCCCCTCGACCACTGCCCGGTGCTGACTTAGCCTTATGTTCCCAGCACCCAACGGAGGGCAGGAGCTTAGAAGGCATTGAGGAAATGTTGGAAAAGTGAATAAATGCTGGCTGTAAGGGGCTTATTACACACTTCCGGGGTGCAAAACAAAGCAAAGAGATGAATGCAGACCCTGACGGGAGGCAAGCAGGCAAGGGTCATGGAATCCCAACCTGGGATTTATATTCTCTTCATTATAAGTGTGCAAGTCCTGGCCACACTGTCTCTGACAAAAGAAAGAATTCGTGGAGTTCCCAAGGTCAGAGGGGACTTGTCTTTGGAAAGGGTCTAGTGTAAAGTGAACCCCTGTCTCTGGAAGGTGAAAGAGCATTTGGAGCTCTCAGGCACAGCTGGCCCACAGCTACCCATCCCCTCAGGAAGCGCCTAGAAGCTGGAGCTGATGTGGATGGCTTCTGAAGTCACATACAATGCCCAGAGGCCACAGTGATTTGCTCCAGCAGCTCACTTCTTGTCGCCTACTAGCAGGTGGAAGGCAGTACTGGACAGGCTTGTAAGCCCCTGACGAATGTGCTTTCACAGTAGAGCTCTCAGAAGAATTCAGCCTGGCTGACTCTGGAGAGAGAGTTATTTTTAATCCTGTGCCTTTGGATTGGCCAACCTTAGAGAAAGGACAGAGCTGGTGGGGTGTGGGCAGAAGGAAGAGGGCAGTCTCCCCCTTCCACTTTAGGGTCAAGAGGGAGGCAGAGTGTTTTAGCACAGGCTTGATTTGGGATGCCAAAGAGATCTGTGTTCTTCCAGTCTGAGGCACACATGGTAGCCCTGTGTGGCAGAGTGTGGCAGACTCCCAAGAGAAGGGATCACTGATCAAGGGTCACCGTGGCCCAGGTCATGTCATCAGCAGGCCAGTGTGGAACACCATCATCAGCCTCTGGAGTTAAGGGCCACTGTGATGGTTAATTTTATGAGCCAACTTGGAACTTGGCTGTGCCACAGCATCCAGATAATGTGGCCAAGGATTTTTGCAAGGGTGTTTTTGGATGTGATAAACATTTAAGTTGGTGGACTTCGGATAAAGCCGCTTGCTCTCCGTGATATTGGTAAATCCATCCTAGGAAGAAGAGACTGGGAATTCACCTACTTTAACCTGAAATAACCAAATTTTATTCAGAAAATGGGGACTTGATTTAAAGTAGCTTTAATTGCAGAAAATTAAAGTGGCATCTCTCACACAGTTGCCTAAATCATGAAGATAGTACATGTTGTCATCGTCACAAAGACAGCATGTCTACACTGTCCTGTGCCCCACAGAGGGGACACTTCACCTCAGAAACACAGTCTCCACTTACTTAGAACAGACTGATGCTGAGGTCCAGCCCAGACCAAGGGGTTAGCATCTCTAGTAGATACTAACATTACCATCTATTTGGTTTTTTGGTTTTGTTTTCAGGATCCCTGGAAACTGCTTTAGATCATCCTGTTCATGCCTATCCTGTAACCCTATGAATGGACAATTTCCTGGCTGGGCAGACAAAAACAGAACTGAGGTCCCTTCCCCTCTTTGCTGGTTTGTTTCCCTTTTATTGTGCAAAGTTTCAAATACAGTCCAATTAGACTCTGCCTCCAGTCCAAACTGTAGTTGAGCTTCACTTCTTCCTTCTAATCTGCAGAATTTACACTAGAAATTTCATTCCATGCTCAGATTAACCAGTGACGAAATGACCACCATTTTAAATGGCCATTCCCTTTGTTCTGCCAAAACCAGAAAGCAACTACACCAAGGAAATGGACAGAGTCGCCTGGTGGGGGGACCCAAAGTCTCCACAGCGTCCCAGCAGCAGAGCCCTGGCTTCACGGGCAGGGACACGGAGCCACAGGTTCAGGGGAAAAAAACCCTCGTGATGCTCAGACTATACTGACTCCGAGTGTGTGTTTCTCTGATGAATTTCCCTTGTCTCCTAATATTGCTTTGTCTTTGGAGATTCAAAAAAGGAGAAAATCTTTACCATGGCAAAAGTGGAGAAAGTTAGCAGTGAAATAAACCTTTAACTAGAGATTGTTCAAATGATCACTGGCAGAAATGTATGAAGAATGGGCCCAGTGCTAAAAATGATGATACTGGAAAATCCATGAAAAGCAGCATAAACAAGAATGTCACAGTGCGGAGGATATGGTGGACTGCCATCCCGGGGTCCGGTGACCACCGCCAGGCAGTCTGTCTCCTCAGGTAAGGTGAGGGTCCTTGTGGTGGAGATGCTGAAACACTACAGCCAAGTTTCAAAGCCAGAGGTTGGGTGATAAGATATGGCCTCTGCCTTCAAAAACAAAATAAAAAGATCTGTTAATGGACTTCACAAGTGGACCTAGAAAGGTGACTACGGTGGGTGGAACAGGACAGCAGGCAGAGACACTGTCTCTGAATACGTACAAGGACTCAAGGTTGGCAGGAAAAGCTGGGACACCTTCAGACTAACTTTGCCCCCCTACCCAGATACACTCCTGAGTCCTCCACCTTTGGTGGCTGTCCTGTGTAGCGTTCACCAAGAGTTTCAGACCCTCTGGCCACAGGCAGGTTCAGCCACTGGGGCACCCAGCAGAGGTTAGAGACAGGGAGCAGGGTGAAGGCAGGCTATTTATTTCTTGCCCCGGCTGCCTCCCTGCAAGGTCACGTCAGCTGGCTCTGTCCCTGGACACAGTCCTGACCTGCTCAGAATGGCCGGCTGTCCACGTCCCTCCCTCCACATGCTGTAACTGCTCTCCCTTCCTCACATCATGAGGGCCTGGGGGCACCAGGTGGGATGCCACTAAGCCACGCAGAAGCCACTGCCCTTTCCACCACGGGTCCCCTACGCCCCCACCTTTGTGAATAAAACCTCATCCGGTGACCCTTGTTGAGGCCCCCTCATCCTTCCTACTGGGGCCCCAACTGACGGTAGACACCAACAGCCCCTAGATCTTTTCCTGGCCATTCTCAGCTGTCACTGGAAAAAAAAAAAAAAAATCACATATGCAGTGGGGGAGAAAATGATTCCATTTGAAGAAAAAAATTGAGACAAGACAAAAAGCTTATAAAACCTATGAAATGTAAGGGTCTCCTAACTTTTTCTCCTTTTTGAGCCACCATTGTACTTTTAGTACAATTGGTTAAAAATCAGTGTTCAGAGGCTTTGAAAATTGTTGGGAGAAATGGTTCCTCCCTTAATTGAGAACGTAAGTCTCTGTTGTGAGTATCGCCGGCGTCTCTTTAACGGCTCTGTATGCTACACCTACCAGCCTGGGCGCCACTGTTTTATAGACGCGTCAGGCAAGCGCCTTTAACACAAAGTATTCCTCCCTGGGTATGTACTAAGTAATAAAAGTTCAGCTGTTCCTAAAATGATTTTCGTGTTTCTGTTTCAGCTGTGAGTTAGCCTCTGTTTTTTAAGGTGAAGAATGTTTCTAATGCAGAGCGTCATTAATTAGTTTTCCCATGGCCCTTGTGCTCAGGGATTCCATGCCTCCCGAACAAATTGCTAAGCGGTTAATAGAAAACGATATTTTGTTAGGCAGACTGGGGAAAGTGTCTGATTTATTCCTAAAACCACGTTTTAGAGTAGGGCCCTGGGTTGCTAGATCACGGATGCTCGTATGGGTTTAGTTATTTGTTCAAATACTAATTGTTGTATTTCAGCATACTCTTTTGGTTGTGCTGTGTTTTTATTTGCTTGTAAGCCACAAGTGTTCTTTACTTTTCAAGATGCCTTAGCAACTGGACATAAGGAGAGAGGCCTCATTAATTAGCTCAGAGAACTTTCTGTAGTTCTGTTCAACAACCACTAGTAGAAATAGAAGGCTGAAAACAATACACGTGCAACATGGAAGGGGGTGGGCCCCCAGCTTATTAAATTGCCCAGCAGCTGCGCAGGGGGAGAAGAATCACTAAAGAAAAGCGAAATGAAAAGCAATAATTACAGCCAATCAGAACAAGCCAAATGGGAAAACCCCACCAAAACCCTGACGACGTGAGAATAAAAAAGAAATTAACCAGTGTCATACCGGCATAAATAGCAATATGAAACATCAATTAGACCCAAGAAAGGATAGATGAGGAAAAAACCAAGTTATGGAAGCGCTAGGCTGAGTTTTTGGCCAACACCCAAGTTAGGGGTACAAATTGCTTGCAGAAGTGTCCAAGACACTTGGCTGATGAGTGAGAATCTAAGCAGAATGAGTCCCTTATAATGAGTTTAGTTGTACAGATATTCAGTTTGTGTGATAAGGGAGGAGTAGATTACAAATGCTAAAGAGCGCCCCCCCTCCCCAGCCACATACACACACATATATGCAGCCAAGTTTGGTTCTGAAGGAACTTGTAGATCACGGGGGCTTTTAAAGCCTTTTTCCTGGAATATAGGCATGCATACACTCATGCACTTTTATACTGCCATACCATTCTTTGGAAGGAATGATGCTAAAGCTGAAACTCCAGTACTTTGGCCACCTCATGAGAAGAGTTGACTCATTAGAAAAGACTCTGATGCTGGGAGGGATTGGGGGGCAGGAGGAGAAGGGGACGACAGAGGATGAGATGGCTGGATGGCATCACTGACTCGATGGACGTGAGTCTAAGTGAGCTCCAGGAGTTGGTGATGGACAGGGAGGCCTGGTGTGCTGCGATTCATGGGGTCGCAAAGAGTGGGACATGACTGAGTGACTGAACCGAACTGAACCATTACTTAGCCAGTTTTTCCCTGTTTCTAGAAGCCTCTTTTATTCTTCAACCATTTAGATTTGGATGCATGTTGGTGACCTTCAGTGAATTACTCCTCCCTCTACTCTGCTTCCTCCTCCTGCCTACGTGGGGGATACAAAATGAGGTGTCCATTGAGGGGAGAAGCCCTTTGGTGAATAGGTTAAGGGTCCACCATAGATAAGTTTGCTACCTCCCACTTCTACAGAACATGGATGCTCCTGAGGCCTTCTCTCCTTCAGCTCCCCTAGAGTGGGGCCACTTTGATTGCTGGGCCTCTAACACACGATGCCTCTAGGGTAACAAATTTTCCTTCAGAAGGGTATCTGGAATAACCATTTTTTGAAGGGGGGTTGTTTTTTAAGATATTTTTAAATTTTTTTAACTTATTTTTTAATTGAAGGAAAATTGTTTTACAATGTTGTAGTGGTTTCTGCCATACAACAATGCAAATCAGTCATATATCCCCTCCCTCTTAAGCCTCTGTCCCCTCCTCCCATCCCACCCCACTAGGTCATCACAGAGTGCCAGGCTGGGCTCCTGGTGTTATGTAGCAGCTCCTGACCAGCTATCTATTTTATACATGGTAGTGTATATATGTCAGTTTGGCTGTGCCAGGCCTTAGCTGCAGCATGTGGGATCTTTGATCCTCATTGCCACATATGGAATCCAATTCCCTGATCAGGGATCGAGCCCAGGCTTCCCACATTGGGAACTCAGAGTCTTAGGCGCTGGACCACCAGGGAAGTCCCTGGCATAACCATTTTTGAGTCTGTCTCTGGCTCTAAAACCTCACCATTGTCCACATTATACAGTTTCCTAGAGTATAAGCTCATAGTCCAGCAAGTCCATGAGCTCACTCTGTGAGATAATGTTAGAAATGGACATGGACTATTGCCCACAATGGCAACTCTCACAGCTGATCTTAGCATGGTCAACAGAAAGGGGACTTTCTGCTGTTATCAACTGTTTATCATGGATCCCATAATTTACAGATACCATCTTTATAAAGCCCACGAGAAAGCCCTCCTGGAATACATGTGTAACCAAAGTTAGATTGATCAGCTGGTTGCAGCAAGGGGGAGCACAGACCAGAAGAACTGTGGGAGTTAGACAGGATAACTTTTGGAGCTGAAGTCAATCAGAGCATAACCTTGGCAGAGATTGGTCAGAATCTATAAACTAGGGAGTTGCTGAAACACCCAAGAGGTCTTTAGAACACACGAGTCATGTAAATACTCACCCAAGTTCATAGCAGCATTACTCACAACAGCCAAAAGGTTGACGTTACACAGATGTCTATCAACAGAAGAATGGATAAGCAAAATGTATACACGTACGATGGGACATTACTCAGCCTTAAACAGGGGGGAAAAAAAAAAAATGATACATGCCACAGTATGGATGAACCTTAAAGAAATTATGCCAAGTGAAACAAGCCGGTGGCAAAAAGGCCCATACAGTGACTCCACCTACATGAGGTACCTGGAGTCATCACATTAATTCAGACAGAGAGTAGAAAGGTGGTTGCCAGGGGCTGGGAGAAAGGGAGAACGGGAAGTTACTGTTTAATTGGTTCCGTTTATCTGTTTTGCAAATCACAGAACAGTTTTGCCAAGATGTGATTTTTGTTTGAATTTTCAGTTCCCCCACTTCAGACTAGGTGTTAGCAGAGCTGTTTTTGAGCTTATCCGTCTTGCCTGTTTGTTCCTCTTAACACATGAAAGTAGTGAATTCAGGATTCCAACCCAAGGCAGCGGTGATGCTCAGCTTGGGCTTTTCAACCACAGGACTCCCCTAAAGGTAAAAGCAGCCTTTTGAAATCCACACAGCCCATTTGTCCCCAATCCATAACAAATGCAATTTGACAACAGCGACTATTCCAGGCACCATAAAACATACAGGTATATGGCATCACTTGGCCTCCAGGACCTCACAGACTGAAGGACAAAACATTCAAAACTGTAGGGAAGTATGCTTCATTCGAGACAGCAAACGACCCTGTGTCTTTGTAAAGTATCTATATAACTGTGACAGTGTTTGCTTATATTGGGTTAAAATCCTTTGACAAAGAAACAGGCCTCTTCTTTGATTACTAGAGATGAGTTTCAAATTTAAAATGGAAACATGTAACACATTTACTTAGGTTTCTCAGACATATATACAATGGCGTTAGCATCTTTCCTAAGGAGTAGGATTTAGATAAAGCAGAAAAAGAAAGTAAAAGTAATTTCTCACATACACACCACAACTTAATGCCGCGGTCAGCAAATTTTTCCCTAAAGGGCTAGATAGAAAATATTTTAGGCTTTGCAGACCATAGGCAGCCAGACACTAGGCAAACAAACTAGCAAAGCTGTAGTCCAATAAAACTTTATTGATGGACACTGAAATTTGGATTTAATGTAATTTTCACAGGTCATAAAATATGATTCTTCTTTTTAATTTTTTCCAGCCAACTGAAAATATAAAAACCACTCTTGGCTCAGGTTGTAGAAACACAGTAGAGAGGCCGAATTTGGCCTGCAGCTTTTAATTTGCAAGGCTTGCTTCTCCAATTGTGGTGAAGGTCCAGCAACATTGACAGTTCCTGAAAACTTGTTAGAAATCCACACCTTCAGGCCCCACCCCGCAGCCAGTGGAAGACATTTTAGTAAGTTCAGTTCAGTTTAGTTCAGTTCAGTCGCTCAGTTGTGTCCGACTCTTTGCAACCCCATGAATTGCAGCATGCCAGGCCTCCCTGTCCATCACCAACTCCTGGAGTTCACTCAGACTCGCGTCCATCGAGTCAGTGATGCCATCCAGCCATCTCATCCTCTGTCGTCCCCTTCTCCTCCTGCCCCCAATCCCTCCCAGCATGAGTCTTTTCCAATGAGTCAACTCTTTGCATGAGGTGGCCAAAGTACTGGAGTTTCAGCTTTAGCATCATTCCTTCCAAAGAAATCCCAGGGCTGATCTCCTTCAGAATGGACTGGTTGGACCTCTTTGCAGTGCAAGGGACACTCAAGAGTCTTCTCCAACACCACAGTTCAAGGGCATCAATTCTTCGGTGCTCAGCCTTCTTCACAGCCCAACTCCCACATCCATAAACCTGTGTTTATTTGCACATCCGAGACGGAAAAGCGCTGGTTTCAGGTCCACACAGGCTCCAAAGCCAGACTGGTGAACCCCAGTGCTGTAAGACCGCTTCTCTGCCAAGTGCCCCTGGGAAAGTTCTGAGCTTCTCTTTGCCTCTGTTTCCCCGCACACAAGACGAGGATGATAGCACTGTCTCCCTCAGCATGGTTGTGAGAACTACACTCACACACAGAACTCAGTTTGTCGTTACTGTTACAAAATCGTGTGTTATTTTCCCAGCGACTGCTCTGAGACCAGGCATTGTGGAGAAACTGTGGCCCCGAGAGGTGGAGACACTTGTTTAGAGTCACAAAACAAAGGTCTTTCTGCCTCCAAATTTATCCTGAGGATAACGAAGGATTTAAGGGTACAGGAGGAGGCATGCTCCCCAGGGACTCAGATCTTCCTATTCAGTGTGTCCTTTCTTGTTTTTTATCTTTTTAAGATTTTTTTTTTACATGTAGACCATTTTTTAAATCTTATTGAATTTGTTACAATATTGTTTCTGTTTTATGTTTTAGCTTTTTGGCTGTAAGGCATTTGTAATCTCCAGCCAGGGATTGAACCCACACCTCCTGCATCGGAAGATGAAGTCTTAACCACTGGACCAGCAGGGAAGTCCCAACACATGTCCCATCTAAGGATTCCCTCTCAGTAGCCTAGCCCTTCGCAGCCCTTGTTCCTTACATATCCCCTCCCCGCACCACCACCACCACCACCCCCCGGCAATGTGCAGCTCCAACTCCACACACAGGGACCTTCCCCCAAATCTTTACCCCAAGTTCCCCTTTCATTCTTTGAAATTTATCCTCCATTAAGTTGCACAGTGTTTTTTTACAACTTCTCTTTCTAGTTGTGGATTGTAAATTTCCCTTCTGCTGAGTCCTGTAGCTGGCTGACTGTTTCTCATTATATTTGTAGGCCACAGGGAAAAAAAAAATAGGCAATTCCTTTACTTGAGAATCCTGACATTTATTAGCATAATAAAACTCTCAAGATGAGATTGCAGTTTTCCAGACAGTAATTTCATTTGCAGGACAACTTACAAGGAATTTATTTTAAGGCCAGGTAAAACCTAAAATCTATGAGACATGCAGAAAATGCGGGCCCCAAATAAAAGGAAATAAATGTGCTGTGCATGGGAAACTCAGCTGTTGTCTCTCACAAGTTAATTAGGGGTGACAGGAACAACAGCTTAGGGAATCGAGTTCTCAGCCCATCCTGATCTGCTTTCAAAGCTGCTGCTGAATAGAAGTTTCTTCTTGTTAGTTCCTTCTAACACCTCGCAAATCATCACATCCTATCCCCTTGACACTTGAAACTATTGTCACTGTTAAACCAGTTGTCACCAGCAATACCTTCCATTTCACAGAGCTCTCATATTTATCATTTGACTGACCTGCCAAGAGGCCTAGTGATGGCCATACAGGAAATTCTCTTCTCAGCTACACTGAACTTTAGTGAGGTTAAATGACATGAACAGCGTCATGTGGTTAGTTAAATAGCAGCCAAAACTCTAATTCGATTCCTCAGAGTCTAATAGAAAGAAGGTAATTATAATAATAATAATAATAATCAGGTTTTAAAGCACTTTGAAGTTCAGAAAGCCGATTCCCTCAATCACTTTCCTGCATCCCTTCAGGGCCCCTGTGATGCAGTGACATGGCAGGGAGGCCATGGAGTCAGGATGCAGATTTTATATTATAAAACACATTTGTATGATGGATCCTTACCCTGGCTTCCCCAAAATGCTAAGCCTGTGGCACATGCTTATGTGCTGCTGTTTTACATGGGAACAAAGTCCCGAGGGACCAGTATAAATGGACAGGAGAGAAGAAAAAAAAAAAAAGGCAGAAGTGAGGCAGAGATGGAGGGGATGGTACTGATCCAGCTACTGCTTGTTTCGTCATGACCAGCTGCTCAGTCTTATCAGACTGTCTTAATATGTCTTGCATAAGAAGAACCGCCTCGTGGTACAGTCCATCCAGAAGGGAGGAGGAAGGGAGAAGAGCTGATCAGCAGCCTCTGTCTCCCATTGATCCAGGATTTCCTGCATGGGGAATTAACTTCCCAGCGCTCCTTGGTTGCATGGTGTCTCAATGCCTCTGCAGTAACAGAAGAACAGCCCATAGAACCACACACGGCAAGGCACCACTGGCCAAAGCTCACGTAAAGCTGATCAACATGGTGGGGAAGAGCAGAGCCCACCCAGAACTGGTTTTAGTGGTGGAGACCGGAGTAAAACAAGCAGCAAGTAGCCAAGGTGATCTGAGGAACAGCTGAGGTCAGTGGTGGAACAGAGCATGAGAGACATCTGATACAGCTATCGAGTAAGGTAACCAGTTCACCAATGGCCAGAGTCCATTCATCCTTTGACTCCCACCAAATACAATACTGCCAGCATTATAATACGAGTCAGGTTCAGGGTGTGATTTGAACCCAAGTCTGCTTGATTCTACAGCCTATAAAATTCCCACGATAACATGTCATATACAAATACATATAATCCATAAATGTGAAACACAAGCATACAAAGACACTGATGCTGAAAGTTACTGAGGAGTTACTGGGAGAGTCTTCTTGTTACCAAGAAGAATGTGCTCAGTATAAACATAGTGTAAATAGAACATACTCAGTACAAATAGGCATGCGAGCATGCATGCTCAGCCTCTTCAGTCGACTCTGACTCTTTGCGACCCTATGGACTACAGCCCACAAGGCTCCTCTGTCATGGGATTCTCCAAGCAAGAATACTGAAGTGG
>SJYX01006904.1:518384-531518 GCA_006410675.1 Oreotragus oreotragus
TGAAAGTGAAACTCAAAGTGAAAGTTGCTCAGTCATGTCTGACTCTTTGTGACCCCATGGAAAATACAGTCCATGGAATTCTCCAAGCCAGAATACTGGAGTGGGTAGCCTTTCCTTTCTCCAGGAGATCCTTCCAATCCAGGGACTGAACCTAGGTCTCCTGCATTGCAGGCAGATTCTTTACCAGCTGAGCCACAAGGGAAGCCCAAACTAGCCCCATCGGCTTCTCTTTATTCACTGCACATTCTGCCTGACCCATCTGGAAATCGTTTTATCCCAGGAGGTATTGGGACAGCTCACCTTTGGGCTTTCATGACCTTCTGCCCAGACTCTACAGTATGTTAGTAAACCAGCTGGAACCAGCTCAAGGATGGAGACTGGCAGCCATGAGCTCTGCTCAGCCTCCCTCCCAGGGAGACCCTGCTTCAAGCAGCAGCATCTGCAGCTGTTGCCCCTGCAGGATCCACCACGCCCAGGAGGCACCACATGCCTGATTCAGGGCAAAGGGCATTATAACTGAATCCAGGGTACCAGAGCCACCATGCCTATCCTATGCTGATGCTGTTCAGGCGGTAAGTCCTGTCCGACTTTTGCAACTCCATGGACTGCAGCACGCCAGGCTTCCCTGTCCTTCACCATCTCCCAGAGTTTGCTCAAACTCATGTCCATTGAGTCGGTGATGCCATCCAACCATCTCGTCCTCTGTCGTCCCCTTCTCTTCCTGACGACCCTACGTGGGGGATGACAGTCTCCCGTGTGGGACTCCTCTACCAGGCAGTCTTTTCTCAGGGGCTTCCCCTCAGCCTGACCGAGGTGTTCCCCTGAGCCGCACTCCTGTGTCGGGCTCTTCCTCTCAAACATCCGTCCTTCCTTCCCTCTGCCCGTTTACAGGTGTCAGACCTGCACCATGTTCTTAAGACTCTCCCCACCTGTCCCATTCTGTCTCCCCTTCATCCTTCAAAGGCATTTCCTCCAACAAAGTTCTTGGACTTCTGCTTTTGGATGACCTGAACAGACACAGCAACCTTATCTTTATATTCCAAGTGCCAGAGATGTTGGGGGGAGGGGACCTTGTTTACTTTAGAGCAGTGAATATGCACATGAACTAAATTCACAGCTCAGGGACTTGATCAACAGGTGGCCTTGGGCAGGTCACTCAAGCCCCTCTGAAACCCAGGTCAGGGTCCTCGTCTATTAAATGGTACTGATTATAGCACCTATGCCTTAAGATTGTTTGAGACTTCATTACAGTAATGTATTAATGTGCTTATCACACGTGTGAATGTGTCTGAGAGGTAATGACTACCCCATACCATACAACTCAGCTGTACCGGATACACTGAGTGCACGACATATGTGCTACGTTGGGTGTTACCTCATGCTGATAGCAGCAATGATCATAGTACCGCTGGGCCGTGCTACCCACACCCCACACGCCCAGTCCTCTAACAGAGGCTGCTGAGGGTGACCTTCTCTGAAGAGGACCACCTGGGTCCCTGAGCCCCAGCCGGTGCTATTCGACATGGGGGACTCACCAGGTAGCTCAAATAATAAGTATCAGTGAACTCTTTGATACCTCTTTGATGCCTCCCTAGGACTCAAAATCGTAATCTGTCCCAAGACCAAAGGTAATATGGCTTCATAGTTCAGGATGGCAAAGACAGTTTTACAGAAAACCAACCCTCAGGAGAATCAGTCGGTGGCTGGGGGATGTGAAGGTTGCCTGGGGGAAGAAGCAGTTGCTTTCCTACCCCATTACTCTGCTCTCCATCTCTCTCTCCCCAGATCACCCTGAAGCTAAGTGTACTGGGAATCAGCATTAATCATATCCCATCCCATCCCATCTCCTTTGATACACTCTATAACTTCTTGGCTGAGGAAATCACGGGGTATACCTCCCCGCTTCTGGCTAGGGAGTGAGCTCACCATCAGGACCACAGAAACTTTCTAACTCTGCTAATAACCAAGATCTTCTGCTAAGGGATACAGCCTTACCAGATAATGCTCCAGGGTTGTTGACAATTATTGGAGAATACAGCTACAGATTCTATCTGAGCCAGTTCGCACCCTCAGACAACAAGAAATGTAGTTTTTCCTGTAATTTCCAAAAACACCTTCTTTTCCTTTCTTCCCTTTTATTTCCTCCAATAAACATTTATCAACCACTCTCTAGGAGCCAGGCCCCAAGCTGGGCATCTGAGAGTCACCATTGAATGAGAAACAATTCCTGCCTTCCAAAATCTTTGATTCTGGACTGAAATCAAGATTAGCAGAATTTTTTTTTATGGGGGGTAGGGGGATGTGGTGTGAGAGGAGCTCACTGTAACTGGTAGTGATAAAGACCATAGAATATGGGCTCAGAGAGGTAACCCACCCAGCTCTGGAGCCCAGGGATGGAAGTGCCAGTTAGACTGAGAACAGCAAGGTTAAGACAGAGGGGCAAGGAAAAGGGGGCAGTTTGCAAAAGGAAAGAGCACATGATTCTTTGTGGCTGGAGGGAAAGCTGAAGTAGGAGCTGGGCAGTGGAAAGATGTGTAGAGGTTGGAAGGGGTCAGGCCGCAAAGCACTCTTGACACCATTAAAAGGATTATGGACTTCATTCCGAGGGCAGTGGAAGCTACTGATCTTCCCTAAACAGAGGAAGGACATGAGAATCTTCAAGAGTGGACAATCAATTGAAGGGTACGGATTAGAGACATACAAGCCAGGGATTTCAACTCAGTGATGGCTTTCTCACGTAAGGGTTGCTTCACAGCTACATTTCCACAGTTGCAACCTTGGAGAAGGCAATGGCACCCCACTCCAGTACTCTTGCCTGGAAAATCCCATGGATGGAGGAGCCTGGTAGGCTGCAATCCATGGGGTCGCGCAGAGTCGGACACGACTGAGCGACTTCTTTCACTTTTCACTTTCATGCATTGGAGAAGGAAATGACAACCCACTCCAGTGTTCTTGCCTGGAGAATCCCAGGGATGGAAGAGCCTAGTGGGCTGCCATCTCTGGGGTCCCACAGGGTCGGACACGACTGAAGCAACCTAGCAGCAGCAGCAGCAGAAACCTTGGTATCCAGCTCTCAAGCCACTAGTCAGCCAGGAACAGTTTCCATTGTGAGGCAGAGGGCCAAGGGTCACATGAAAAGCCTGATATTGAAGCCAGCACTGGGCAGTACCTTGGGGACTCGGTGGCCCCCATCACATTTAGTCTCCTAACAACCCTACCATCGTCAGTTCATAGCTGAGGACACTGAAGTTCAGCAAGACAAGTGACTTACCCAAGGTCACAGAGCTATTAAGTGGTAGAGTCAGAATTTGAACTTGGGGCCTCGGACTCCAAGTCCAGTGCTCTTTGCTCTACACCATGTTATCTCCTGCAGAGACAGTAAGTACTGTGAAAGACACAAGAAGGAGGAGATTAATGAGGCCTCTGGACGTCAGAGCAAGATTTATAGAGGCAACGAAGAGGGATGGGAAGTGCACCTTGAAGACTGGGTAGATGCTATGTGAGCAGAAAGGAGTGATGATGAGGTGAAAGAGGAAAAACGTGAGTGAAACGTCACAGTGAAGACCAAGAATGGCACATCCATGGGCATCTACATAATGTGACATCAACTCAATCTACCTCGCAGGAGGTTAAGAGACATGGAGAATGGAATGAAAGGTCTAATACACGAATCATCTGAACACCCCGAAACAGAGAGGAGATTGAAGAGGTGGGAACATCTCAAGGGCGAATGCTGACTGCTCGAAAGCCCAAACGCCACAACTACTGAAGCCAAGAGCCCCAGAGGAACCAGTGCGGCACAGCAGGAAGATAGCCCCCACTTGCTACAGCCAGAGAAGCCACGGGAAGGAACGGAGCCCCAGCACAGCCGGAAGTAAGCAAACGAAATTTTAGAAAAAGAATGCATGCTGGGAATTGATCAGCACTTAATAGTGAAACGGCCCAAAACTACTCAGTGTCGGAGTTTGTCAACCAGAGGGAAAAGGCAGATTACCTACAAAGAATAAACAAATTGGTGGCTGACTTTTCAGTTGCAATAACAGAAGCCAGAGGGCAACGGGTTAGTAATATATTCAGGGTGCTGAGAAAAAAATAATGGTGTTTAATGAAACTCTTTCAAGGTGAAAGGAAACGTAAAGATAGCTTCAGAAAAAATTTGAGAGTTTGACTACTAAGAAAATTTTTGAGAATATATCTCATTTAGAAGAAATATAATCCTGGACAGAGAATCTGAAATGCTAGAAGAAATGATGAGCACGGCTACTCTAAGTCAATTTTTAAAATATATTGACTTACAAAGTAACAATAATCACGGATAATTTGAGGGTTTCAAAAAGATAGAACTAAATTATTGGATAATATCATTTGAGAGTAGGATGATCATAATTTGTTTAGGAAGAGATTAAAGACATATATTAACAAAGCATGCATGTGAAATCATCTGAATTAAGCAGTAAAAGACAGGCATTGAGAGTGGTATAACCTCCAAACAACAGAAGTGGGAAGATGCAATGAGAAAAAAAAAGTATTTTTCAATGAAGTGTAAAACAAGCTAATAACTGAAAAAGAAATACAGTGTAGTTCCATTTATATTAAAGTGAAAACTCACAAAGCTTAACACTCATGTTTGGAGATCAATATATAAACAATATATGAAGCGAAGAAATGATGGACAAAATACTCAGAATAGGGATCATACCTGATGAACGGAAGAGGGATACATGGGTGAGAAGAAGTCTATGCCTCCAATGACTTTATGCCTTGCTTTTCACCAGGGTCAATGGCACAAGGAAGCAGAGCTGTAATCTGGAAGCTGAGGCAGAAGCCCAGCATACAAATGGAGGCCCTTGATGGGGACTAAGGGGAATAGGGTGTCAGACCTGACCCGACCCACAGGTCCCATGGGTGCCCAAGGCTTCTCTGGGGGTCAGCGGCAATCTGACTCACTGTAACGCCCTCTGTGGGGCCTCTGCCCAGAAAATACAGGGCCGAGGTCAGGGGACAGAGGCCCTTCAGGGCAGCAGCCCCGCTTCCCGTGGGTGCATCAGGTGAGTGTGAGAAGGTGGGGAAGGCAGCAGGGAACACGTACACCAGCACAGCAAAGGAGTCCAGGAGGACTTTCAGGCTCCTGGCACCTGCACGTCAACAGCACGGGTGGGAGTTTGCGGCCAATGCTCCGGGGAGGTGGGGCAGCTGCTGCTCCCCACTCAGGTCTATTATTCCACCTCGGGCACAAATCCCCAAGCATTCTTCCTGACGCCTCCCCAAATCATCTCCCTGGATTCCTCTCAAACACCACCAAAACTCAGTGTTCATTATCAAAATATTTGCTCCATCTGTACTAATCGACAGCAGCCCCGGGAAAGGACAGGCACTTTAAGCACACTTGCAAAAGACGCTCTGCTCTCACGGACCCATAAATCCACACCTTAGCAAATCCTAGAGCAGACCCAGCATTCAGTTCCCATCCCCTCCACCACGTCCATACTGGTCCCTGAAATCATTAGCTCAAATCGAACCTGAGTAACCAAATGAGCTCCTTTTATTTCTCTGTTAGGGCTTCTCCCCTAAAAGGAAGAAAGGCAGGCAGGCCAGACATGACATTTTACTTTTTATGGGTCTCAATTTATCTGACGTGCATATTTCTTAAAGCTTTCACCAAAGCTACGCCTCACCGACCAGCCAACAACACCTCCATTACCGCTCAGCTATTTCTCATTCATTTCTGTGACTTTCCTTTCTTATTGCCACACTTTCCAGACGATAACATTAAGGGGATTGGAATTATTAAGCTCTTCCTTCTCAACAGTTTCTCAGAGCATCCTGAAGCCACAGAGATTGTGATGAATGAGTTCCAATGCCTTCATTTTTTATAACTCCAAATGAAATTTAGCCACAGCTAAGTGCTGAGACAAGGGTTTCACTGGACAAGCTTCTTGGTTTCAGATATATTATGCACAAGGGGCACCATTCCATGCCATGACTGCCTGCCTGTTCTAAGCTGACATGCCAGGTTCAAATTGTGGATGCCGCTATTCATGACAGGGTTGCAACCACCCAGCAAAATGACTTCTGAAACTGGCTACACAAGGATCTTGCGTAGCACTAACCTCAACTGGAAGTAAAAAACCACTATTTGATTCACGCCAGACTCATTGACTGGATTGTGAGTTTCACTAGGACAGTTACTTTCCTCAATATGGTGGCCCTCCATTGGTCTTGCCCACTCAGGACCATCTGTGCTTCTTCTGGCAAGGGAATGGTGAGCTTCTTTTGGAGAGCCACACCTTCCTACTCAGTCTATCCAGCTGCAATGGGATGGACTCGTCCCTACTCCAGGAGTGGTCATGTGACTCAAGCCTAGCCAATCAGACAGCTCAACCATTTGGCCATGATGACTAGCTCAAGAGTGGGCATGTGACCACAGCAGAGTCAACAAGGCAGAATATTGGGACTAACACTACAAAGTATTTGAGAGAAAAGTATGTCCCCTCTTCAGCTAGATTTGAAACTAGGAAAACAAGTGCAGGCATGCTACCTCAGGCTGATGCGGTTTCAGAATAAAAACAACATGGAGAGCGACAGAGCTGAGAGATGGAGAGAGGCCCGTTGCTGAAAACAAGCTCCCTGAATCAAGCAAAGCCTGAAGCTGGACTAATCTCTTTTGAGTACATCGGTTTGTTAGCTTTCTGTCAATTGCAAGTGAATGTAAGTGCCACAAGGGGAAGGAAATTGTCAGTTTTGCTCACCACCATATGCCCTGTGCTTAGCACAGTGTCTCACATAAAACAGAAGCTTAATGTTAATAATCAACAAATGATTTAAATACCTTACACAGGAGCCTGCTCCCTAGTGCCCCTACCCAGACAATTCAACAACCTCAAACTCTAACAAGTACTATTATTACCTCTTCCGGAGAATTGTGCAGGCTTCCCTGGTAGCTCGGCTGGTAAAGAATCCTTCTATCATGCAGGAGACCTGGGTTTAATCCCTGGGTTGGGAAGATCTCCTGGAGGAGTACATGGCAACCCACTCCAGTGTTCTTGCCTGGAGAATCCCCATGGACAGAGGAGCCTGGCAGGCTACAGTCCATGGGGTCACAGTCAGACATGACTGAGCGACTAAGCACAGCAGAGCACAGAGAATTGTGCAAGGGATAGATGAAATACTGGATGTTTGACGTTTACCAGACACAAAGCACAAGAGAAATTTTCACTAAATTACCAGTTAAAACATAAAAGCTGGTGTGATCCCACACATGAGGCAAACCAACCAAACCCCATGAATACAAACCAGTGTACACCTGAGGAATGGTACCAGATCAGGCAACACCTGCCCAGGGATGCCACCAATCCAAGTGGTACCTCTGAGCTCCTCCAGATAGACAGGGCCCCAAGTAGGGGACAGGACCTGGAAGCAAATTAGGGACCCAGATCTTGGCCTCTCTCATACCCTCAGTTGCACATCCTCATGAAAAGTCTAGACAACACGCATGGCAGTCCTGCCCCTGACCATCTCCCCACAAGTGCAGACAAGACTCTGACACTCAGATGCCCTTTGGAGAGAAGCAGGGAATAGGGTGAGACAACTGCAGTCCCAAAGCCAATTCCCCCCAAGAGGACCAAGTTAACTAAAGATGACCACGTTGAAAAGAATGAGACTAAACAGAATGGATGAGAGTTTATTTTTTCCCTACTACCTAGAGCGGTAAAAGGAGTTGGTGACAACTTCATGAGATCAGAGAAATTATAGAAAAGTACACTGCATTTTCACTGTACATTTAAATAAGCTTGAAATGTTGCTGTACAAATGTTGGTAGCACTGTGAGCTCTGCATAGGGGGGCAGACAGTCTATTCATGATGATTGCAGGAGGAAACACACGTTGATTGCAAGCCACACTAGCCACATTGATTGCCTGCAGGAAGTGTTTCTAGGAGGCTGCAACCTAGAGCAGGTGTCACCTTCCTGCCTTGTGCGCTCCTGGGGCTGATGAAGAGTGTGACCTCAACACGTAAAAGCATCCTCTCTATTTTAAATGAAAGCTGTAGGCAAATGGGGCTTCCCNCAGTCTATTCGTGATGATTGCAGGAGGAAACACACGTTGATTGCAAGCCACGCTAGCCACATTGATCGCCTGCAGGAAGTGTTTCTAGGAGGCTGCAACCTAGAGCAGGTGTCACCTTCCTGCCTTGTGTACTCCTGGGGCTGATGAGGAGTGTGACCTCAACACGTAAAAGCATCCTCTCTATTTTAAATGAAAGCTGTAGGCAAATGGGGCTTCCCTGATGGCTCAGCAGTAAAGAATTTGTCTGCCAATGCAGGAGACACAGGAGATGTGGGTTTGATCCCTGGGTTGGGATCAAACCTTCTCCCCTGGAGAAGAGAATGGCAACCCATTCCAGTATTCTTGCCTGGAGAATCCCATGGACAGAGGAGCCTGGCAGGCTATGGTCCATAGGGTCGCAAAGCTTCAGAACAACTGAGTATACACACACACAGGCAAATGGCTCTGACATGTGACTCTATAAAGAACTTAATTACTAAACAAGGCAATTTGAGTATGACAGACTTTTAATACTTAAGCATAAGTATTATAAAAGTCATTTCCAGGAAGCTTCTCAACTACTGTAGCAACCAAACTTCATTCTCTAGCAAATGTCAAAGCCACCATATTTGTTTCTAGATAAGCAGAGAAAGAAGAGCTCATGGTGAGAAGGTAGGGGAGAAAAGTCATGTGATCTGACCTAATTCCCATCAGACTGGACAAGCCATGCCTTCACTGTCTTGACTGAAGGTCTGTCTGGCCTCTGTTTACACATCTCAGCAGTAGGTGTGCTCAGGGCTCCTGGACATAGTCTATTCCATCTCAGGACAACTAACTGCTAAAAAAGATGGTCAAACTGAATCAAAGTTAGCACCCTGTGATTTTCCTAAGTGTTCCATTTCTTGAGGCCCCTGACCTAGAAGACATTAGTGATTGGAAGACAGCAGCTATGCCTCGCACCCCAAGGCTTCCGTCTCATGCCTGTCATCATAAAAATGTGAGGCCATGAAAAGGTTCTGGCATGAGCTGGAGCCCTTCGTCCCAGGGATGGGACAAGCTTGGGACTGGGCATCCATGGGAAACTAGATTACAGGTCCTGGGGCAGGGAAAACCTAAGGGCAGGTTCCTGGGTCTAACCGATGATAGAAACTTCCCAGTGTCAGCAAATTCGGAAGAGTCTCTTGCAACCACCAGAAATATGATGAGACCATCAGAAGTATATTAAATCAATAACAACAGAAATCACAGTATATTGTTACTCTGAGCTTTTATTTAATCCCAATAGAAAATAAAAAATCAGTTCTATCAAATCCGAGCCATCTAGATCCTCCAACATCTGTCCCTTTCCACACACTTTAGTTACCCACACCTGTGCATCATAAAACAATCTCAGCAAAACATCGAAAATGAAAAAGTGTTAGGTAGACAAGACACAAAGGGCCTGAAATCAGAAACATGGAAATAGGGGGAAAGAAAGAGTTAAAATCTTGAGAACACCATTACAGTCGAGGCTTTCCTAAAGCAAAAAATAATTCCACTCTTCTTTGTGATTTTTTTGAGACCCTATAGACAGTGCACAATTTAAAAAAAAAAAAAAGGAAAAAGGTTCCTTTACTTCTTAGTTGGAACAGCTTAAGCAAGAACTTATGAAGAAAGTAGGTCAACCGACCTACTTTTTTTCTTCTTTAGAAATGTTTGCATTTAGGATAAGAGTTGGTGGAAATTTTCCATTCCAAATTCTGCTCCAGAGAGGAAAATCAGCCATCTGATTTGACATGATGGATGGTAACATGCTAACCATCGCTTCCAAATGACCCATGTGTTATCTCTCACAGTTTTTTTTTTTTTTTAATTTCAAGGTGGGTATCATATTCATAATGAAAGAAAATTCAGACTTTTACATTTTTGTGGGGAAAGCTAAATAAATACATACCACCTTCCTTTTGTGAAGAGTTGTTTGATGTCATCTTTTTCTTTACTTCCAAGTGACAGGAGTGGTGTACCCTAAGGGTATGAGGCCACCATTCACATGCTTCCAATCCTGATATGCATCTCCAAAGGCTACCGTGTTTATTTATTCCATATAACAAGTAGAAGCATTTATTGCAAGTTCTAAACACTTTATAAATATTATACACTTAATCTTCATAACACCACCGTTACTTTCATGACCGCTGGTTTCTTCAGCTAGTTCTTGCTTCACATGGATTTGGTGCTCAGGTTTCACTACCCACTCCACCCCCCAACCCCCCGATTCTGGCTGCCATTTCTCAACAAGTTCCAAAGTCTCACCATAGTTTCCTATCTTTCTATTGTTCTTGAGGGCTGAGGACAAAAGCCTCAGCTGGCTCACTCTCTCCTTCTCAGCCCCAGACACTAGCTTCTGAGATTGATCCCAAAGACTGTACAAGGCATTCCCTGATTTCTCATCAAGCTAGGTTAGGAACTAGAGGCAGCTCTGCCTGGAAAGTCCAAGGAATGAGAAGGGGTGAGATTTAAAATAAAGAACTCAAGGGGACTTCCCTGGTGGTCCAGTGGTTAAGAATCTGCCTTCTAATGCAGTGGACGCAGGTTCAATCCCTGGTCGGGGAACTATTAATAACATCCCACCTGCCTCAGAGCAAATAACCCCAAGTGCCTCAACAAAGACCCAGTGCAGCCAAAAACTAAATAAAAGGACTCGAGCTATGCATGAAAGAAGTTCAAGTGAATACACAGTAAAAGGATTGTGAGCCCAGAGGAGGCACTTTTTTGCCCCAGTCTCCCTCCCTGACCAGCTGTATATTCAAGGAGCCACCAGAATGGAGGAACAAAAACTGGGAGCCAGAGCCAATCCCAGCTCCCATATTTACTACTGGGCAAATACAGGGGATTTCTCCAGCTTTTCTGCCCACCAGTGATGCTATCTGTAGAGGGCTAACCATGACTAACTCAAGAAGTTGAGAGTCCCTCTGAGACAGTGCACATCCAACCATTCTGCACATCTACACAGCCAGGCAAACACACAAGACCTCAGGGCAGCAGCCTGCCAGGAGGATCACCAGTGGGTAGTACTGACCAGCCAGCCAAGCTCTTTCTGTTCCGTGCAGCTCAGAGAGGATGTGACCTCCCAGAGCTTGCACTTGGGGGAGTCCACATTGCCTCTCACCCTCTGCCTCCACAGGCACAATCCTTCCCACCTCCTTGGAGGGCTGCCTTTCTGCAGGACAGCCTGGTGGGTCTGCTCCCCCGCCTCCCACAGGACTCCTGGAGGGGCCATGCAGGAGGGGGTGTCCACTGCCTGAGCCTCAGTTCCTGGACTGAAGACAGTACTGGTAAGAACAAAGGTGCTCAACAGTCATTTTTAGGAAGAAAACATCCTCACTCCTTAGCCCACAGACTCCCACCCAGGTGCGCGCTCTGCGGCTAACCCCGCGCCCTGGCCAACCTTTCCCATACCCCCAACAACCTGAGAAAACTTTGGAAGCTTGAGCAGCGAGTAAGACCGGTGGTCCTGGGGCAGCGCCGGCAGAATGAGAGCACATACCAGACGCTGAGGACAGACATTCTTAAAGGCCTTCTGGTCACCCATCTCCAGGGTCCACTAGCCGTCCCTCTGCCCAACAGCAGCTGCAACCATCTATCTTCTATTGAAGTGAAATGTGTCTCTTTAGAACTCCCAGCCCCGAATCCGCTTAACAATCTCCCTTTTTCCAAATGCGACTCCGGAGATTGAGGACTGGTGGCTTTGTTCCCCTGCCACACACATATTTGCAAAACAAACATTCCTTCCCCCCAAATAATCACTAAAAATGACTGCTATAACTTCTATGTCCTTTCCCTGCTTCAAACACAATCAGATGTGCTGTGGTTAAGGATAAAGTGGACAAAGAGCCTGAAGGGATGGACCTACCCAAGAACTGCAGCTCTGAGACCTTCAACAATCCTCTCCTCCACGTGTGTCCTGAAGACACAGCATGGGAAGGTAGGAAGCAGTGCCCATTCCACTTGGGTGCTCTGCTTTGCACAGAAAGCCAACCTCAACGGCTGGGTCCCTACAAGCTGCACTGACTACATAGATGGGGAGTGCCCTGCCCTGGTGATTGTCAGAAAAAGTTAAGAGGCGAACACCCCACCTGAGTGCAGGACAGGCCATCAGGAGGCCCACTCCAGCACTCAAGCCCCAACTCCACTATTCACTGCGCGCCAGCAGTCCTTGCCAAGCCCTCAGGGCAAGTCCTCTGGAGACAGCCGGTGGATTGCTGCCAAGACAATAAGCCATGAAGCAGGTGTGACTGATTTTTAGAAGTAAAGCTCAGGAGGAGAAATGGTTCTGACTGAGGCAGTATTTAGACAGAGGATATTCTTAATAGTTTCAGATACATGTTGAAGTCCAAAAATAGATATTTTTTCCCCCAAAGCCAAGCTTACATGTAATAGCTTTTCTCATGAGTATTTTTATATAACCAGAAATCTCTCTTAGAACCCCTGGAACATAACAATGAACACAGGAGAAAGGCGGAATGACTTAACATACTTTTTCTTTTTAACAGAGGAGACTTTTATCAAGAACCCCGTGGTCCCACTGGGAAGCCACCTCCTCCTCCCCTCCCCCTCTCTGCTCCGAGTCCACTTTCCCAGACTTTCTCTGGAGAGGAGGAGCCTCAGACTCCGGGAGGCATCAGCACCCATGCTCATGTGCTCATGGACAGCGCACGTTTGTTGGCTTGATCTTCATACATATCCCACGGAGTCAATGTTGTGGTCATGGAGGAGGAATTGAAAGGACACACCCAAGCTCACAGAGCTGCTAGGTTCTAGAGAGGGCCCCAGATCTTCAGACTCTTGGTCCACATTGCTCTTTGGATTACGGTTCAACAGCACATCCACGTGTGTTTGACAGAAGGGAAGAAAATGCAAAGTCACAAGAGTCCTTTTTACACCTGAATTTTGCACCTAAAATTCAACTAAATTAATGATGAATGCTTATCCTGGGGAAAGAAAAGATTTACATTAGGATTGTGATCAATTGCATTATTGGCTCAAATTCTCCTCCCCTCCCTGTCGTCACACTCTTTGAGTTCAGTTCAGTTTAGTCGCTCGGTCGTGT
>SJYX01006907.1:23605-79490 GCA_006410675.1 Oreotragus oreotragus
TTTTTTTTTTTTTTTTTTTTGGCAGGACCTTCATGAACTTTGTAAGGTCCTCCCTGGGTCAGCTTTTAATTATCTTTTTTTTGTTGCACTGTAGCCATGCCAAGGAGTGGTGGAGAGAAGCTTCTAGTTGATCTTTTTAAATAGTGCCTGTTTAAATACCCTTACCTCCCCCACCTCACTCCCTGCCCCAGCTCCTTGTCCACAGGGACCATTGGGCCAACAGAGAGTGAGGATTCTGGGATGGCCTGAACCTCAAATCCTGAGGTAAGAGGGCCAGGTGGGGCACCAGTAGAGGTGGAAGATTCAAGAACAGGGAATATGGTCTAGTGGAAGTTAGTAGGAAGGGAAAAGGAGAGAAAATCTATTAACAAGTCAAAGTGGGAAGCCAAGGAGTATTAGGTCACAAGCCAAATTACAGAAGATGGATCAGAGTTAAGAGTAACAGATACAGGGAATGATGGAATATAGTTCAAGTCTAAGCCAGTCAAACCCTGCTTGGGCCATGGTGACCCAGCAAGTTATTAAGCTTTGGTCTGACTATAGATGCATGCTGATCAGCTCACTAACCAGACTCTTCTGCAAAGGTCTTGGGGTTTATATTCACTCACACCTCATAGAAACCTCTATATCAATAAGTCACTCCACGTGACACTTTGCCTTACATTTTCTAGCAGGCTGGCTTTGGGGGTGATGGAGTATGTGAAAAGAGCCCTGTTTCCTTGTATATTAATATAAAGTGAGGCTCATGGAGGTAAGCTCATGGCTCAGACAGTAAAGTGCCTGCCTATAATGCAGGAGACCTGGGTTGGATCCCTGGGTCAGGAAGATCCCCTGGAGAAGGAAATGGTAACCCACTCTAGTACTCTTGCCTTGAAAATTCCATGAATGGAGGAACCTGGTAGGCTACAGTCCATGGGGCTGCAAAGAGTTGGACAAGACTGAGCAACTTCACAGGTATGTGGAGTTAGAGACCTACAGTTTATCCATCTGTTGTGAGTTCTAAATCATAGGAAAAAATTTTGTGGCCTTTGCCATTTGGCTTGTTTGAGCTGAAAAAAAGAAATGAACTCTCAGCACTACCAAAGTAAAATCAAACTCTAGATACTCAAATCCTTTCCCCAACTTGTTTGCCAGGGCCAGGGCTGTTGATGAAAGTCTATGTCCTGTTGGGCCATTTAGCATTTGTGGAAATAAACAAAGCAAGGTGCACAGAGTTCTGCAGATGCAAAAGCTTACATGCCGTGTTATAGCCGAGGGCCACCATGTTCCAGGGACTCCCTGGGGCTGACAGCTCCTAGTGATGTAAACACCCCCCACCCCCACCTTGGCAAGCGGGAGACCTTTAGTCCTTCGCCAGAATCACACATGCTCCTTTGCTCAGGGCTGAGGTAAGATGGAGGACCTTTTCGGAATGCCATCCCCGCATGGGTCCCACCCATGGGAGACAAAAGACATAAGGGCTGCCGGTGAACTTTAAAATGTTAATTTTAAAATATCCCTTAATTACAAAAAAAGTAGCCTTAGTTATAGCTTACCACAGGCAGGCCACACATTTCTGAATAGTTTTGCAAATGAAGAAATAAGTGACTAGTTGATAAGTGAGGCCCAGTTCCTCATTTGCATGCTGTCCTGGACCTAAATTGTAATATGGCAACACCACAATCTTCAGCCCAATCACAAGTAAAACACATGAACACAGTTTGTTCGTTTCCCTTTTAATTGCACTACAAAGAAGAGTCTTTCTGTCTTTTGCCTTTTTTGACATCTCATCTTAAAAACAGAAAGACTCTAATCTAGCTAAATCTATGTCTATACCCAATAAAGCTTGTTTTCATTTTCTTACCCAGACAGCTAAGATTTATGCATTAATTATTCAACTGATGCATCTTAAACATCCTAGTTAAAACACACACTGTAGGCCAGGAACTGTTCATCCCCCCATCCCCCAGCACATTTTTGTTTGCTTGCAGGCATGAATACTTAGAACTGTAAACAGGTAAACTCAGACTTTCCATGTGGTAAGGTCAACAGAGCTCATGGTGAACATACAAAAGATAGAAAAGTAATTATTATTGAGATTCAGGTAAGTGATTTCTTAGGCATTTTAGCTATCATGCTGAGGAATAATTGTAAACCCACCAGGAAGGAACTGCAAAACACAACCTTTCCCCAGTGGCTACATCAATTTTTTTTTTTTTTTTACATTCTGTAGTTTGTGCCAACCCTTTATTTAATCATTAAAAGGAATGTTATTTTAAGTATTGCTTCCTCAATAACAGTATTTGACTGAAATTGTACAGAATGGTGACTGTCCAGGGTGCGACTTCCATATGCTGGCGTGATTTGAGGCAATCAGAGCTGTTAGCAATGGAATACAGAGCTCTGTGACAATTTTATTTAAAGTTTTGTTTAAGGTAATATTACATCTGACTAATGTAGCCAACTGTATCCAGCTAGTCCCATCAATGACAACATAAAATTGTTAAACACCATGTCACATGCATCAAGTGCTTCAGCTTTGGTATAATTTTATGAGCATGCCTTATTATATTATGTTATTACTATTGTTGAGAGATCACTAACAGCAGCAAATATTCCAGGCACACCACAGAACCCAAGGTGGTGGGTGTCTTAGCTTTTTGGCTAAATTCAAGACCTAGCTTCTAGGTCTTGGCAGGTGCTCTTACCTTGTCCAGGAATGTTCTTCAAGTCTTGGTTAAAAGGCCTTTTCGAGAGGTACCCCTCTTCCCTCTAGTATTCTTGATCACTGCACCCATTTGTTTCCTTCATAATATTTATCACAATGTAAAATGATAATTATTTTTTCTTGTTTATTCTCTCTCCTGCTAGACAAGGTACTAAAAGAGACTACAAAGATAGATGGAGGCAGAGATCAAGTCTATTTTTATTCACCCATCTATCCCCTTACCCAAGTAAGTAGGGACGTTGAATATTTAGGGAGGGGACTCTAAACATTATATACAGGCGGGGATCCCCTATGCTGAGGACTTCAGAACAACCTCGTGGTCGTGTTCGATCCTGCGGAGACCTGTGGGACTGTACAGCAGACTAATCATGGGCATACTGGACATCTCCACCTGATGATCCACAGGCATCTCCAGTCAGCATTCCAACCTTTGACTCATCTGCTTGCCCCTCAAATCTCTTTTTCCTACTCCGAGTCTTAGCTTGGATAGTGGTACTGTCATGTATGTCATCATCCAAGAAAAACACATGGTGTTCACTCTTCCCACTCTCTTCTCAGCCCCAGCACCCAGGCCTGTCCTTTCCACTTCCACTGACATGACTTTGATTCAAGTCCCCACTATCACCTATTTGAAAAATGAAGTGAAAGTGTCACTCAGCTATGTCCAACTCTGCAACCCCATGGACAGTAGCCCACCAGGCTACTCTGTCCATGAAATTCTCCAAGCAAGAATACTGGAGTGGGTACCCATCCCC
The DNA here is from genome assembly GCA_006410675.1 of Oreotragus oreotragus. Classification (NCBI taxonomy): domain Eukaryota; kingdom Metazoa; phylum Chordata; class Mammalia; order Artiodactyla; family Bovidae; genus Oreotragus; species Oreotragus oreotragus. Next base: position 27,068 of record SJYX01006907.1, read on the forward strand.
TTCTCCAAGGGATCTTCCAAACCCAGGGATCAAACCTGGGTCTTATGCATTGCAGGCAGATTCATCACCATCACAGGCTCAGACGGTAAAAAATCGCTTAAAAAAATTTTTTTTTATTTTTACTTTATTTTACTTTACAGTACTGTATTGGTTTTGGCATACATTGACATGAATCCGTCATGGGTTTACATGAATTCCCAAACATGAACCCCCCCCACCTCCCACCCCACATCATCCTTCCGGATCATCCCCATACACCAGCCCCAAAAATCGCTTATTTAGGCTCCTGCAAATGCTTCCTGTTGGGCACACTGCCTCTCTGGTCTTGTAGCCTGAAGACTACCTCTCTCCCTGAAAAGAGTCAAACACTATCTTCCCTCTCTGTTCCCAAAAGTCAAGAAGAACTGGCAGTGTACAGAAGTAGCTGGAACCTAACTAAGAGATAGTCTAAGACTGTAAATCTATGATTTCTTCAAGATTAATTTCATTTTGTTTTTCTGCTATGGTTCCAAGAGAATAAGCTATTAAAGTGTTTTGAGCTTCTTAACAAAAGCACAGAACTGTGCCAGCAGAACACCATAAAGGTTTCTTTTCTTTATTTTCCACTAGCATCTATCTCAGAGGAGGCAATGGCACCCCACTCCAGTACTCTTGCCTGGAAAATCCTATGGACAGAGGAGCCTGGAAGGCTGCAGTCCATGGGGTCACTGAAGGTCGGAAATGACTGAGCGACTTCACTTTCACTTTCACTTTCATTCATTGGAGAAGGAAATGGCAACCCACTCCAGTGTTCTTGCCTGGAGAATCCCAGGGATGGGAGAGCCTGGTGGGCTGCCATCTATGGGGCCGCACAGAGTCGGACACGACTGAAGTGACTTAGCAGCAGCAGCAGCATCTATCTGTGATGGATGATATGATCATGAATCTTCACTTAAATATGGAATCCTGAAATAAACATAAAATCCCAGAGTGTCAGAGCTGGACAAAAGCCATTTGGGTCCTACGTCTGAGGCCCAAGGAAGGGAAGGGCATTATTTAAGTTCTTCTTTTTTTTTTTTTCTTCTCTTATGCCTGAGTGCTAATTAGTGAGATTAGAAAGAAAGTCTAATCTTAATAAAGTGACTTATGTTTCAGTGGTGATTGCCATGGGCAGGGGGAAGCATTTGTGAGCACTAGAGTGTTCTAGAAGCTGCCCTGGGGGCCTCTGTATATATCAGTCAATGGGGTCCCAGGTAAATAGAAGTCTGGGATACCCATCCCAATATGAAGTTGTGTTTTCATCTGTTTTATATGGGCTACCACTACCATTGAATTGAAATAACTTCATGTTAAGAAAGTTTTGAAAAATGTGCCTCAGGAATGCACTGGTGGTTTGCTCCCTCATTTGAATATTCCAGCTAAACTATTTCTGTGGTTTTGTGTTTACTTTTGTTTTTTTTTTTTTTTAGTTTTTTTTTTTTGTATTTATTTATTTTTTTTACACGAACTCCCAAACATGAACCCCCCTCCCACCTCCCACCCCTACTTTTGTTTTTATCTATCTCTTTCCAATGATAAAGGACAGGGAAAACTCCAGGCTTGCTCCCGTGGGTGTGGTAGGTAATATGAACATAGATTATAACTTGTTGGTGAACCAGTGCCCAATGCTGGGGTTTTATGATTTCTTGGCTGTGTGTTAGTGTGAATGGGTCAGGGCAACCTAAAGGGTCCTGCCCTCCTCTCAGGCCAGGGAGGACATGGCTCCTCCTGGTGGAAGGTGTGTTGGCTTTAAGAATCTAGTGTCTTTTCTCCAGCTTACTTGAATTCCACATCTCTAGTCTTTGGCACCGACCAGTGTTAAGTGGCCAGTGGTAAGCAACCAGTGGTAGCTTCCCTGGTAGCTTAACTGGTAAAGAATTTGCCTGCAATGCAGGAGACCCCAGTTCTATTGCTGGGTTGGGAATATCCCCTGGAGAAGGGATAGATTACCCACTCTAGTATTCTTGGATTTCCTGGTAGCTCAGACAGTAAAGAATCTGCCTGCAATGCAGGAGACCTGGGTTCAATCCCTGGGTTGGGAAGATGCCTTGGAGAAGGGAATGGCTACCCACACCAGTATTCTGGCCGAGAGAACTCCATGGACAGAGGAGCCTGGCAAGCTACAGTCCGTGGGGTCACAAAGAGTTGGATATGACTGACTCACTTTCACTTTCTTTCAGTGGTAAGCGAGGTAGAATGGGTAGCTTCTGAGAGCCAGATATTATGGTGGCATAGTAAAACACTGGGTGATCATTCATGGAAGTGGGTGACTGATATTGCAAACTGATGATGTGCATCATTTTTATAGGTCCCAGGAAGTGACTTTCCAGCTCCCAGCATGGAGGGAGGGACATGGTGATGGTGATGATGAATAGGGGCTTTGGAGGAGGGATACATGGTATGAATGTCTCTCTTGATTGTTTTCCTTTGGTGCTCAGTTCAGTTCAATTCAATCACTCAGTCGTGTCCAACTTTGCAACCCCATGGACACCAGGCCTCCCTGTCCATTGCCAACTCCCGGAGTTGGACATGCTCAAACTCATGTCCATCGAATCGGTGATGCCATCCAACAATCTCATCATCTGTTGTCCCTTTCTCCTCCTGCCTTCAATCTTTCCCAGCATCAGGGTCTTTTCCAACGAGTCAGTTCTTTCCATCAGGTGGCCAAAGTATTGGAGTTTCAGCTTCAGCATCAGTCCTTCCAATGAACACCCAGGACTGATCCCCTTTAGGATGGACTGGTTGGATCTCCTTGCAGTCCAAGGGACTCTCAAGAGTCTTCTCCAACTTCACAATTCAAAATAATCAGTTCTTTGGCCCTCAGCTTTCTCCAGCTCTCATATCCATACATGACTACTGGAAAAACCATAGCTTTGACTAGACGGAGCCTTGTTGGCGAAGTAATGTCTCTGCTTTTTAATATGCTGTCTAGGTTGGTCATAACTTTTGTTCCAAGGAGCAAGTGTATTTTAATTTCATGGCTGCAGTCACCCTCTGCAGTGATTTTGGAGCCTCAAAAAATAAAGTCTACCACTGTTTCCAGTTTCCCCACTTATTTCCCATGAACTGATGGGACCAGATGTCATGATCTTAGTTTGCTGGATGTTGAGCTTTAAGCCAACACTTCCACTCTCTTCTTTCACTTCCATCAAGAAGCTCTTTAGTTCTTCTTCACTTTCTGCCATAAGGGTGGTGTCATCTGCATATCTGAGGTTACTGATATTTCTTCCAGCAATCTTGATTCCAGCTTGTGCTTCATCCGGCCCAGCGTTTCTCATGATGTGTTCTGCATATAAATTAAATAAGCAGGGTGACAATATACAACCTTGACGTACTCCTTTTCCTATTTGGAACCAACTTGTTGTTCCATGTCCAGTTCTAACTGTTGCTTCCTGATCTGCATACAGATTTCTCAAGAGGCAAGTCAGGTGGTCTGGTATTCCCATCTCTTTCAGAATTTTCCAGTTTGTTGTGGTTCACACAGTCAAAGGCTTTGGCATAGTCAATAAAGCAGAAGTACATGTTTTTCTGGAACTGTCTTGCTTTTTCCATGATCGAATGGATGTTGACAATTTGAGCTCAGATGCATTGATGTACTCTTGATACTTCCTGACATGACAAAAGGCAAGGCCACCCCTAACTTTGGTGAGCCTGGGCAAGGGCGCAAAATACAGGCTTACTGTAAACTCTCCCTTCTCTCCAACCTCTTGGACCCTGAGGGGCTTTCCACATAGGCCTATAGACACCAGCCTTGCTCCTCGAAGTGTGGACCCCTCAGTTCAGAGCATCAGCATTACCCAAGCTGACTGTTAGAACTACCAACTTTCAGAGCCTACTCTGCTGCTGCTGCTACTGCTAAGTCGCTTCAGTTGTGTCCAACTCTGTGCAACCCCATAGCTAGCAGTCCACCAGCATCCCCTGTTCCTGGGATTGTCCAGGCAAGAACACTGGAGTGGGTTGCCATTTCCTTCAGAAATGCATGAATGTAAAAAGTGAAACTGAAGTCGCTCAGTCATGTCCAACTCTTAGTGACCCCATGGACTGCAGTCCACCAAGCTCCTCCATCCATGGGATTTTCCAGGCAAGAGTACTAGAGTGGGGTACCATTGCCTTCTCTGCAGAGCCTACTCTAGGCCTCCTTAACCAAAGTCTGGACTTTAATCCCAGGTGACTCACAATCACGTTAAAGTTTGAGAAGTACTGTCGTAGCCCACAAGGTCAAGCTTCATCATCACCAGATGAAAGGGTGACCACTGCTCAGTGGCCACCCCTCCCCTCATTCACCACTCAGGCCTAGAGTTGTGTCCATCTGTGGTTTTGTCCATTTTTAGGAAGGCAAAACTAAGGAAGAGGACTGCCAGGCCATGAACACAGAGTTGGGGCACCTGGGCAGGAAGTTTCAAGGTCTTGGTTAGTCTAAGAGTGGCATAGAGGAGGGAAGCATAGTCTTTGGGTGGGCAGGTCCCCTTAGCCCCATAGATTCCTTGCTCTATGGGCAGTGACCTTGTTGTCTCAGTGTGAGAGTGATGCTGTTTTCTAAATATCTATGTGAATGGGGTATGGTGGGAGTCCTTCATGAGTTTCTGAGGTACTAAGTGGCTGCCAGTTCCTTGGTGGTTCTTTGTGGTGTGGGGGAGTAGTAGTGGTGAGGCCATTACTGTTTGAAGAGGGAACCAGAGCACCCTGTTCCAAGCACAGTCTTCAGCAGCTGGGGAGACACAGCTGTTGACTTCTCTGTAGAAGATGTACAGTGGACATGCCACCTCTAGTGCATAACAACACCAGGCCAGCTGTCGGTCTCCAGTGGGAGATAGTTGGATGTGGGTGTAAAGGGCTTTCAACTCCTGCCTCCACACCTAGGATACAGCCAGTTTCCTCTGTAAATAAACAGCAGTGACTGGCATGGTTGGGGTGAGGTGGCCAGTGAAGAGATGAGTATGCCGTTTTGCATCCACACCCCCTGCATGGTACCATGGCTGTGGGACAGAAGCAGGTCCGAGGTGAATTCCCTTAAATTGCCATCATGCTTCAACTTCTTCATCTGTCTAATGGCACTAACAGTTCTTGCCTGCTTGCTGCGCAGCAGTGTTGGATGGCTCTAGTGAGATAATGACATGAAAGTGATCGTTCATCTGTCAAGTGGAACATGCATAGCTGAGCATCCTGCCATTTGCTGTCTTTCCTCTGTGAGTGTGTTTTCCATGGCATCTGAGCTTAGATGTAAGCTGCCCTCCCCTTAGCAATGCACAAGGCTCTGTGCAAAGCCATCTCTACCCAGTGCCTTCCAGCCGCTGCCAGCAGTGAAGAAGCGCTGCTGTGGTTCTCAGTTTTTTAGTTTCATAGGTGGGAGCAGGGGGTTTCTTATTGGCAAACATTTTTGAAAAGACAAATAACTGCCTCTGGAAAGAGCCTTCTTTTCCTTTCCAAAAACTCATGTTTACTGGTTTAAATTTATGTGGCTTTATTTTTTGGCCAGCGCTGAATGGCATTCCACTGAGCAGTAATTATTCCTTTGCTGTTGTCGGAGTTTACCAAGATAAGGGAACTAAATCCAAAAGAGTGAATCCATCTGGTACATATGTTGATGCTCTCTCTGAGGCCACTGACACTGAAATGTTAATGCTAGATTGTTCTCTGCTGGTGTCGTTTTAGATATTGATATAATGGGAGCTAATGCTCTGAGCTGCTGAATCAGAGGCTGAATTTCATCCCATTTCATAGCACTGGAAGCCCTGCACAGTAGATTGATGACCTTGGCAGAGCACAGCAGTAAAAGAGACCTTGTGTTCCAGGCCTGCCATCTGATTGTCGGACTCGAGTTGCCCCAGTCCCGATCATGGGTGGGGACTAATGATCAGCAGCCAGGAGACTCAGTACCTTCCGGACCTGCAGCATGAAGAACTGAGCAGATAGAAGAAGTCCACCCACCCTCACCACTGCCCAGTAGATAACATCTGCAATTAGTCTGACATCCCAAGTACTAAGTTCCCCTACTCCTTGGAAAGAAAGTTATGACAAACCTAGACAATGTATTGAAAAGCAGAGACCTCACTTTGCTGACAAAGGTCCATATACTCAAAGGTATGGTTTGTCCAGTAGTCATGTACGAATGTGAGATTTGGACTATAAAGAAGGCTGGGCCCTGAAGAATTGATGCTTTCGACCTGTGGTGCTGGAGAAAACTATTGAGAGTCACTTGGAGAGCAAGGAGATCAAATCAGTCAATCCTAAAGGAAATCAGTCCTGAATATTCATTGGAAGGACTGATGCTGAAGTTGAAACTCCAATACTTTGGCCACCTGATACAAAGAGCTAACTCATTTGAAAAGACCTTGATGATAGGAGAGATTGAAAGTGGGAGAAGGGGATGACAGAGGATGAGATGGTTGTATGGGATCACTGGTTCAATGGACAGGGGTTTGAGCAAATTCTGAGGTAGTGAAGGTCAGGGAAGCCTGGTGTGCTACAGTCATGGGGTCACAAAGAGTAAGACATAGCAACTGAACAACAAAGTTCCCCTGGGAATAGCCCCTGAGGCCCATAAGCACTAATTACTCTGCACTTGTGCTTTTGACATTCAGTCCAGTTCAGTTCAGTCATTCGGCCATGTCCAACTCTTTGCTAACCCGTGAACTGCTGCATGCCAGGACTCCCTGTCGATTACCAACTCCCGGAGTTTACTCATATTCATGTTCATTGACTCAGTGATGCCATCCAACCATCTCATCCTCTGTCGTCCCCTTCTCCTCCTGCCCTCAATCTTTCCCAGCATCAGGGTCTTTTCAAATGAGTCAGCTCTTCACATCAGGTGGCCAAAGTATTGGAGTTTCAGCCTCAGCATCAGTCCTTCCAATGAATATTCAGGACTGATTTTTTTTTAGGATGGACTAGTTGGATCTCCTTGCATTCCAAGGTACTCTCTAGAGTCTTTTCCAACAACACAGTTCAAAAGCATCAATTCTTTGATGCTCAGCCTTATTTATAGTTCAGTTCTCACATCCATACATGACTACTGGAAACACCATAGCTTTGACTAGACAGAGCTTTGTTGGTAAAGTAATGTCTCTGCTTTTTAATATGCTGTCTAGGTTGGTCATAGCTTTTCTTCCAAGGAGCAAGCGTCTTTCAATTTTGTGGCTGCAGTCACCATCTGCAGTGATTTTGGAGCCCAAGAAAATAAAGTTTGTCACTGTTTCCTTTGTTTCCCATCTATTTGCCATGAAGTGATGGGACCGGATGCCATGATTTTCGTTTTCTGAATGTGGAGTTTTAAGCCAACATTTTCACTCTACTCTTTCACTTCCATCAAGAGGCTCTTTAGATTTTCTTCACTTTCTGCCATAAGGGTGGTGTCATCTGCATATCTGAGGTTATTGATATTTCTCCCAGCAATCTTGATTCCAGCTTATGCTTCATCCAGCCCAGCGTTTCTCACGATGTACTCTGCATATAAGTTAAATAAGCAGGGTGACAATATACAGCATCGATGTACTCCTTTCCTGATTTGGAACCAGTCTGTTGTCCATGTCCAGTTCTAACTGTTGCTTCCTGACTTGCATACAGGTTTCTCAAGAGGCAGGTCCAGTGGTCTGGTATTCCCATCTCTTGAGGAATTTTCCAGTTCCTTGTGGTCCACACAGTCAAATGCTTTGGCATAATCAATAAAGCAGACATGGATGCTTTTCTGGAACTCTGTTGCTTTTTCTATGATCCAATGGATGTTGGCAATTTGATCTTTGGTTCCTCTGCCTTTTCCAGCTTGAACATCTGGAAGTTTTTGGTTCACGTACTACTGAAGCCTGGCTTGGAGAATTTTGAGCATTACTTTGCTAGCATGTGGGATGAGTGCAATTGTGCAGTAGTTTGAACATTCTTTGGCATTGCCTTTCTTTGGGATTTGAATGAAAACTGACCTTTTCAGTCCTGTGGCCACTGCTGAGTTTTCCAAAGTTGCTGGCATATTGAGTACAGCATTTTCACAGCATCATCTTCTAGGATTTGAAATAGCTCAACTGGAATTCCATCACCTCAACTAGCTTTGCCCATAGTAATGCTTCCTAAGGCCCACTTGGCTTTGCAATCCAGGATGTCTGGCTCTAGGTGAGTGATCACACCACTGTACAGTTCTTCTGTGTCTGCTTGCCACCTCTTCTTAATCTCTTCTGCTTCTGTTAGGTCCATACCATGTCTGTCCTTTATTGAGCCCATCTTTGCATGAAATGTTCCCTTGGTATCTCTAATTTTCTTGAAGAGACCTCTAGTCTTTCCCATTCTATTGTTTTCCTCTATTTCTTTGCATTGATTGCTGGGGAAGGCTTTCTTATCTCTTCTTGCTATTCTTTGGAACTCAGCATTCAAATGGGTATATCTTTCCTTTTCTCCTTTGCCTTTCATGTCTCTTCTATTCACAGCTATTTGTAAGGCCTCCTCAGACAACCATTTTGACAACCTTTTGACATTATGGTGTGGCTGAAGCAAGCATGTGCTCCAGGAACCTACCAAAGCCTATCCTGCTTAGTTGAGGCTCTGACATCCTGCCTTGGCTTGGCTAGGCCTTTCCCTTGGGTCCTGGGCTCTGTCTCTCTACCTGGCTGCCAGCTAGGGTCCAATTCAAATACAATCTTATGGGAACACAGCGCTTTCACCTGCCTGATGACTAGTATTGCCACTGCTGCCCAATCTTTCCTAACCAGATTGCTATCGAAATACCCAACTTGTGTTTATCATAGTTTTCTGATCTTTGTAACATGGGGGGCTGCTCAGCCCCTTGGGGACAACTCTGCGCTTCTCCAAGGTCTGCCTCTGTTTGACCTGTGCTCACTCACCTTCTCCTGCTCTCCTGACACTGAAGTCTTTGGAGTCCCCATTATTGCTAGAAAAGTTTTGCTGTAAAATGTGGGAAATACCCTACTTTATCCTGTAATGCAGTTATACATCCGTGGGACACACTGCACCTCTCACAGTTCACTTGGAACTGAACCCACCCACAGTTCCTGCCTTCTCTCTCCAGAGGTATTAACCAAAGTGGCCACAAGAGGATTTGCCAGCCTCCCATGAAATAAAATGCTATACAATATCAAACATCGAACTGTCCAGATTTATTAGCAAAATCTGGCTGCCCTAGCTTTTTGACAATTTTCTCTTTCCTCTGTGTCCAAGGTGATATAGACTCTCCAGGGTGAATTCTCATTGGGAGGAATTTGAAGGTGCTGTATGTCACTTGTATGTGGCTGAAGAGAAGCCAGCAAAAGGATTATCACCATTTCCCTTGAAAAAACTGTGAGAGAAGATTATTGATTATTTTCCAAATACCTTCCACCTTCATCATAGGATATTATGATCATTAAAGAGGTACTGTCATATATCGTTTTAAAAGTTTTCTCCTTTTTGTTTTCATAACAGTCACTGTACCCAAGTTCCTCTTGACAGCCCAAAGGTGATGTTTCTTTCTTTATCCATAGAATTTGTCCTTGCCCTTCTGACAAATGGACTCGAACTGCTATTTCTTCTATCAGCTGGTGCCTGGGTTTATGTCAAGGTCTTTAGGAAGGCAGACAGGTTCAGTTGCACAAATCATTGTTGACTGCTGCCAATGTGCTGCCCCTCTCTTCTACACTTCTTTTCCTACCCCTGATTCCCACTGCTTCCCATTTAGAGTTGGAGCTGTCACTTTTCTTTCAGAACCCCAGGTTTGGGGTTAAAAAATATGTCTAAAAGTACATGTCAGCAAACTTTTTGGTGAACATCCAAAGTCGAATGGTATTTGGTCTATACAGTAACCAGCTCTCCATTTTATGTAGATTATCCACAGCACATAATTTAAAAGTTAATTACATGTATTTATTGTACATGAAGGGAAACATGTGCTGTTCACAGAGTTACTAGTAATGTACAATAGTAGAGTGTGTTGTGGTTGTTGGCAAGAAGCTACTGGGAAAAAGACTGGAAGGTAAGGTAGAGTTAGGTCAGATTTTTAAGAGTTGAGATTTTTGGCTTTCAAAACATGTTAGTATCCTTTGAAGTCAAGATGTTGGATAAAAGTAATGATTCTATCGACATTCTTAGAACTTTTGCTTAGTTTAGCAAGAGGTGAAAGAGAAAGCTATTAAAGCTGAAAAAGTGATCCTAAGCTCTAGGGACCATGTTAATCAGAGGTTAGAGGATCCAGTGTGGCTTGGAGGTACAGCTCTGCATCAGTCAGAGAAGTATGTGCTGTATTTTTTGGGAAGGGAGAGAAGAGTTGGTCTTGGAAGGATTGTGAAGGAAGGACAGTAGAGCTGGGTACTTTTGCACCTATCTCCAGTCAGAAACTTGTAGTTTGATTTCATTATTATCTTGAAATATTGTCATGCCTCAGAATATGCAGAAGTCTATAAAGGATAGAAATGGTATGGACCTAACAGAAGCAGAAGATATTATGAAGAAGTGGCAAGAATACACAGAAGAACTGTACAGAAAAGATCTTCATGACCCAGATAATCATGAGGATGTGATCACTCATCTAGAGCCAGACATCTTGGAATGTGAAGTCAAGTGGGCCTTAGAAAGCATCACTAAGAACAAAGCTAGTGGAGGTGATGGAATTCCAGTTGAGCTTGTCTCTTATACACATCTCACTGCTGGCAGCGGCTGGAAGGCACTGGGTAGAGATGGCTTTGCACAGAGCCTTGTGCATTGCCAAGGGGAGGGCAGCTTACATCTAAGCTCAGATGCCATGGAAAACACACTCACAGAGGAAAGACAGCAAATGGCAGGATGCTCAGCTATGCATGTTCCACTTGACAGATGAACGATCACTTTCATGTCATTATCTCACTAGAGCCATCCAACACTGCTGCGCAGCAAGCAGGCAAGAACTGTTAGTGCCATTAGACAGATGAAGAAGTTGAAGCATGATGGCAATTTAAGGGAATTCACCTCGGACCTGCTTCTGTCCCACAGCCATGGTACCATGCAGGGGGTGTGGATGCAAAACGGCATACTCATCTCTTCACTGGCCACCTCACCCCAACCATGCCAGTCACTGCTGTTTATTTACAGAGGAAACTGGCTGTATCCTAGGTGTGGAGGCAGGAGTTGAAAGCCCTTTACACCCACATCCAACTATCTCCCACTGGAGACCGACAGCTGGCCTGGTGTTGTTATGCACTAGAGGTGGCATGTCCACTGTACATCTTCTACAGAGAAGTCAACAGCTGTGTCTCCCCAGCTGCTGAAGACTGTGCTTGGAACAGGGTGCTCTGGTTCCCTCTTCAAACAGTAATGGCCTCACCACTACTACTCCCCCACACCACAAAGAACCACCAAGGAACTGGCAGCCACTTAGTACCTCAGAAACTCATGAAGGACTCCCACCATACCCCATTCACATAGATATTTAGAAAACAGCATCACTCTCACACTGAGACAACAAGGTCACTGCCCATAGAGCAAGGAATCTATGGGGCTAAGGGGACCTGCCCACCCAAAGACTATGCTTCCCTCCTCTATGCCACTCTTAGACTAACCAAGACCTTGAAACTTCCTGCCCAGGTGCCCCAACTCTGTGTTCATGGCCTGGCAGTCCTCTTCCTTAGTTTTGCCTTCCTAAAAATGGACAAAACCACAGATGGACACAACTCTAGGCCTGAGTGGTGAATGAGGGGAGGGGTGGCCACTGAGCAGTGGTCACCCTTTCATCTGGTGATGATGAAGCTTGACCTTGTGGGCTACGACAGTACTTCTCAAACTTTAACGTGATTGTGAGTCACCTGGGATTAAAGTCCAGACTTTGGTTAAGGAGGCCTAGAGTAGGCTCTGCAGAGAAGGCAATGGTACCCCACTCTAGTACTCTTGCCTGGAAAATCCCATGGATGGAGGAGCTTGGTGGACTGCAGTCCATGGGGTCACTAAGAGTTGGACATGACTGAGCGACTTCAGTTTCACTTTTTACATTCATGCATTTCTGAAGGAAATGGCAACCCACTCCAGTGTTCTTGCCTGGACAATCCCAGGAACAGGGGATGCTGGTGGACTGCTGTCTATGGGGTTGCACAGAGTTGGACACAACTGAAGCGACTTAGCAGTAGCAGCAGCAGCAGAGTAGGCTCTGAAAGTTGGTAGTTCTAACAGTCAGCTTGGGTAATGCTGATGCTCTGAACTGAGGGGTCCACACTTCGAGGAGCAAGGCTGGTGTCTATAGGCCTATGTGGAAAGCCCCTCAGGGTCCAAGAGGTTGGAGAGAAGGGAGAGTTTACAGTAAGCCTGTATTTTGCGCCCTTGCCCAGGCTCACCAAAGTTAGGGGTGGCCTTGCCTTTTGTCATGTCAGGAAGTATCAAGAGTACATCAATGCATCTGAGCTCAAATTGTCAACATCCATTCGATCATGGAAAAAGCAAGACAGTTCCAGAAAAACATGTACTTCTGCTTTATTGACTATGCCAAAGCCTTTGACTGTGTGAACCACAACAAACTGGAAAATTCTGAAAGAGATGGGAATACCAGACCACCTGACTTGCCTCTTGAGAAATCTGTATGCAGATCAGGAAGCAACAGTTAGAACTGGACATGGAACAACAAGTTGGTTCCAAATAGGAAAAGGAGTACGTCAAGGTTGTATATTGTCACCCTGCTTATTTAATTTATATGCAGAACACATCATGAGAAACGCTGGGCCGGATGAAGCACAAGCTGGAATCAAGATTGCTGGAAGAAATATCAGTAACCTCAGATATGCAGATGACACCACCCTTATGGCAGAAAGTGAAGAAGAACTAAAGAGCTTCTTGATGGAAGTGAAAGAAGAGAGTGGAAGTGTTGGCTTAAAGCTCAACATCCAGCAAACTAAGATCATGACATCTGGTCCCATCAGTTCATGGGAAATAAGTGGGGAAACTGGAAACAGTGGTAGACTTTATTTTTTGAGGCTCCAAAATCACTGCAGAGGGTGACTGCAGCCATGAAATTAAAATACACTTGCTCCTTGGAACAAAAGTTATGACCAACCTAGACAGCATATTAAAAAGCAGAGACATTACTTCGCCAACAAGGCTCCGTCTAGTCAAAGCTATGGTTTTTCCAGTAGTCATGTATGGATATGAGAGCTGGAGAAAGCTGAGGGCCAAAGAACTGATTATTTTGAATTGTGAAGTTGGAGAAGACTCTTGAGAGTCCCTTGGACTGCAAGGAGATCCAACCAGTCCATCCTAAAGGGGATCAGTCCTGGGTGTTCATTGGAAGGACTGATGCTGAAGCTGAAACTCCAATACTTTGGCCACCTGATGGAAAGAACTGACTCGTTGGAAAAGACCCTGATGCTGGGAAAGATTGAAGGCAGGAGGAGAAAGGGACAACAGATGATGAGATTGTTGGATGGCATCACCGATTCGATGGACATGAGTTTGAGCATGTCCAACTCCGGGAGTTGGCAATGGACAGGGAGGCCTGGTGTCCATGGGGTTGCAAAGTTGGACACGACTGAGTGATTGAATTGAACTGAACTGAGCACCAAAGGAAAACAATCAAGAGAGACATTCATACCATGTATCCCTCCTCCAAAGCCCCTATTCATCATCACCATCACCATGTCCCTCCCTCCATGCTGGGAGCTGGAAAGTCACTTCCTGGGACCTATAAAAATGATGCACATCATCAGTTTGCAATATCAGTCACCCACTTCCATGAATGATCACCCAGTGTTTTACTATGCCACCATAATATCTGGCTCTCAGAAGCTACCCATTCTACCTCGCTTACCACTGAAAGAAAGTGAAAGTGAGTCAGTCATATCCAACTCTTTGTGACCCCACGGACTGTAGCTTGCCAGGCTCCTCTGTCCATGGAGTTCTCTCGGCCAGAATACTGGTGTGGGTAGCCATTCCCTTCTCCAAGGCATCTTCCCAACCCAGGGATTGAACCCAGGTCTCCTGCATTGCAGGCAGATTCTTTACTGTCTGAGCTACCAGGAAATCCAAGAATACTAGAGTGGGTAATCTATCCCTTCTCCAGGGGATATTCCCAACCCAGCAATAGAACTGGGGTCTCCTGCATTGCAGGCAAATTCTTTACCAGTTAAGCTACCAGGGAAGCTACCACTGGTTGCTTACCACTGGCCACTTAACACTGGTCGGTGCCAAAGACTAGAGATGTGGAATTCAAGTAAGCTGGAGAAAAGACACTAGATTCTTAAAGCCAACACACCTTCCACCAGGAGGAGCCATGTCCTCCCTGGCCTGAGAGGAGGGCAGGACCCTTTAGGTTGCCCTGACCCATTCACACTAACACACTGCGATTCATGGGGTCACAAAGAGTTGGACACGATTGAGTGACTGAACTGAACTGAACTGAACTGATATTTAAAAGCGAGCATGAAAACTTCAATCCACTCCAGATATAAAGGACAAATTTGTTTCATTTATATGATTCCACTTCACAAGCAGCCATGCTCAAATGAAGCCATAATCAAATGACTGGACTTGCCAGAACAACCAACAATAGAGCCATTTAGGAATGCAGTGGGCTTTGGGGTTAGGGGACAGGAGCTGTTGTTCACAGTATACCCAGATCCAAGCATACATAGCTAACCCTGTGGTCCAAAGCTACAAGTACTATCCCTATTTCCAACACACCATCTTCCAAATGGACATCATGTTATAACAGGAGGCATGGCTGATTAATGTGGCAGCACACATGGAAACACAGCTTTCGCTAGAGGTTCCTCTCTCCTGATGTTTGGATGAGTTAAACGTTTTGGATGTGTCTCCTGTCTCTTCTAGATGATGAAATGGGTGTCACCATGAGCCTTCATTTGTTGTGCTTCATTTCTATATTACTTTGCTGTGAGATGCACAGGTCTTTCCTAGGCTGCTCTGCTTCATTCATTATTGGGATATAGGAGGTATTACTTCTTTAAGGAAGTACAGTACAAATTCCTCCAAACGTGAGCATGTCTAAGGAAGAAAAGTCCCTAGAAGGAGGTATCAGGGTCCACCTGGGCTGGTGTCTGATTGTGACAGAGATGCTCCTAACTGGAGCCCTTTGCTCCTCAGCCCTTGGAGAAATACACACTTTCATGAAGGTCTCAAAATGCAATCTCCCAGTCCTTCTGAACTTGTTCTAAGTGTGGCTGATTAGTTGGAATCAAAACTCTTCATTTATCCATATCTACTGTTTTGTATCATTGCTCCTTTTGGAATTATGATCCTGGAGGTAAAAGTCCTACAAAACATGTAGAGTTAGTGTTTAATCTAGAGGAACATGTTTTAAAGGTCACATGGTAACTGAGTTTCTCTATTAAAAACAATGTAGACTAGACCCTATTTTCTTCATTGGGAATTCGAAGCTCTGGAGAGGAAATTCACATACAACCCTGCTGCTACAAGTATCTTGTTTCTTAGATTGGATCCCCACTAGAGTATACATACATAGAATGGTTTAAAATTATTTTTATCAATATACTAGTACAATTTTTTGTTTTTAAATCAGGCTTATAACACAGACAACAGAAACAATCAGGCCAGCACTGCTCCCTCTTCAGCTTGCTCCTCTGGAACAGTTACTTTTCAACTGTTTCAGTTATTGCCTTTGGCATTGACTTTCATATTTTATATTTTTTACTGCTGTTACTTGATTCATTATTTTCAATGTTGTTTGTGGACTTCTTGTAATGGTAGATGACAATGCAGCTGTTTCAAAGTCATGCTTGGCTAGTTTATGCTGCCAACAAGCCATTCCTAATTACCAGTAGGTTTGTACAACAAAAGTTTATTTCTTGCTCCTGCCACATGTTCACCCTATGTAGTTAGGGAATCTCTGGCTTATGTTGCTCCTCAAGGCTGATGGAGGTGCCATCACAACAGCTGATTCCATGATCTCTGCAATAGGGGTGAGTAACAGGGTAACTATACACTGATTCTCGAAGCTTCTGCCCAGTCATGTCACAAGTTAGTTTCCCTCTTGTTTTATTGCCTGAAGGAAATTGTAGGGTCACGGTGAATTTTAAAGAAGGCCACAAAGTGCAGTCTTAACACATGCCTGGAAGGAAGTGCCCTGGAATATTTGTAACCGACCCTCATGTCTGCCCCAGAATCCCTCAATTTTCCCATCCCTATTACTCTAATAAAAATAAATCATATTTTTTTCAAAATTAGTATTCAATATTTATGTTATTATAGCTTTGTAAATATTGTTCACTGGCAAGCCAATGCAATTAAATGTACATGTCCTTTTTAAAATTATGTTTTCCCCAGGGTTAATAATTGCCTAATTTTTATTTGTCAGGTTTTCCTTTAGTCTGCCTCCAGATATTTTGGGATGGGGGATATGCAGACGGGTTCCTGCCATTCCATATTATAGACTTGCACTTAATCCCTCCATTCTCTGTCACGTGCCTCACCCCACCCTCTACTACACCCAGTGTCTCTAGTGCCCTGAGTGTGTCTCATGCTGTGTCTTTAGAGACCATGTCTTTTGTTTCCTGGGTGCAAAAGGGGTGAATGGAACAGTGGCCTGGTTAGCAGCATGGAATGAAGGAAATGTGGGAATTTGCTCTTTCATGTTCATATCTTCAATCCCTGTTTTCCTGTATCTTACCCCTAATTCTAGGGTACCTGGTGTTTTTAAGTCCTAAGCTTTCTTAGAACTCTCTCAGGGTAATTGGCTCACTTTTTCATTTCCTTCACTCTTCTAAACTGATACACATTCCTCCACTGACTTCCCATCTTCAAAAAATGTGTTGACACTTCTCATCCACTAAGGTCTCCTTTCTCATTTCTTAGTTTGTGTAGACTTTTACACCTCTGTCTTTTCTCTCTCTCTTATTGTTTTAACTCATTTACTGTTGTTTTAATAAGGCTTCAGGGGAGAGAGAGAGAGAGAAGGAATCACACGTGGCCAATCTGCCAAGTTTAACAAGAGGTCAAGCTGTGCTAAAATGTGGTTTTCTTCAACTCGTGTTGAACCAAACATGGCCTTAAAATGAGATTTTCTTTAACTCATGCTGAACTAGATGTAACCTTAAAACATACCTGAGATCTTCTAAATAAAAATAGCATTATATTTGGATATGTGACATACTTTCACTACCAAATTTCAAGGACAGTCTTGAATTTGGATGGAAATTGAATTGTATTTAGCATTTTCTGAGTTTGAACATGGTAAATAAGTAAATGAATGAGTCAATGAACAAAAAGGGGATATGCTATAGTGTATAGTCTCAATTTAACACTTGAGATCCTCTTTTTACCCTTACCTCCCCTACTCTGGGCCCCTGGTAATGGACTTTTACGGACTGTTATCACCCAGGTTCCCTTGTCCTCTAGCTCTCAGGGGGTCTGGCCAATGGGAGGTATCCATTGCAGGCAGTGGCAGGGGAAGGAGGAGGATCAGAGAGTCAGGAGGAGAGAGAGAGCGAGCTCTGGGTATTTATTTCTCCAGCTTCTTCTCTGTCAGGTCACATCTGGCAACGATGATGTTCCTCTATTGTGTGCCACACCTGTTGGGTTGTCCTGTTCTGACAGCCTAGGTTTTGACCAGATTCTGTTCCCCTTCTCACTTTAGGACTAGAATGGTAGCAGCTTCTCCCTGCTGCTGGTTCAGGCCTGCTGCACAGCCCTTGGTCCCCTTCACCCTGCCCAGACCTTCAGCTGTACTCTTCAAATTTGTCCTCTGATTCCTGCCTGGAGCCTGGCTGACACGGATGCTAGAGTAGAGCTATCTCATTGTTGTCCAGGTGCTGTTGGACAAAGTACTTCACTTGAGAGGTCACCCTTTCTGTATCTAAAAAAGTGCTCAGATGGGGAAGGTGGTCTAGTCTCCTGCCCAAGAGCCCCTTCCAGTGCTGATGCTGTGGTGACTGGTCCATACTCAGTTCCAGCTCTGTTTCTCTCTTCTGACTTTGTGGCCCACTGTGGATAATCCTGAGTAATGGATGATTGTGAAACATTTTCTTTCTTCCTTTGTGAGACAGTTTGCTGGAGTAAAAACAGTACAGACTTTGAAGTCAAACCAGGGTCCAAATTCGGGCTCTGTTACTTTCTTATTGGATGACCTTGAGTGGCTTCCCTGGTGGCTCCCTGATAGTAAAGAATCTGCCTGCAGTGCAGGAGACCCAGTTCGATCCCTGGGTCAGAAGATCCCCTGGAGGAGGATATGTCAATCCACTCCAGTATTCTTGCCTGGGAAATCCCATGGACAGAGGAGCCTGGACCATGGACAGCCCATGGGGTCGCAAAAAGTTGGACACGACTGAGCAACTAACACTTTCACTTTCACTTGAGTGCATTTACTAAACCTCTCTGAGTCTCAGGTTCTTCATCTTAAGATGAGGGTATATTATGAATACTGTTAGTTACCTGTCCAATAGCCATCCTCTTCTTCTGTTATAAGAATGCTGATTTCCATAAGGTATGGAGAGGAAATTTTAGCCAGGTATTTTGATACTTGCAGCTTGTGGTGGTCACTACTGTTTACTAACATCTGTTTATCCCCTTCTGGGAATGCAAAAGACTAACTTCCAAGCCCTCTTGTGTGATTAGGTCTGGTCAAGGAGCTATGAGGGAAATGACCCATGTCACTTCTGGGCTGAAGTAGAGAGGAACACGTGTGCCATCTCTATGTGCTCTCCACACCTATTGTGGCAGAAGGCAGCACTCCTCATGGTAAATCTTTTACGAGTCAGGGTCCCCAGGAGACCGTGCAGAGCACAGAGCCTCATCAAAGTGCAATGAACATGTAGCATTAGTGAGACGTGAACTGTTATCACATGAAGCCAATGGAGTTTTGAGGTTCATTTGTCATTTAATCGACAGTTAAAAGCCTTCCTATGGGCATAGGACATCATCTTCTGCGAAAGGCTGTATGGATTAGACTTTCTGGGTTTTGTTTTTAGCTCTGTTATTTATTAGAGCTTCCCCGGTGGCTCAGACGGGAAAGAATTTGCCCATGATGCGAGAGACCCAGGTTCAATTCCTGGGTCAGGAAGATCCCTAGGAGAAGGAAATGACAGCCCACTCCAGTGTTCTTGCCTGGAGAACTCCTTGGAGAAAGGAGCCTGGCAGGCTACAGTCCATGGGGTCACAAACAGTTGGGCCATGGGGTCACAAACAGTTGGGGACGACTGAGTGACGAACACTTTTACTTTCTGTTATATATTAACTTTTACGATTTGGGGCAAGTTACTTAAACTTTCTGTGCCTTGGTTTCCTCATCTGTAGCCCAGGGTTAGTAATATCTCTTCCTTTGTGGAGTTACTGTGAGTATTGAAGAAATTAATATACACGGAGCACTTAGAATAGGGCCTGGCAGGCAGTATGTGCTATGCAGTATTTGCTGTCACAGAGTATGTATTTCAGAGTCTCCAGCACAGCATGTGACTCTCATCACCAACTGGCTGGTACCTTTATTGCTATTGCAAGGACTAGAATGACCCAGGTAAAGTCTTGGCATTTTAATATGCAGTCATTTTAATATGCAGCCCCTCTTACTTGGTGATTGTACTTTTGTGCTTACATTTGAATATATACTCCTCATCTGTTAGTTCTTTTGAAGTGAGAAGAACTGCTCTCTAAGACTTCTACAACAAAGGAGTCCTTAAGTGTGTGGATTTCAAAGGACATTTGTAAATACAAAGTAAAAATCTCCTGAATTGGCAGGCAGGTTCTTTTTATTTATTTATTTATTGTAATTGGATGGTAATTACTTTACAATATTGTGGCGGTTTTTGCCATACATTGACATGAATCAGCCATGGGTGTACATGTGTCCCCCATCCTGAACTCCCCCTCCTACCTCCCTCCCCATCCCATCCCTCAGGGTCATCCCAGTGCACCAGCCCTGAGCACCCTGTCTCATGCAGCAAACCTGGACTGGTGATCTATTTCACATATGGTAATATACATGTTTCAATGCTATTCTTTCAAATCATCCCACCCTTGCCTTCTCCCACAGAGTCCAACAATCTGTTCTTTATATCTGTGTCTCTGTCGCTGTCTTGCATATAGGGTCATCGTTATCATCTTTCTAAATTCCATATATATGCATTAATATACTGTATTGGTGTTTTTTTTTTCTGACTTACTTCACTCTGTATAATAGGCTCCAGTTTTATCCACCTCATTAGAACCAATTTAAATGCATTCTTTTATTAGCTGAGTAATATTCCATTGTGTATATGTACCACAGCTTTCTCATCTATTTGTCTGCCGATGGACATCTAGGTTGCTTCCAAGTCCTAGCTATTGTAAACAGTGGCAGGCAGGTTCTTTACCACCAGTGTCACCTGGGAATCCCATTGACCTGGCAGCAGAGCCTTAATTAAGTAGGGAAGGTACTCCTCAGAAATGGCACTGTCCATAGGTGGAAGGCAAAGCAATCCACAGAGAACCTGTAGTCAGTAGAATCTACTGCTGGGTAATGAACCTTTGACTGCATTTGTAATTTCCGGCCCTTAAACACTGTCTGTCTGTGCTGTCTGTTTTGCAGATGAGGGCACTTAAGCACAGAGAGGGGAAGGGGCTGGTCTGGAATAACAGAATCAGTCCACAGCCTAGGCAGGACTAGAGCCCAAGATTCTTGACTCCAAGTTCACTGCTAGGTAAAAAGAGCCAGGCTTGGTCATTGAACACATGTGTCATTTGGAAATAAAGCCTAAGATAAGGCTGCTTTGCTTTCTCCTCTGCCCTGTGCACAGCACCTCATGAGTTTTGTTGCTGCTGGAGAGCTCTTGCCTTGACGACATCAGAAGTAACTTAGCAGTCTCTCTCCTGTGTGATGTATTCATTGGCTGGAAGAGTGTGCTGTCCACTCCAGCTTTTGGATGGGCTGCGTAGAATCACCACAGGCTTTGCTTCTTAGCCTATGAGAGGAAGGCAGATACGAAAGCACTCAGCGAGTGTGCTGCCTTTGTGTACCTCTCCTTTGACACAAACATAGGAGGGGCTTTCTATGGATCAGCTCAGTTCAGTTCAGTTCAGTTGCTCAGTTGTGTCCAACTCTTTGCGACCCTATGGACTGCAGCATGCCAGGCTTCCCTGTCCATCACCAACTCCCAGAGTTTACTCAAATTCATGTTCTTTGAGTCAGTGATGCAATCCAGCCATCTTATCCTCTACCGTCCCCTTCTCCTCCCACCTTCAATCTTTTCCAGCATCAGGGTCTTTTGCAATGAGTCAGTTCTTCGCCTCAGGTGGCCAAAGTATTGGAGTTCAGCATTAGTCCTTCCAATGAATATTCAGGACTGATTTCCTTTAGGATGGACTGGTTTGATCTCCTTGGAACTCTCAAGAATCTTCTAAAAGCATCACTTCTTTGATGCTCAGCCTTCTTTATAGTCCAACTCTCACATCTATACATGCCAACTGGAAAAACCAGTTGGTCATTGACTAGATGGAGCTTTGTTGGTAAAGTAATGTCTCTGCTTTTGAATATGCTGTCTATGTTGGTCATAGTTTTTCTTCCAAGGAGCAAACCTCATTTAATTTCATGGCTGCAGTCACCATCTGCAGTGATTTTGGAGCCCAAGAAAATAAAGTTTGTCACTGTTTCTATTGTTTCCCATCTATTTGCCATGAAGTGATGGGACCGGATGCTATGATCTTTGTTTTTTGAATGTTGAGTTTTAAGCCAACTTTTTCATTCTCCTCTTTCACTTTCATCAAGAGGCTCTTTAGTTCCTCTTCACATTCTACAATAAGGGTGGTGTCATCTGCATATCTGAGGTCATTGATATTTCTCCCAGCAATCTTGATTCCAACTTGTGCTTCATCCAGCCTGGCATTTCACAAGATGTACCCTGCATATAAGTTAAACAAGGTGACAATATACAGCCTTGACATACTCCTTTTCCAATGTGGAACCAATCCATTGTTCCATGTCCAGTTCTAACTGTTGCTTCTTGACTTGCATACAGGTTTCTCAGGAAGCAGGTTGGGTGGTCTGCTATTCCCATCTCTTTAAGAATTTTCCACAGTTTGTTGTGATCCACACAGTCAAAGGCTTTGGTGTAGCCAATAAAGCAGAAGTGGATATTTTTCTGGAACTCTTTCACTTCCTCAGTGATCCAATGGATGTTGACAATTTGATCTCTGGTTCCTCTGTCTTTTCTAAATCCAGCTTGAACATCTGGAAGTTCTCAGTTCACGTGCTATTGAAGCCTGGCTTTGGGAATTTTCAGCATTACTTTGCTAGCATGTGAGATTAATGCAATTGTGTAGTAGTATGAACATTCTTTGGCTTTGCCTTTCTTTGGGGTTGGAATGAAAACTGACTTTTCCAGTCCTGTGGCCACTGCTGAGTTTTCCAAAGTTGCTGGTATATTGAGTGCAGCACTTTCACAGCATCATCTTTTAGGATTTAAAATAGCTCAGCTGCAATGCCATCACCTCCACTAGCTTTGTTCATAGTGATACTTCCGAAGGCCCACTTGACTCCACACTCCAAGATGTCTGCCTCTAGGTGAGTGATNCTGTGGCCACTGCTGAGTTTTCCAAAGTTGCTGGTATATTGAGTGCAGCACTTTCACAGCATCATCTTTTAGGATTTAAAATAGCTCAGCTGCAATGCCATCACCTCCACTAGCTTTGTTCATAGTGATACTTCCGAAGGCCCACTTGACTCCACACTCCAAGATGTCTGCCTCTAGGTGAGTGATCACAACGTCATGATTATCTGGGCTATTATGATCTTTTTTTTTTTTTTAATAGTTCTTCTGTGTATTCTTGCCACCTCTTTGTAATGTCTTCTGCTTCTGTTAGATCCATACTATTTCTGCCCTTTATTGTGTCCATCTTCACATGAAATGTTCCCTTGGTATCTCTAATTTTCTTGAAGAGATCTCCAGTCTTTCCCATTCAGCTAGTCTCCCCCCATTTTGGATTTTGCTGAAGCATATAGTCAAAATCTTTGAGGAAGTCTAGGTTTTCTCTGTCTCAGGAAATTACTGATAATATCAGAGTCAGAAGGAGGTGAGTAAAATGGGCAAGAAGATTCATAAAAGTCATGCCACGGTTCTGATTTCTAACCCCACCCAGTTCTCCCCCAGCAGTTCTTTCAGCTGTGACTTGATTTCCAAGAAGCAGAAAGCAATAGTCTCCTAATGGATTTCAGGCTAAATTTTAGGCAGTTAAAAGTAAGGAAAGTCAAACCTACTTACATTTAGAATCAAAGTCCACACCTCTCCATTGGGAGGCAGTCTGTGTGCATACTTTGCAAGGTGGGTCTAGTTCTGAAGCCAAACTTGGAAGTGGTTCGTGTTGGTAATTAATATCTTGCTCCAAGTTTCTAGCCTGTTTTTTTGGAGTTAATCACTTCCAGGAAAGGGCAAAGATTTTACAAGTGAAGAAATAGAAAAGCATATTAATTGTAACTGGACTAGAGCCATATCATGAGAGCTCGAAAAATCAGAGATCTTGGATAAAGGGAAAGCCATTGGTCAGCTGGACTTTATGGTAGAGAACATGGTTAGACTCCACTGTTACTTTCTGATCACCACCTGTTGCTACCCCAGGATGGTTATTTATAACGGTCAATTCTGCTTAGCTTTTCAGGGGTACTGTCGTATTTAGAAAAGTATACTCATTTATCTGAAGTTCTCTAAACATGTAACAACTGCCTCTTGTAAGTCGTGTTTATCTTTTTCTGGTAGCGTTTTCTCTTATTCATCTCTCTATCCCTCATTCCTTTGGTAACGAATATGTACTAGAGGTGGCAAAGAACCTGCCTGCCACTACAGGAGACATGAGAGATGTGGGTTCGATCCCTGGGTTGGGGAGATCCCCTGGAGGAGAAAATGGCAACCCACTCCAGTATTCTTGCCTGGAGAATCCTGTTGACAAAGGAGCCTGGCAGGTCACAGTCCATGGGGTCGCCCAGAGCCAGGCATGACTGAAGCAACTGAGCACATGCAGTAAAAATAGTGGCATTGCTGTTCCAACCACTGGGACAGTTCCCTTCTTCTTTATTTTGCTAACTTCTACTTACTCTTTTGAATTCAGTGTGAGGAATCTCTCCTTCCTGGAAAACTTTTCTTGACCATCCTTATCCCAGTTGGATTTAGATGCCTTCCTCTGAACCCCCTTAGCCACCTCTCCCCCTGGCTTATCTCCATCCTTGTGACACATTGTATTTTACTGTACTCTTTGGTTTGGTTGACAGACTTTCAACTGCCTCTCCACTCCCAGATGGTCTCTCCCTACATACACAGCTCTCCCAGGTGAAGGCAACTGTTGAAAGAATCATTACAAATGCACTGAGTGTTCCAAAAATACCCAATTCTGAGCCACAGGGACCATAAATGTTTATTAAGTACATAAATGAATGATGGTGGTGTATTAAATATATGGATAAACTTATGCTACCAGAATGTCATTTTGCTTATTGTTAGAGTCTTCCCTCAGTTTCTACCAAGCTTGGCCATGATCTTGTTCCTTAAGGAACAATGGGGGCAGAGCCAACATCTAGGTCCAGTCCAACCCCTTTCTTTCCAGCCAGATTATGTTTGCCTCTGCTCATCCCTGGGTCAGTCTGATGTCTGCAGCTGCAAGGAGGTACCTCTCATATCAGGGTTTGGTCTTCTCCCTTGTTAACCTTTGACTTCAGCTATCATGACCCTGTTAAATGAACCTCAGTGTTCTGCTACCTGTGTCCTGTCCTTTGAAATTATTTTTGGCAGCCTTTAACTAGGGACCATGTAATCTAGTTCTATCCTGGGCAGACACGCCTGGCCCTCTACCATCTTCTGGTGGACCTAGCTGACAGCTCTATTGATCCTTTCTATTAGATTCTCCACCTAGTATTGAATTTTCCTGCACAGAATATGATTTCTAGATCTAGGTTCTCAGAACAAAAAAGGCATAGTCTTTGGAATCAGAAATAATTGGCTTTAAAGGGAGTGTTCTATTATACTTGCTAGCTTTATCCCTCTGAGTTTAATTTTTTCAGCTGTAAAGATGGGAATAATAATCACAACTTGGTAGAGTTGTTTTAAACGTGGTGCCTGTCATGTAATTGCTGAGAAAACGGAAGTTCCCTCCCATGTTCCATAATGGTGTGTAGACTTTTATATTCAAAGCAGACACTTAGGCTTTTCCTTTCAACACATCATTTTTTTAAGGTGTTTCTGTAGATGGTAATGGTGATTTGCTTCTAGGGTAGGCCTGGCCACACCTTCACCAGGGCTTCTGGCCTCTGGTCACATGGCATGTATTGTATCTGTCACTAAGATGGGATTCAGTCAACACATAGGGCATAAGTAACCATCACTGTTTAAGCCAGCAATGTCACAATAATAATTTTTTTAGAAAATTTATCAGACCTTTTGCAATAGCATATGCAAGAACATAATGTACACCAAGGAACCCAATTATCAAAGCACTCTGTAGTATGGTTCTTCAGAGAAATAGAACCAATAGGAAGAGTCCCATGATCTTCTGCATTCAAGTCAGAGATGTGCATAAAGCTGGAGGTGTAGTTTGAAAGCCTGAGAACCAGAACATCAGTGGTGTAGATTTCAGTTCGAGTCTGAAGTCTTGGGATACAGGGACACCGAAGGCAGGAGAATATTGAGGCCTCAGTTCAATCAGTCAAGCAAAGATTGAATTCAATGCCCCTCTACCTTTTTGTTCTAGTCAGGCCTTCGTTGGCTCAGTTGATGCCCACTCACATTGGGGAGGGCCATCTTCTTTATCCAGTCTACCCATTCAGATGCTAATCTCTTCCCAATACATCCTCAACAGATACACCCAGCCCAGAAATCATGTTTAATCAGATATCATCTGATGGCCCAGTCAATTTAACACATAAAATTAACTATCACACTGCCAGGAAACCTTATTTTTCTCCCTGCCTCATATTCTGTCTAGCCTGATATTTTCAGTTAGACCTGTAGGCATCTACATCAGGCTTGCTTGGAATTAATTTGCAACAAGGTTGGACGGGAATCCCATGGAAGAGGAGCCTGGGGGGCTACAGTCCATGGGGTCACAAAAGAGTCAGACAGGACTGAGCAACTAAACAACAACAAGGAAGGGAATAAACACAGGTATTTATTTAGGATCAGGGTCAAGGGCAAGGGTCTTGACTTGTTCTCTGGCTGCCTTGTTTGCTTAGCTAGGACGGCCTTGCTGATTTTCTGGCCTGAGTATCTTGCGCTTTTCCTTCAACATTTTCACTATTCATAGCTGTTGACTTGTATCGCTATTATAGCTTCCCAGGTGAAGGCAATGGCACCCCACCCCAGTACTCTTGCCTGGAAAATCCAATGGACGGAGGAGCCTGGTGGGCTGCAGTCCATGGGGTCGCTAACAGTCGGACAGACTGAGCGACTTCACTTACACTTTTCTCTTTCATACATTGGAGACGGAAATGGCAACCCACTCCGGTACTCTTGCTTGGAGGAGCCTGGTTGGCTACTGTTCATGGGGTCACAAAGAGTAGAACGCAACTTAGCAAACACGGTACTTATTATGTGCTTTTTTGTTGTAAAAGAAAACACATGATTAAAATGCAAATAAAATAAGCATATTCAGTGAAATGTAAGTCCTCTTCTCCTAGTGATCCTATGTCACCCATGTCCTTCCTCCAGAGGCAAGTGCTACCACCACCTTCTTGGGGTTCCCTCCAGAGTGAGTCTGTACATGCATAAGCATAAATGCAGATATACTTGCGGCTTATCCTCTGACTCTGCTCACCAGTTGTGCTCTTTTGCTTTCTCTTCTTTCCTCTGGAACCAGCTCTCCTACCCTGTTGTGGCTTCATCATTCCCTACTTCTTATCTGCTCTCAACCTGCTGCCCAGAACTGGTAAGACCCTAATCTGGAACAGGAAGAAGTAGGAGTCATCATTTAGAAAGAAAGAAAAAGAAAAGCATTTCTAGATTCTGCTTCCATTGTATGTTGTCTAACCCAGCAAAATTAAATTACGTCTGTTCATCTGCTACTGACTCACTGTATTCCATGAGCAAGCCATTTGCATTCTTCTTCACAACAACATCTTTCTCCTCAGGATGCTCTGGCAACTAATGTTTTAAAATTCTCAGAAAAAGTCATAATATTAAAGCCTTTCCATCCTAAGCATCCAGAAATTGAATTGAAACCAAAGCATAGAGAAGTATTATGGAAGAAACTAAATAGTTTATAAACTGAGCAATGCCATGTTGAAGATTAAATCTAGTTGATTGGGAATTCATTTAGGACCTATCCGAATTCTGTGTTCCTACACATGGCCACATAAACAGTCCACCAAATGCATCTTCACAGAGTAATGTGTCTTGAGGTATTTAGAAAATGATAGCATCATACAGGTAAAGGAACAACTAATTCTATCTGGGGAGGTGATCAATTCCAACAGGACATTGGGCTAGACTATGATGATTGGGAGTCTGATTGGGAGTTTCTCAGATGGACAAGAAGGTGAAAGGCATTTGAAGCAGAGAGAAAATATCAGCAGAATTGCAGAACTGCCCTGGCATTTTCTGAAAAGGTAGAGTCCATTTTGACTGAGGCATGAAGTATGTGGCTGGAAAAATAGCTGAAAGACAAGCTTTGGAAAACATATTCTAAGCTAAGAAATTTGGATTGTTTTTCTTGTAAAATAACAGGTGGGCCCTGGAGAGCTTTAAGTATAGAAGTGATGTTGCCAATTTTTAAAATTTTATTAACTTATCATAGACTTTTTTTGGCTGCCCCATGTGACATGTGGGATCTTAGTTCTCCATCCAGGAATTGAACCCATGCCCCCTGCAGTGGAAGCATGGAGTCTTAACCACTGGACCACCAGGGAAGTTCCAGTTTTCAAATTTTTAGATAATTTGTAAAAGCAGCAGTGTGGAAACTTGATAGAGGGAGACCAGTAAAGTGGGAGACAAGTGCAAAGTGGGAGATCAGTGTAAAGTGGGAGACCAGTTACCAGCTGTTGCTTTTGTGGGTCCCAGGTGAGAAAAGATGGGGACTTGAGCTCAGGCAGGGACAGTGCAGGCAGAGAGGAGGGGGGCATTTAGATGGCCTGTCTGATGGGTGACTACTTGGGGTAGGTGGGGAGGGTAAGTGGAAGAAATGAGAAGATGGATGATGGAGGAAGGGGAGTGGAGGGAGGTGGGAAATGAGGCCACAGATTTTCAGAGCTGGAAGACACCACAGAGATTATCCTCAGCTAACTAAGTACCTTCAGTTTCATCCCTACAGGTGATGGTCTGGCTCTTCTCTGAACACTTCCAGTGACAGGGTTGAGTTAGAGCTCAAGGCAGCTTACTTCATCTACAGGTTGCTCTATGAGAAAGTTCTTTAGGTTACACCAAAATCATCAATTAGTATCTTCTACTACTTGATCCTAGATTAAACTCCTTGGGGCCACATGGGCCAAGGCCAATTCTGTGAAAGGCCAATGTGAAAGCTCTTCACATACTTTCAAACAGTTTTCATTTCACAAACTGCTATGTCTTCTCTTGTCTAGAGTAAACATTAAAATTTCCTTCTGTTGGTCATCAAATGACACCGTTTTCTATCCATCTATTATCTGTGAGGGAACAAAAGGCTACCTGTGAAGTAAAATCTTCCCTCGTGTTTTTTTACCGGTCCAGATAAGTTAAATGAAAGGACTCTCATATTAAAAGCAACTTGGAAAGGAATAATATGAAAGTATTTGAGGGAGAAATAGTGAGGACCAGTCTGGTAACATAATTTCGGAAGCTTAAGCCTTGAACCACTTAAAGGTGGTAGTGATACCATTAACGTGGGCTATCAGAAAACTAGAGATCACTCTCATCATGATGGGCAGAATGAAGACGTTAGGAAACCACAGACTCTGGGGTAGGAAAGGCCATTAGAGATGAGCTATACCAAGTCCATTGTTTTACAGGTGGAAAGACTGAGGTTTGAAGAGGCAAGAGACATGCCCAGTGTTCCACAGTGGGTCACTAACAGAGCAAAGATTAACCCCAGACTTACAGTTTCTAATTCAGTGCTTTTCTACTGTACCACATGTTCCCTTAACACAAGCAAGGGCCAGCTAGTAAAGGATGCTCTTTTATGACCTTCTCACTAACCACTGTCAACAAATTATATTTCACTCTGAAATATATTCAAATGCTATAGAATTATATGAGAAAGTTTTGAAGATTCTTGTATTGGTTTCCGAAGCATTCCTGCCACATTCACCAAAGACTCAGCAGTTCACATCACTTTTAGTTTTGAATTGATGTGAATATCAGTGAGGATAAGTCCCCTTTATGGCAAGAATTTGTACACTGAATGCTTTACTAACATGAGAGTGTCGATAAGATATTTAAAGTAGGAATGGAAATATTGGCCAATAATTCATATTATTGTGTGATGAACCTACTGATGTAATCATACTATTAAATTATCAGTATAAACAGAAATTCAAAATGGTCAAATTCCTCCTGACATGTGAGCAGGGTACCTGAATTTTCGAGTGTTCAAAATTGTGAGCTATTGAGAAGAGTCTAGGCTATTGGAGATGTGGAACACACTCTGAAGGCATTCTGTGGATTTTTTTTTCCAAAAAACTTCAGTTCAGTCGCTCAGTTGTGTCTGACTCTTTGCGACCCCATGAATCGCAGCACGCCAGGCCTCTCTGTCCATCACCAACTCCTGGAGTTCACTCAAACTAACGTCCATCGAGTCAGTGATGCCATCCAGCCATCTCATTCTCTGTCATCCCCTTCTCCTCCTGCCCCCAATCCCTACCAGCATCAGAGTCTTTTCCAATGAGTCAACTCTTTGCATGAGGTGGCCAAAGTACTGGAGTTTCAGCTTCAGCATCATTCCCTCGAAAAAAATCCCAGGGCTGATCTCCTTCAGAATGGACTGGTTCAATCTCCTGGCAGTCCAAGGGACTTTCAGGAGTCTTCTCCAACACCACAGTTCAAAAGCATCAATTCTTCGGCGCTCAGCTTTCTTCACAGTCCAACTCACATCCATACATGACCACTGGAAAAACCATAGCCTTTACTAGATGGACCTTTGTTGGCAAAGTAATGTCTCTGCTTTGGAATATGCTATCTAGGTTGGTCATAACTTTCCTTCCAAGGAGTAAGTGTCTTTTAATTTCATGGCTGCAATTACCATCTGCAGTGATTTTGGAGCCCCCCAAAATAAAGTCTAACACTGTTTCCACTGTTTCCCCATCTATTTCGCATGAAGTGATGGGACCAGATGCCATGATCTTCATTTTCTGAATGTTGAGCTTTAAGCCAACTTTTTCACTCTCCACTTTCACTTTCATCAAGAGGCTTTTTAGTTCTTCTTCACTTTCTGCCAAAAAAGTTGAAGGATGCCAATCTCCAGATTTCATACTTGTGTAGTCCCCCAGAGGCCACAGGAGCAGACCTCCCATGAACCTAGGTCCCTATCAAGCTGAGGGGTTTCCTGGTGGAAACTACAGTAACTGAGAGGAGCCACCTGCCTTGTGTCAAGAGGTCCAGCCCCTGGTTCTGTCTCTGTGATGGACTTCAGAGCCATTTAGCAGCCTGAAGACTAACTGAGGACTTAGCAGCATGAGAACTAAGTGAGGACTTAGCAGCGAGACCAGAGTCTTCAATCTTAAAGACAGAGTTATTTATCATAGTTCCGTCTGCCAGCCCAGAAGAAACGAATGCAGCACAGAAGCTCTATAATAATTTTACCAGAATACAGTGCATGTTGGTTCATCAAGAGGGCATCCCTCTCAAAGAAGGAGAATGGAGGGACCATTTTGAGGACATAGATATAGATTCTATTTTCCAGAAAAACATGTATTCATGAAACATACTTAATTTTAAGATAAAATTAACATTTGAGAGAAAAAATTATTTTTTTAAAATCCTGTTAAATGCCTTTTAAAAAATGGGCCTACCTCTTTGTTCCAGTCTTAAAGGAGAGCCTGCCCTTACCAATCCATGCCATCAGTTCAGTTCAGTTGCTCAGTCGTGTTTGACTCTTTGCGACCCCATGAATTGCAGCACGCCAGACCTCCCTGTCCATCACCATCTCCCGGAGTTCACTCAGACTCACGTCCATCGAGTCCGTGATGCCATCCAGCCATCTCATCCTCGGTCGTCCCCTTCTCCTCCTGCCCCCAATCCCTCCCAGCATCAGAGTCTTTTCCAATGAGTCAACTCTTCGCATGAGGTGGCCAAAGTACTGGAGTTTCAGCTTTAGCATCATTCCTTCCAAAGAAATTCCAGGGCTGATCTCCTTCAGAATGGACTGGTTGGATCTCCTTGCAGTCCAAGGGTAGTTTCATGTTATTTATTTGGGGCAGGACTACTCTAGAAGTGATACTGTTTCCTTCAAAAGATCCCTGATACTGATTCATCTCTTTACTCATGATGTTAACTTTGACCACATGGTTCAGGTGGTATCTGCCAGGATTCTCCACTGTAAAGATAGCTTTTCCCCCTTTATCATTAACATGTATTTTGTGAAACTATGTAAATATTCCATTACTCATCAGAGTTTGACCTCCTGGTGTTATTAACTATTGACTATTTTAGCAAGAATAAATTGTTGTGATGTTTGCCAAAGGGTGATTTTCTGATTCCATCATTCCTTCTATGTGTATTAGACACATTTTCCCATAAGGAGAAGCTTTCCTTCTCTTTGACTCATTAATTCACTGATATCCGTATGGACTCGTGGTTTCCAGTCTTACTCAGTAGGTCTTAATCTGTTAACATCACTATTTTGACGCTCAAATATACGCAGTGTGGGTGGCTTCAAGTTGGTTCCTGTGTCCTCTTGGCATATCCATCTAATTGTTTAAGTACTTTGTACTTTCTTGAACAATGTGAAGTTTCAGGTCTGTCTTGGTTTTGTTTTGTTTCCTCTCCCCTGAAGTCAGCTGTTTCTCCAAAGGGCCCTACTTGCTGTTCAGGGGAAATATTTTCAAATCAATATAGATGTGCACATGGCTACCAAGGTGTTATTGCTTCTAGACCTTCTCTATCTGCAGAACTAGAAAATATACGTTTATCATACTCTCATGTGTGTATACATGTACACACCCATCTTTATCTGTATCCATATCTGTAAGTGTACTGATAGCTATATATGTGTGTGTGTGTATATATATATAAAATAATGTGTGTTTTATGACCTTCAATCGGAATGACCTCCAAATCCAACTCAACAGAATGAGATTGGCCTTTTCATATATGTAACCTCATTGTTCAATAATCTGAAACATGGCTACTACCACCCACAATCTAGTTATTTACTCAGTCCTAGTTGACACAGAAAGTAGCTTCCAAATTGCTAACCAATAACTCTATGGGAAAAAAGAAAATCTGTTAGGTGAACATTTGTTAATGATTTCTTTATGTTCAGCCTAAGGACTGATGGTCCAAAAACAGTGTTCCAAAAAATTGAAACTTTTAAAGATTCTCACTATACATTGTCAAATTTATTTCTACTCTCATCAGCAGTAATTAAGAGCAAGTGATTGATAGAAACTTACCCCATATTGAGTATAGTCATTCAAAATAAAATGATTACTCATTGAGTAAGTGAAGGAAGTGTTACTAATATCAGTCGTATTTCTTTTATTGCTGGAGGGAAAATAACTTTGAAGCTCCTCATATTTTCTGTGAATTGACTCATATAGAATTAGCAGATCAGTGCTTGAGCAAACACCAGTGGGATTTCATCCAATACTGAGGAAACCCTGGAGTGGGCAGTGCCTCTGGGAGGCATAGGTGAAGAAGTAAGAGGAGGAATACTCAGCAGGTTGTAAGACTCGCGTGTAGATAAGCAGTCACCAAAGGGCTCATCCTTGTTATTCTCTGCACTGCCAAATTCCAGGCCCTGTGTTTTGCTTTGATGACTTTTATATCCCTTGCCTGAAAAAAAATTTTTTTTTTTACCTTGAAATCACTGAATTCATGTTGGACTGGGAGCAAGGCCACCTACACGCTGATTTGCCACTCCCTCCAATCCCCCTTGTACTGGCCTTGTTCAATAAATGATTCTCAAAGAAAGCCAGTATCATTCAGTAGTCCTATGGTTCTGACAAGCTCAATAATAAATAATGAATGAAGTCACAAGCATACAAGAACGCGCGTCAGAGTTAAGTCAAAGAGGACTTATTCTGAACAAAACATGTATGTGTGGATACTGTCCTGAGTCTCTCAAACAAGACCACCAGGATCAGGAAATTAAATGAGATCCACTCAGGTCTACTTAGTTGGCTTATAATTACATAGACTGACCATTGATAAAGCTTCCAGGCCTTTAAAACACCAACACAAACCCCCAAATCCAACAAACTTAGCCTGCAAACAAAGCTATTCCCTACACTGTTTAAAAAGTGCATTCTATAGATGAGTTATATTTCTTTTATAAACATAACAAAAAACAACTACTCCCTAAAGCCATCTCATTGATGAAGACTAACCTTCACAGTTTGGGGATGAGCTGCAAGGTATTTGGGGTGTCTTATTATTCTCTTTTAACACGTGAGGAAACTGAGGTTGAAAGAGTAAAAAAAAAAAAAATGTCCAAGAGCATGCAAGTCATAAGTAAAAGAACCAAGACTCAAATCCAGTTCTTTTTTTCCCCTCAAACCCAGATTTTTGCCAAACATGCCATGGCTTCAGTGATGACATAAAAGTTTCCTCCAGCTATTAAGTCCCCAAAAGTCAACCCAGCGTCCTATTAGAACAAGGCTTTGCAACAAAAGTAATTCCATCACACAAGTAGGTATTTTGGTTGATGCATTATGTAATAGTTAATTGTCCTGGCTGATGGTTTGGGGATTTTGTGAGAGTGTGTTTTTCCCCACAGGATTAACCACGTTCTTGACCAGACTAATTATTCTAACCAGTAAGTTCAACATCACAAATCAGATTGCCTTGAACTGAAACGCAAAGCACAAATTTATAGAATGTATTTACCTGCCCAAAAGTAGGGTAAAGCAAAGCAAAATGGAGTTTCAGGCCATAGATATATTGGGTTGGCCAAAAAGTTCATTCAGGCTAAACATCTTATGAAAAGCCCAAACAAACCTTTTTGCCAATGCAATATAACAAATGGTGCTTTTCAGACATCACTGTACACACGAATCATCCTGAGATGTTGCTCAAGTTCAGAATCTGACTTGGTGGGTCTGGGGTGAGGCTGGAAATTCTGTGCTTCTAACCAGCATCCCTGTGATGCTGATGCTGCAACTGTAAGGACCACACTCTGAACAGCAGGAGCTTAGAGTGTTCTTGTCTATATTTGCCCCATCACAAGGATTACCCAAAGCGCCTATGAAAACCACCCCACCCTGTTGAATCAAAAACCTCTAGAAGTAAGGGCAGGAGAATTAAATGTCTATCAGTCACATGAAGTAACGAATCATCAGCCAGGTTGGAATCCATAGTTTCAGTTCAGTTCAGTCGCTCAGTCGTGTCTGACTCTTTGCGACCCCATGAATCGCAGCACACCAGGCCTCCCTGTCCATCACCAACTCCCGGAGTTCACAAAAACTCATGTCCATTGAGTTCGGTGATACCATCCAGCCATCTCATCCTCTGTCGTCCCCTTCTCCTCCTGCCCTCAATCCCTCCCAGAATCAGGATATTTTCCAGTGAGTCAACTCTTCATATGAAGTAGCCAAGTATTGGAGTTTCAGCTTCAGCATCAGTCCTTCCAAAGAACACCCAGGACTGATCTCCTTTAGGATGGACTGGTTGGATCTTCTTGCAGTCCAAGGGACTCAAGATTCTTCTCCAACATCACAGTTCAAAAGCATCAAGTCTTCAGCACTCAGCTTTCTTCACAGTCCAACTCTCACATCCATACATGACCACTGGAAAAACCATAGCCTTGACTAGACCTTTGTTGGCAAAGTAATATCTCTGCTTTTCAATATACTATCTAGGTTGGTCATAACTTTCCTTCCAAGGAGTAAGCATCCTTTAATTTCATGACTGCAATCCTTAGTTAGTTGACCCTAAAAATTCAGTTCTGAGAAGTGAAAGTGAAAGTTGCTCAGTCATGTCTGACTCTTTGCGACCCCATGGACTGTAGTCCATGAAATTCTCCAGGCCAGAATACTAGAGTGGGTAACCTTTCCCTTCTCTAGGGGATCTTCCCAACCCAGGGAGCAAACCCAGGTATCCCACGTTGCTGGCAGATTCTTTACCAACTGAGCTATCATAATCCTAGGGTTCTCTAATATTGTAAACATATAGGAACCACCGCCAATTCTTAAAATCTGTCTTGACCTCTTTCAGTGTGTTGTTTCAACTGATCTGTGCTGTATATGTTTAGTGACTCAAGTGTACATGCTGAGTCGCTTCAGTCATGTCCGATCCTTTGGGACCCTATGGGCGGTAGCTTGCCAGGCTTCTCTGGCAAGAGGGATTCATGGGATTCTCCAGGAAAGAATACTGGAGTGAGTTGCCATTTCCTCCTCCAGGAGATCTTTCTGACACCCCAGGATTGAACCTGCGTCTCATACATCTCCTGCATTGGCAGGTGGGTTCTTTACCACTGGCGCCACCTGGGAATCCCTCCACTCCATGGGACATCATTATGTGATGAAGTTATGTGTGTTAGGCAGTCTTAGTAACATAGACCCTGTTTGCCTCAAACACCTAGCCATGAATCTTCATTAAGGATGACAGATACTGTACATATTCATGCTTGGTGTTGGTATATATGTATGGGTAGGTATTATTTGTGCAAGAGTATTAGTTTGTTGGTGGTTAAAACTGGAGGAGAAGAAAAGGAAAAGAACAAGAGGAAACATAAAACTTTGTTGTTGTTCAGTCGCTAAGTTGTGCCTGACTCTTTGAGACTCCACGGACTGTAGGCTCCCCTGTCCTTCACTATTTCCTGAACTTGGTTCAGATTCCTACCCATTGAGTCAGTGATGCTATCCAGCCATCTCATCCTCTGCTGCTCCCTTTGTCTTTTGCCTTCAATTTTACCCAACATCAGAGTCTTTTCCAGTGAGTCAGCTCTTCACATAAGGTAGCCAAAATATGGAGCTTCAGCTTCAGCATCAGTCCTTCCAATAAATATTCAGGGTTGATTTCCTTTAGGATTGACAGGGTTGATTTCCTTTAGGATTGACTGGTTTGATCTTCTTAGAGTCCAAGGGATTCTCAAGAGCCTTCTCTAGCACCGCAATTCGAAAGCATCAGTTCTTCATTGCTCAGGCTTCTTTATGGTCCAACTCACACATCCACACGTGACTACTGGAAAAACCAAAGCTTTGACTATATAGATCTTTGTCGGTAAAGTGATGTCTCTGCTTTTTAATATTCTGTTTAGGTTTGTTGTGGCTTTCCCTTCAAGAAGCAAGTGTCTTTTAATTTCATGACTGCAGTCACCGTCCACAGTGATTTTGGAGTCGAAGAAAATAAATTATTATCACCTTCTACTGGTTTTAGGAAACTAGTGAAATTTGGTAATATTTGACTCTTTAATGTAAAATAGTTTTAATTTTGACAGATTGTCTTGTTAGAGGTGTACCAGGTTCTACTTGTTTCTTTAACGTATTTATACATCCATCTCATAATCAGCAAACTGATACATAAACACACACATTATGGTTGCAAATGTTTGTTACAAAACCAGGAAGCGTATTTGCACAACTTGTGTTTATGACTCTCCATATGTGACCATGGGCCACTTTCCCACCCCCCAGGACCTCCATCCTTATAAAATAGAATTGTTGAAATTAACAAAATTAATTATGTTATAATACTTTAGTTTTACTATTATTAACTGTATTCTTCAGTTTCTAAGACAAGGGAGAAAATACTTTCTGGTATGTAAGTTCAAAGAAATAGACCTCTTACCAGACATGAGCAGTTGTCTTGGGAATGCAGATTTATGAAAATTGATAGCTTGTCTTTGTCTGACAAAACAAAGTGCCTTTCTTTCCCATTTTGTTTTCTGCCTGTGTAAAACAGACCAGTTTTTTTTTTCTTCCTTTTTAAGGGGCAGGGGTGGGATGTGAATTTTTAAATTAGACCTACCTCTCAAGCAAGGAAACATCTCTTGGGTCTCTGCAACTCCTTTGAGCCCCAGAGAAAAAGACATTGACTTCAAGTTCAAGCTAAAATGAGGACTTAAAGCAAATAAGCTGGGGTCGAAGGAGACAGATGTCCAGATTGTATGTTTAAATTGATGAGGAACAAACAGGTTATTATAAACAAAGCCAGACAGCTGGATATGATTAGAAAATGTTTTTTCAAAAATAAATAAACAACATTTCAATTCTCTCTTTTAAAAATGAGAATGTAGGAGAATGTTAAAAGAAAATAATTTTGTTCTATTTTTGTATCAAGGAGACAGTATCTAGGATTTTATGGTTTTTTCAGTCCCATAAATTATGTGTTGCACTTACCTAGGCTTACTTAGCATACGCTAAAAATAATAAGGATTTTTTATCTCTTGGGATGTGTCACATGTTCCTCCAATTACCCTGCTTTCAGTTTCAGGGCGCTGAGCAGGGCCGCTCAAAAGGTAAACAGACAGCTGAGCTAACACTACAAATTTAAAACGTCGCTTGAACATACCCATTCAATAAAGAGACAAAGGGGCCACACTGGCCTTTTTCTCGGCCTTAAAAATCTGGAAAGCAACTGGGTTTTCTATCACACTTTGGGGGGTTTGAACAGCATCCAGACATCTGTAAGATGTGTATTTTTAATCACATCTGACTTTCACTCCCAAGCCTTGTGTACCGAAACTTTAAACTGCCATGTGGCCTACAAGCCTGCAAAGCATCCCCCACCCCTAAACACGTGCGGTTTCCAAAAGCATTTGTTCCCAATTTCTGCAGTGTGGGATAGAGCACATCCATCGGGCTCCTTGACTCTTTGAAAACTGGAAACCAAGCTTGATTTGGCAGTGTTTCTGCAAACTGCACCTTCCCGGAAGACTTGCCTTCTCTCTCTCTCTCTCTGACCCACGTAAATTTTTGTTCGTTTGTTTGGGTGAGATGATGTAATAATTTTGCTACCAAATAAAGAAAGTATTTATTGAGCATTTATTAGGTAAGAGACTGTGCTAGCAGTGAAGTGAAGGTGTGTGGGGGGATGATACAGTGCCTGCCATCACTGAGCTTGGGGACCAGTCAAAAAAGAAGACAGAGGCAGGGGAAATGGTCAATAGCAATCAAAGATGAAAAGAACTATATGGAAAATAACAGAAAACAAATGGTATGTTTATAACTCTTGCCAGAAGATGAAGTAAATGATTAGGGTTCAAAATGGCAAAGAGTATTACATGAGAGATGCACAATGATCAAGGGATTTCAAGAGGTTGAGCAGATGTACTGACTTGGCTGAGGCAACACTAGTTTATACTTAATGGTATAATATTGGCCTCTTTCATTCTCCAGTGTCCTAGTTTGCATGAGGAATTATGTGGTCACCCTACTTATGGAAGACTGAATTTAGATACAAGGTATGGAGCGTGGAAAGGATATTCCAGAAGGCAGTAAACAAAGATTATAAGCAAGATCAAAGAGAGATAAGACATAAAGCACATGCCAAGGCTCAGAGAGTAAAGCTATGTTTAGCTGTAACACAGACAAGTACATACTCAGTTTGCATGTGAAGGTTATTACTACCAATCCACTACCTATGTATAGGGAATTTTATTTAAATTACCTAAAATTATATAAAATTATACTCTTGCATATAGTAGAATAAACAGAAAATAGACATGAGAATAAAAAGGATTTATAATCACCCTGACTGTCTAGCACTTAGTGTTCACTGCTGTTAATATTTGCTTGGATGTCATTTGAAGGATTTTTTTTTTTTTTTGACAAATGTAACCCCCAAAGGGAATCATATTGTCTATACTGATCTTTAATATACCTTATTCACTGTATTTTTTAAAATTATGGATACTGTTGATATCATTAAGAAGATTTATATATGCAGTAATCATTTCATAAAATTCACTATGTAGATGAGATATGTTAAACAAGTTCCTAGACTGAATACTTGGGACATTCAAACCGTCACTTTTTGCTACTATAAACGTTGTTGTGGTGAACATTCTTGTAGTTAACCTGTGTTCACTTGTTTGCATCCACATAATACATTACTAGCAGTATAATTTTTAATTAAGTTTTCTCTCAGTTTTTAAACTCAGAGTGGGAAGGTTTAATCACCCAGACCATCCGCCCATTGTCCTTTTGTTCCCACAGATTCAAAACAAAGAATTTTAAGAGATCTCTGACTTTTTCTCCATACCCATCCCAGCCATCTCAGTTCTTCTGAGGCATGGTGTTAGTCTCTTAGCTAAATGACTACTTCCACTCTGGCTTTGTCCAAAACATTCTTCACATTACAGAAAAACGGTATACATTGCCCAGATTATATCATTTTTTCTGCTTAAAACCCTTTATCGTATTCCAGTGAACCTCACATAAAACCCAGGCTCCCTAGCCCTAGTCTGCATGACCTAACCTGTACATGCCTCTTCCTCCCAATCTCCTGCCCCATCCCTTCAACCGATTAAACTCTGGCCTTCAAAGCCTCTTTCAGTTTCTAGATCAAGCCAAGCTTTTCCCTACTTCTGGGTTTTCACAAATCACCCTGAAAGGCTCTTTTCCTTCCTAGCTTTGCTCAAATTATAACTATACCAATCTGTTTCTAACTAGCTTATTTTTCACCCTCTCCCAGTAGCCTGGGAGTTCCAAGTGGCAGTATTGAAGGTGAATCTTTCATCACTGATTTGGTGGTGCCCAGTTAAGGCTGATTGACATATAATAGGTGCTGAGTAACTATTAGAGGGTAGATGATAAACTAGATCTGTGGCCATAGACCCAACTAAGTAAGTTTACTTCATTGTCTAGAAAATCTAGCTAACCGTAGCAGATAATGTGAGTGTTTTTCGTGTCGGATAACAAATGTCAAGAAAGGAAGCAGCTGGAGATAGATCCAGGTTTTCAGTAAACTACCTAGAATCAGGCATCTTCGTTGTTTTTGTTCAGTCACTCCAACGCCATGGACTGCCATATCTCAGGCCTCCCTGTCCCTCACCATCTCCCAGAGTTTGCCCAAGTTCATGTCCATTGACTCAGTGATGCCATCCAACCATGCTCCTTTAGCCCCCGCCTAGCGTTTGTCTGCTGAAAGCCAACCCAAGGTCAAAACTGAAGCAACAGGTCAGAGCATTGTCAGTCTGAGTTTCTGAAAGAAATCCCCTAGAAGCAGAAGTCGCCCCCACAGCTGGATGAGTGACACGATGCAGCTGGCACCAGGATGACCACCAGGATTAGCTGGGTCAAGACATGAGCCAGCCAACAGAGCCGTGACAGGCCCAGCAGATGCCGAGGAGTGATTGGGTGTAACTTCTGCTCATCCCCATCTGTTCATTCAGCTGACCCTGGGGCTGGCCCCAGCTTGCTTTCTGGACTCACGGGCAGCTGGGACCCAAGGAAAATGAGTATGTGCAAGGGTATTTGGCACCTGTGTGTCTAATACGCGTTCATAAGTCATGGAAATGATCAGGGTGAGGTGTCAGCTTACAATCTCTGCATGCTTCTTCTTCCAACGGAGCCCACCCTCTGCAAACAGAGACTAGAGATGGTAGGTGGCAGGAATCTCTACGCTGGTAATTTAGGGGATAAAGACACCTAAGGGCGCTGGCCAAAAGCTTGTCTTGGGCTGTACCTTCATAGTATCCTGTGTTCACCCAGACTGAGGGAAATCATCTTAGGCCCAAGGCCTCTGAGCTTAAAGTTTATACTTTGCACTGAAACCATTTTGGGTCTGAATTTAAGACCGTTTCCTAGCTTTGTGACCTCAGGCAAATTTATTAATTTCTCTGAGCCTCAGTTCCTTCATCTACAAAATGGGAATGCCAGCCCCTCACGCCACTAATGTGAGGATGAAATGACATAAAAATAGTTCAGTGTACGTTGAAAAGTTGCCTTTGTTATCATTGATATAAACTCTCCCAGGTTTCCCACCGTCCTTAGAATCAGAGGATTCCCCCATGATTCATGAGATGTTGGAACCTTGACATCATTCTTGTTTCTACATCTTACCTAGTTCGAGATGTTCTCTCAAATCTTCCCTGGGGTATATTTCATTGTCTTCTATCTCATCTTAAGCGCTAACGCTGATCAATTGCTAATGGCTGCCTAGAATGAGAAAGTGTGCAGAGATCCATTGGCAATGTCTACCACAGACAAAAGTGGTGACACGGGTGCCTGATACTTTCTGTCCTTGTAGAGCTGGGACCGTTTCTGGCACTAAATGGTCTGTAATTCTTTTTGAGGACCTACCTGGCTTTGGCAAGAGGCACTTAACTCTCTGCTTTTCCCACACACTCCTATTTGTCCTGTTTCCTCTTCTTGAAGCACTTGCCCCCATCCCCAAAAAAGAAAAAGTCACAACCACCCTATGCACCAGATTTCTCCTTTTCAGCCTTTCCTTGCTTCTCTTTCCTGAATCTGAGCCATTTCTCCACACCTACCGGAAATCCCAGCTGAAATAACTGTTTTTCACAGCACTTTCACTTTTCATCTTCCTGAGACCTGCTTTCTGTCCGATTCAGAAGCCTTTGGAAGGTGGGGAAGGGCACTCCAGCCTTCTCTCTGACAAAGATTTCTTGCTGTAATGCATTTTTTCCCTCCACATCAAAGTCCACTGGAAACACAGAAACCTCAGCCCATCAGGGGTTATATACATACAGAAATCCATCTACCCACTCCTCCAACCCTGGTCTCTATCAAGAGTAACTCTTTTACAAGGGCATGAGCAGCATATTGTATAAGGCAGCTGACAACTGCTGCTGCTGCTGCTAAGTCACTTCAGTCGTGTCCGACTCTGTGCAACCCCACAGACAGCAGCCCTCCAGGCTCCCCTGTCCCTGGGATTCTCCAGGCAAGAGCACTGGAGTGGGTTGCCATTTCCTTCTCCAATGCAGGAAAGTGAAAAGTGAAAGTGAAGTCGCTCAGTCGTGTCTGACTCAGCGACCCCATGGACTGCAGCCTACCAGGCTCCTCCGTCCAAGGGGGTGGCAATAGGCATTTTCCCCTGTGGGGCCAAACTGTGTGTGATGGTCATACCACAAATCAAGTGATTCCAGGGCCTGCAAGCCCTATTCCTAACCGTTTGTCAGCTGAGGCCACTTCAAGGAAATCTTCCTGAGTAGCAACAAAATCTGTGCACAGCATGACACAGGCCACAGGTTCTATAGCAAAGGAAATTCCACTGCAGAAGGAATGTCAGCCAGCCCTAGAAGAGCCAGCTTCTCTGGCTTTCTGTACACAGCCAGACAGCCGAGCTGACAGATGGATCTGAGTGAGCTTTCTACAGCAGGAAAAACGCTGGCAGAGTTTTCTTTCACAGCTCTCGCTTCAGTCAGGAACAAAGACCAGAATCATTCTGTCTAAAGCAGGATCCTCAGAGCCTGGACCCCAAGGAGTCATGGCAGGAAAAGAGGCAGTAGGGTAGCATCTTGTTTGAGATCCAGGTTCCCAGGGATCCACAGACCTACTGAGAGTCATCCTTCAGATCTAGGAATATGATTATTAACCAACCAAAACCAGCACGTGTGGGCATGCACACCCACGTGGAGATTCTTGTGCATGCTCAATTTTTTAACTACCAGGAAAAGGCTAAGCGTCAACTGGAGAACTACCTCACTTTTCATAGACCAGGGGGGAAATACATTGCTTGATCGCCGAGTAGAAGAAGGTTTCAGAGCATCCCTTTTCAGAACATTCCCAGGGGCAGGAAGTAGTTTCAGTCCTGTGAGTCCCATGACAGATCTTTTGTTGCAGAGTCTTCTGTTGTCCACATGCAAGCTCCAGACCATTCTCAGCAGGAGAGTTCCATTTCTATATTGTTGTCTTCTTAAGTGGAGCCACTCCACAGCAACATCTGCTTCTACTAAGAAGCATTCGGAAACCCAGGTTTGCATCATATCATTGGCAGTCCCTATTTATGCTTCTGAGAATGCCGTTCTATATTTTCCCACCTGCCTTTGTTGTGCTTTTGACCTTTTTTGATTGGAAATAATGGAATCTACTGAAATGAATTTAATCAAGAAAAGAAAGGGGGTATAGGTGATCAGGGTATTCAGGGATCATTCTAGATAGGAAGTACATTCAGTCTTCCCATAGATCTAAAGCCAGGATCTTGGCAACACTGGAAACTGCAGTGTTGATGACTATCTTCCTAGAACT
Source organism: Oreotragus oreotragus (assembly GCA_006410675.1). Classification (NCBI taxonomy): domain Eukaryota; kingdom Metazoa; phylum Chordata; class Mammalia; order Artiodactyla; family Bovidae; genus Oreotragus; species Oreotragus oreotragus. Next base: position 70,212 of record SJYX01006907.1, read on the forward strand.
CCCTTCCTTCTTCCTTAGAGAGTCCCAGTTCCCCTCAGTATTCAGCCCAACCAGTGGCTGCAGAGGAAGCCCAGCTCAGCTCCCAGTGAGACCCAAACCACTGACTCCCATTTTAGCAGATTTCTGTAATTTGTGGCATCCCCTATATTATCATGAAATGAAATTCAGAGATACATATTTTATAAAAATCAATATGATTCCCTAACTGCCATACAAAGGATAAATAAAAGTGTCATATGGTAAAATTATATAGATTTCAATCAGAACATGTCCCAGCATGGCTCCACTAAAGCACATAATAAATAGTGGGAAGACCGTGTTTGGGGGATGAAGCACTGTGAATTGGAGAACTGTGAGCATACCCCAGGGTTTTTCAACCTCAGTACTGTTGCCATTTGAGGCGGGATAGTTCTTTGTTGCAGGAACTGCCCTAAGCCTTGAAAGATGCTTAACAGCATCCCGGAACTCTGCTTCCTAGATGCCAGAAGCAGCTCTCACCCACTCCTAGACAACCAAAAAGGCCCTGAATCATTGCCAGTGTTTCCTGGGGCAGAAGGCAAGATCACCTCTGGTTAAGAGTCACTGATGTAGACTGACAAAAGGTGCGAGGGCAACTCAAATGTAACAAACAGTGGGGTTGTCGGTGCAGTGATTTTTCTGAACTGGTGACCAACTGCTAGTAAAGTTCCCAACACAGTGAAGCCTTCCCTCAGCTCCCAGGGCGGCCACATTCTTTTCCATGAAACCAAGTCTAAGAGATGCTAGTAATGCACCTAATGTTTGCAAAATAATGCTTTGTGTTTATATGTAAATCAGGGTCATATAACACTCTCAAATAATTAGCAACAGGGGTATTTTCATCTGCAGATGAAGTAAGAATAGAAAATGTTTTGAACAATCTGGCAGTTCTTCAAAAGTTTAAACATAGAGTTACCATATGACCCAGTAATTCCATTCCTAGGTTCACACCCAAGAGAAACGTAAACCTGTGTCCATGCGAAACTTGTACATAAATGTCCAAAGCAGCATTATTGCTGACAGCTGAAGACTGGTAACAACCCAAATATCCTTCAACTGATAGATAAATAAAATGTGGTATATCCATACCAGGAAGTATTTTTTGCACTTAAAAAATTAAGTTCTAATGCATGCTATGATTCCAGTACTCTTGCCTGGAAACTCCCATGGATGGAGGAGCCTGGTAGGCTGCAGTCCATGGGGTCGCTGAGTCGGACACGACTGAGCAACTTCACTTTCACTTTTCACTTTCATGTACTGGAGAAGGAAATGGCAACCCACTCCAGTGTTCTTGCCTGGAGAATCCCAGGGATGGCGGAGCCCAATGGGCTGCCATCTATGGGGTCAGCACAGAGTCGGACACGACTGAAGCGACTTAGCAGCAGCAGCATGCTATGATATGGATGAATTTTGGAAACATTATTCTAAGTGAAAGAAGCCAGTCATCAAAGGCTGCATTTTGTTTTAGTCTATTTATATGAAATATTCAGAAGAGGCAAGTATTTTAAGACACAAGATAGATTAGGTTTCCAGGGTGTGTATATTGGGAGGTGGGGTTGAGCTGCAGGGAGGGTAGATTTGCCACAGAGAAGGCAAAATGTTGTAAAATTTGTTGTGATCATAGTTGCACAACTTTGAGTAATATTTTTTAAAAAGGATTATGTACTTTAAATAGATGAATTATTTGACATATGAATTATATCTCAATAAAGTTTTTTTTTAATGTCCTGTAGGTCAGAGGACAATTCACTATTGTATGAAACTTTATTGCAGTCCTCTTTATACTTTGCGAGACCTTTAGTGTCTCAGCCACTTGTTTCCCCTAAATCATTGCAAGGACTGTAACAACGGCTTAAATTTCCTCCCAAAGCTAGTTTTATCCCCTTAGAAGACCATGAACCACTGGTCTAAGTACTTTGCTGCTGCTGCTGCTAAGTTGCTTCAGTTGCGTCCAACTCTGTGCGACCCCAGAGAAAGCAGCCCACCAGGCTCCCCTGTCCCTGGGATTCTCCAGGCAAGAATACTAAGTACTTTGCTGCTGCTGCTGCTAAGTTGCTTCAGTCGCGTTCAACTCTGTGTGACCCCAGAAACAGCAGCCCACCAGGCTCCCTCATCCCTGGGATTCTCCAGGCAAGAACACTGGAGTGGGTTGCCATTTCCTTCTCCAATTCATGAAAGCAAAAAGTGAAAGTGAAGTCGCTCAGTCGTGTCCGACTCCCAGCAACCCCATGGACTGCAGCCTACCAGGCTCCTCCGTCAATGCTTCCTTGCCAGTGATTGGTTCAGACTTAAGCCAATCAGTAAACCTTTTCAGACCATAGTATTCACATGACTTGAGTTGGCCCAATCAGATCATAGGGAAAACTTATTTACCAGCTTGGAAAGTGTCTTTCAGCGTCCCTGACTGGGCTTGAATTAAGTACACATATGTCTAAATTCCCCTGACAGTTACCTTGAGATTACAGCTAGCTGTGGAATGAAGTCAATAGTCTTAATAGTAAGGCAGATAGAAAGAATCTGGGTCTGTTGCTGAATTGCTAATTAATCTAACTTGAAGTCCAGCCTACCTTTTGATTTTCTGTTAAGTGAAATAATACCTTTCCTTGTTTTTTTAACTAATCGGAGGCCTGGTTTTCTGTGAAAGAGGAACCAAGGTGAATTGAGGGCAGGGAATATTACTACCATAAGACAAACCGAAGTCCCAGAATGTCTGTCCCTTCCTGGGAAGATTTCCGGCTTTGCTCAGGAAGTGCAGGATGTAAAATCACCCCTCTTCCTCTACGAAAGAGAAATACCGAAAAGGACCCCAATCCATGAGCGCTAACATCAAGGCCAGGCCTAGTTCTGGAAGCAGAACTTGGGAGAGCAAGCGGAGCAGAGGGCGAAGTGGACAGAGAAGCTAAAGCAAAGGCATTCTGCTGCAGGGATACTCAGAAGTCATCTCAGCCGTTTCTGGAGCTGGATAAGAACGGGAAGACATTCTCAAGTTAGCCTTTCATTTATTTAAACATTCTAAAACCGTTGTTTTATATTTTATTGGTGAGCCCAATATCTGAAGTCTTTATAACGTTGGTTCTGCTCTGTATTGCTTCTGCCGCTTCTCACTCTTGGTGCCTTGTTTCCTTACATGCTTGATCATTTTTACTTGTATGGTTGGTCATTGTCAATGCAGGATGCAGGATGCTTGGGGCTGGTGTATGGGGGTGATCCGGAGGGATGGTGTGGGGTGGGAAGTGGGAGGGGGGTTCATGTTTGGGAGTTCGTGTACACCCGTGGCAGATTCATGTCAAAAACCAATAGAGTACTGTAAAGTAAAATAAAGTAAAATGGAAGCTCTAAAAAAAAAAAAAAATTAAAAATCTGTATTGATTATAAAGCCCATGTTAATGTAGTAGCTCCTATATCAAATAAGTATGGAAGCTATTAAACAGAGATTATTTGCATTCTTGACATTTTTAGAAGCATACACTAATAAATATAAGCAATAAAAAAAAAAGTGTTTGTAGAGATTGCATTTAAGTTGAAGTTTCCTTCCTCCAGAGATAAGGTGAGTTGCTTCTACCACACAGCCAGATACCCCGTCAATCCAGGAGAACTTTAAATTCCTAGGTTGAGGTAATAATGGACTCCACAATTGAGGAGCATATTGTCAATGTCAGCATCTTTATTCCTGTTTTTCTGGTGTACTTATTAGTGCAGCATATGGATTATCATGCGTAAGCCTCATAGAAGCCTGAGAATGCAGGTATTACAATTCTCCCTGTAGTTCAGAGAAAAGGCGAGGGTACAGTACATTAAGAAATGGATTAACCCAATGTCATACAGTCAGGTGGTAGCAGAGATGTTAAAGTACTACAGCCTAAAGACCTAAATTTCAGGGCCCACTAAGAAAGATAGGAAGCATTTAATAAATGCATGTTGATAAGCTAAAAAAAGAAAGATACAGGTTCAGCTGATTCAATTTTTGAGATAGAATCGTCCAATCTCCACTTCACTCTATACTACATAGATGGAGTGTGTATGCCTGGAAGTGAACACTAAGCAAGAGTTAAAGATGCAGTCAAATGTCATGCATGAAACAGTAGATTTAGGCCAAATTCCAAAAAAAGTAGACCTCAGAATCACAAATAGCACTGAACTCACAATTGAAATGTAAAATTATTTTTCAAGAGGAAAAGTTTGCACAAGTACTATTAGTAACAGGCTGAAACATCTGAACACAAAACTTAAGAGAAATTTCCTAGCTAACCAGCGACTGGATTTGACCAGAGAGTAAATATGCATTGAGGATTCCCAAATGCAGCTTCCTGAAGGGACCCATTGTCTTGCTTTGCTAGAGAGAGTCTCATTGTTCCTGGACCATGCCCTCAAATTGTCTGGAGCTGCCACAGCAGGAAATGAAGCTGGTGAGCTGAGTGAGCCAGCACATTGTTGCTTTCTTTTATCAGGCCTCTCATTCGTTTGGACAATTGAGATTGATTTCAGACTGGCCTCCAACCTCTGGCTGACTCTGAGCTTCTTGAGGGCAGGGACCAATGATCTTTCATTAATACTCAGCATGGGAATGGCACCCTTGCCCACTGGTTCAGAACACCATTATATAGTGAGCATTACTTTCTGCTGGTCATTGAGAATGTAATGGTGAACCAAAATCTGCATGGAGTACATTGTCATGGTCTAGTGAGGGGTATACAGGAATCAAATAATAAAAGTCAAAAGCATATTACAATCTCTGAGTAATGCTGTGAAGCAAAGAGACTCAGGACATTAATAATCTGATCTCTTCCAGAGGTTCATGAGACGCTTCCAATAGAAATTAACATTTGAGCTAATAGCTAAAAGATACATATAATTTAATCCAACAAAAGGAGAGAAGCATTCCAGGCAAAGGGAACTGTAGTTGCAAAGACTCTGTGGTCAGAGGAAGTGTGGCACAGAGTAGTTGATCAATAAAAATAAATGTAGGAATGAATGTTTGACTCAGAAGAGTAGTTAATGTTTTCTATGGCACTTACCATATTCTAGGTATTATTCTAAGTGCTTATCAGTATCATTTCATTTAACCTCCACAACAACCCTGTGTAGCAAGTAGTAGTATTGTCTCCATTTTACAACTGGGGATGCTGAATTACAGAGAAAATATTTAACTCTTCCAAAGTTAGACAGTTAACTGTGAACCTGGGATTTGAACCCAGGTACCGAGCCGAGCAGAAAACCAGAGCTTTCTTGGTGATCTGTGAAGTTCCTGGAATCGCTCACGCGTGAGTATGTGTGTATGTTTCAATTGCTCAGTTGTGTCCACCTCCTTGCAACCCCATGGATTGTAGCCCACCAGGCTCCATCCAATATCCAATTGGATTCTCTAGGCAAGAATACTAGAGCAAGTTGCCATTTCCTCCTCCAGGGGATCTTCCCAACCCAGGGGTTGAACCCAATCTCCTGCACCTCCTTGCATTGGTCATTGTTGTTCAATCTCTCAGTCGTGTCTGATTCTTTGCAACCCCATGGACTGCAGCACACCAGGCCTTCTTGTCCTTCACCATCTCCCAGAGTTTGCTCAAACTCATGTTCATTGAGTTGATGATGCCTTCCAACCATCTCATCCTCTGTCATCCCCTTCTTTTCCTGCCTTCAATCTTTCCCAGCATCAGGGTCTTTTCCAGTGAGTCAGCTCTTCACATCAGATGGCCAAGGTCTTAGAGCTCCACTGAGCNTCATTGAGTTGATGATGCCTTCCAACCATCTCATCCTCTGTCATCCCCTTCTTTTCCTGCCTTCAATCTTTCCCAGCATCAGGGTCTTTTCCAGTGAGTCAGCTCTTCACATCAGATGGCCAAGGTCTTAGAGCTCCACTGAGCCACCTGGGAAGCCCCCTGAAATCACATATATCATTAAACTGAGCAAGTCTGGTAGACTGAAACAGTGAGTATCCGTTTTAAAATTGAGTCTGTGAGATCCAAGAGCCAACTCCTTTAAGTGATGTGAAAGAGAGATGGCTTTAAACAGGTAGTAAGGTTTTTAAACCTCAGTTAAAAATGCCTCTATAAAAAGCATGACTCTTTAACTCAGCAAATTTGCAGTGAACATTATGGGAAATAATAAGACAAAAATACTGTTAACTAAAAATTTTTAAAACCTTCAAAAATAAAATATTAGCATAATCAACATTATTTCTTTTAAATATCTTTCCCTCTTATATGTGCACGTGAGAAATATCATGAACACTGTTTCTTCTTGTGTTTTTTCCCCTTTCTACAATCTGTGAATGGACTCCAGTTATTATTTTGTCTCTTAAGAACAAGATGCGTTGTGAATTGGGAAACCCTGGAAAACCCCTCCTTGCTTCATAATAATGATGTATTGATAGCCCAGTTGAGAAATTCACTCTGGAGGTCAGTGGGGACTGTTTTCTCCCTGATGCTCATATTTGTGTGAATCCAAACTCCAAAAGAAATTCTGCAGTCATGGTGCGAGGCAGGCAGCCAGCCAGAAGCGCTGGCAATGCCAGTCACCCACCTGCAACCAAGGTGTCTTAGTATTAGCTGAGGAGTAAGTAAGCTTTGCCCTTTTCCACTGAATTTTTGAGGAAGTTGAAAATTCCAGGGTACTTAGGATTGCTGTTTTGCTTTGAAATCTCTCCTTTCTCTCTGTCTGTCTGTCTCTTTCTCTCAGTGCTGTGCTCCTGCTTTCCCTCTCCTCTCTCTCTCACTCTCTGCCTCTGTCTCTTTTTCATTTTTTTACTTTCCCAGCATCTCTGCTCCTCTCGGCCACTCTTAAGAGCAAGCACTGGCAGGCCATGAATCAAAGGGGGCTATTTTTGCTCTTGCTGTGAGAATGTTTACAACATACTGAAAACTCGGCCTGTGGTTTAACGTTGTGTATATTTTCAGAGAAACTGACTGGTTTCCAAAGTCAGTGGATGCCTGTGAAATCCACACAGGGCTTTATGTATATGAGCTATACCTTGGGCGTCTGTGTTGACCCTCACCGCCCCCAATAGGTCAAGTCCGGCCCCACACGGGTAGCCCAGAAATGACCCGGCTGCACCCCAGCTTTGTTTCCTAACAATGCTGATTTCATGACCAGTGCCTCAAAGTTGTGAAATAAGAAATTCAAACCTAGTGCTTTATGACCAGGAATTCTGTGAAAACTCTATCTGTGGCCTGATTAAATTATTCCTCCTTCCCACCCAACCAAGCTGCTCTCAAATGTTTTGTATACATGTACCATTCCATTAGAATACAGTTAATCTTGAATATATTTTGCCATGAAACACGAACATAGTAATTACAGATTTTTCCATTCAACGACCCCTATCATATTCCTAGCATATTGGATTCTCTTAGAATAGCATTTAACTGTTTTCATATGGGCTTCAGCTGACATCTTGGAAATTTTGAAATGGCCGGTCACTTCAGTGCTTTGAAACCTAGTCAAACTCTTTTTCTTTTTTGCTTATTTTCCCCCCAAGTTTTAAAACAAGATTAAGATTAATTTTCTAAGTGCCTTCTGCTGATTTATCAGCTGATAGCAAGTCTGGGGTATTCAGGCCAATGAAACTGGCTCACCAAGTATTGTTCAGAGGGTAAATATGAAGTGTAAATGTCCAGGGGAGTTTTCTCTTACGTGGAGCTAAAATCAGAGGGAGCTATAGAGGCTGATCGGTATTCATCAGGGTGGTAGAGAGACAGCCCACTGGTGGTCATTAAAAACCGTGCTGACAATAGCTCATGAACGGACTGAAACCTCGAGTGCTCCGGGTGGGCAGTGCAGACAGAGGCGGGCCGAAATCAGCTGGCCTGCTTTCCTGGACCAAAGGTAACTTTCCCCTGAGGTTTGGATCCTTCGCAGTGGACTCAATCCTTGTTTAGAGAGCAACTCCCATTGTCTAGGTATGCTGCCGACTCAGACCAGGCAACACTGGGCCTCTTGTTCCAATTCCCGGGGAGATTCTGTAGTTTAAACAACACAGAGCGTGGGCCAGCCTCCAGAGTTACAGCCTAGTTTAACTGGATTTAGAAAACTGGTTAAACAAGGCTACAGCTCCCTGGTCTTGGGCCTGCTGTTTCTGTTTTATTTTTGTTTTTGTTTTTCTTTCCCCTCTGTTTGAAATACAAGTTCACTCCCTTCAGAAAAGTGAAAAGGATAAGAAAATGGAAAATGACAAGTAGATTGGAGCGATGTATTTGTACTGGCACAGCCCTTTTACTTTTAACAAAGAATTTCTTTAAAATGTTAGGCTTTCGCAAATGGCACTGGCCCCCACTAAACGATCATCGCTTGTTTAGGTCTGAGTTCTGCACTTGAACAGTGATTCTCAAACTCCACAGAGCATACGATTGCCAGGAGGACTTGTGAAACCACAGGAGGCTACCCCATCCCCGGGGCTGCTAATTCTGTGGTTCCTGGTAGGGCCTGAGAATCTGCCTTTCTTCTCATAAGTTCTCAGATGGTGCTGATGCTGCAGGTCCAAGGAGGACATGTCAAGAGGTACTCACTGTCTAAGACTGTAAGCTTCTTGAGGGTAGGAATTGGCTTACTCATCCCTTCAGAACACCTTGTCCTATGTCTGGTACAAAGACATATTCCAATAAATTACCAACTCTTTCCACTCGTTTAACTCATATTGATTCATTACTGCATTCAAAACTGTTCTGGAAGCTAGGATTCTACAGTGAATAAGACAGGGAAATCGCACGTGCTCAGAGAACTTCCATTCTAGTAGGACAATCATGGAAGAAGCACATCTCTAAAATTATTTCACCTGTGCTAAGTGGTGTGAGGAAAATGAGGGCAGGACAAGAGAATAGGGAGTGATGGGCTTGGCGGTAACTACAAGTGGAATGTCAGGGGAGGCCCCTCCAAGGAAGAGACATGGAGAAAAATGAATAAAATAAGTGAACAGGTCACGTGAAGATTTTTTGAGAAAAAAGATTTCAGGCAGAAAGAACAGTAAGACAGAAGTCCTGAGGCAGGAGCAGATTTGGCATTTTCGACATGGAGCAAGAACTTCTGCCGGCTGGAGGGAAAATTCAGACGTACAGAGCAGTCTTTTGGACTCTGTGGGAGAGGGCAAGGGTGGGATGATTTGGGAGAATGGCATTGAAACATGTATATTGTCATATGTGAAATGAATCGCCATCCAGGTTCGATGCATGATACAGGATGCTCGGGGCTGGTGCACTGGGATGACCCAGAGGGATGGGATGGGGAGGGAGGTGGGAGGGGGGTTCAGGATGGGGAGCACATGTACACCCGTGG